>JAOEFI010000001.1:2529576-2542797 GCA_034621735.1 Anopheles plumbeus | reverse complement strand
CGACGATCAAGAGGAGACTATCTTTCTTGCTCCGTCCTACGATCCGAAGGCGTGGGTGTCCATGACAAATCCATCAGATCGCTCTTTAACCCTTCACATGGTACGGCCAGCAGATCACACTTCTCGCAGAACCGTTCAGCTCTACTTTATTTTTTTTGTAATTTTATGTCACATTTTTGGTTATTAATATTTACAAAATGTTGTAAACATTTATTATTAATTTATTAACAATTTAAATTAGCTTTACGTCGCCGAATTACAAAACTGGACATACACCTGAACAGGTCCACCTTGGCACAGGTAGGATGCTAAGGGTTTTGAGTGCGTTATCTCTCTCGATCCCAATTTACGATCGCTGATTGGCTGATTTGCTAATCGATGCAGAGAAAGAAATCATTGCGAGCGTCGATCGGCTGATCTGCGCTCTCGACTTGCCGGGAGAATTTTGCTACCTGCTGTTTACCAGGGAAGTATGGTGCCCTGGTGTAAAGTGGACAATTTCGGATTTCGCGGCGTCGAAAAATACGGCGAGATTTTTCGTTCAGCGATAAAAATGGAAACTTGAGGCTGTGGTACCACGGGTTTAGGATTGCGAGCAGGAAGCGCAGCATCCATGTCGCAGGCAACTTTTATGGTTTTGTAGCCCTCGATCGAGTTGAACGAGAGAAACGGCAACGAACAACGTAGAAACAAAATGAATGAAATTAATGCAAAATTTAGGTAAAAACAAATAGAGTAAAAGGAGGGTAAGAAAACAATAAAATAGTTAGTTTGTTTAAATACACCTCTGTAATATACTGTATGTATACTGAAAGTTATCCTACTCAACCACACAAGAACAACAACAATGCCACAATGGATACCGTCCATACAAATGCCGGGATGAAAATCAAATGTTTCGTAAACTTGGGTTGAAAATGTTTCAAACGGTATAAATCGTTTCGGTCGCGCAATCGTTTGTCTATAATCTAATTACACAAGTTTCTTCGTCTACCTTCTGGCAATGCGAAAACAAAATAGGAACGGATTAAAAATCGATGAACAATAATCAAATACACTGCCTAACGTAGAAATAGATCTTATTTGGAGCTGTACACGGACAGTAGATTTTTCACCATTTTTTGAATGGTTCCTAAGATTATTAGTAACAATTATTATTGTACTGTAGGTGCTATTGATCAGTTAGGCATGCTTTCACATAATTTTTTTTAAAGAAATTTCTTAGTTAAAAGGTGTAGTCTAAGGAGCCATTTCATTTTTCCCTGAAATCAGAAATCGGTTTTTTGGATTTTATCCCGGCTGGTGTCCATTGTGCAAAGGAGACGTTGTAATTTGGAGATGTTTTATCGATTCTGTCTGCAACATAGTTGCCGGCGGACAGTGCGGTTAGTACTCGGCCAGTTCGCCAGTCTTCCGTCTGCTCCCGGCGCACACGTCACAAACGTCGGTGCGCATCTCGCGCAGCCCATTCTGTCCCGCTCTAGCAGCACAGTGGGTGTTATTTCCTTTCCTTGGGATGCGTCCTTTCGGCGTGTCTTCTTCCCGGCGGCGGGAACTGTGCTCCGTCTTCCTCCGTCGACCTGACCTGGTACGACTTTTTCGCGCGCGCGTCTCTCGAGTCGGCGAGCCGTCCACCCGGTCTCAGTCGTAAAATCGAGAGTGCCGCGTGTGGTGAAAGTGACCGTCCGGTGCCGGCGTCTGGTGTCCGTCGTCGAAGGCCGGTAGCGTCCAACCTATTCGTGGGGACGGTGTGTGTGAGTGTGCGCGCGTGGATCCGTGTATCCCGTAGTCCTCTCGCTCTACGGCTGCGAGAACTAACGTAATCCCCCAAAAAAGGGCTTAGCCTCTCGCAGGGCAGGTATCTCCTAGGGCGCAGGATCAGGAAGCATCATCGCATCGAAAGTGCCGATCCCGCTCGCTCCCTGCATAACTGCACTTCCTTCTTCCCGGTACATCACGGTCCACGTGGCGTCTAGAGAGTTTGGCACTGCTGAGGCCTGGCAAGTGTCTAGGCACAAACAACACTTCTGATTACACTGACCTGCGTGCAAACCCTGCATCGGTGTCACGCACTACTCTCTCTCTCTCTCTCTCTCTCTTTTTCCGTTCGCCTTGTTGTCGGCAACGGGGCATTCTTCTGACCTCAACGTGCCCTTCTTCCGCAGGACAGTTTGAAGAAACGGTGGATCGAAAACCCCATTCAACAAGTATGTAGGCCGCCGGTGCGGTGGTAGAGAACTGTCGCACTGTTGTTGTCGAGGAGCATCTCGCGCTAGCCGAACGTCTTCACGCGTGACGACCATGCTGCGGTGCGGAAGTTTTGATCTCCGCAACACTACTGATCCCCTCGGGCGCGGGACCCGGTTGCTTTTGTTTGATGGGTAAAAATAGTTGCCCCATTGTATTGGTCGAGCCTACGCATCATGGTGGCGTCCGTGCTCCCAGATGAATGAATTGTCCACCGGCTGGTTTGGAGCAGCAGGACCGGTGATTAACGATGCTAGACAACGGACGAGATGGTCCTCACCTTGGCTGCTTTTCTGTCTGCGCTGGCCATCCCCTACCCGGTGGCTGTACCCTGCAGTGTGCAGTGACGACAGTTCGTGAAATGGACGTCCGGTCACCACTCAGCCACTTCGCATTCTTGGTCCCGCACGCCCCAAACGATGGTGTTATTTTGATGCACGTTTGGTTCTAAAATAATCATAATTCTCGGTGACTATTTTGGTCCACCGTGGTTCAGGTACGTGCGGTTGACAGCGCAGCACCGATGACAAATGAGCACCCTTCGGCAAGGTGACGGCCTCAACATACCGCGCGGGTTCTACGCCGCACGCACGGTCACCATTCAGTTGGAACATGAATGACCTACGGAAGGTGTCATCTTTGTTTCTTCAATCTCTCTCTTTGTTTCTTGTTTTCTCTCTTTCTATCTCTCTCTCTCTCTCTTTCTCTCTATCTATTTCTCTCAGTCTCTCTCCCTATTTCTCTCTTTCTACCTGTTTTCAAGCGGCTGTTGTTTTTCTTTCACGGATCATTTACCACGGATGTTTGCAGACGTTGATCTGCTAGGATCTTGCCTTCGTACTCATCTCCGTTTCTCCGTTACCCCCCCTCTCTATATATCTCTCTCTCTCTCTCTCCCTCTGCTGGCATGCGATTGTTTATTTTAGAAAGACGGTGGCACCTTACCGCACATAAGGTTTTTTTTTGCTGACGTGGGCAGTATGGAATCTGCAATCACTGTTGTGTGCCCCGCCTGACGTGTACTGACATTCGCCGTCAAAACGGTACACCACCGGTCAGAACTGTTTGCATCTCTGGTCGTTCCATGCGATCGTGGTGCGCCGGCGTGTTGAGCGCGGGGTGTACTCGCACCACGGGACCGGTCCACGACCTTGGACCGTGTCGGACGATACTCAACGTTCTGGTAGCCACGAGTCGGTGGTCGTCTCTCCCACGTAGCTCCCCACCCCATGCAGTGGTCGCGGTAGAAGAAACAGGACGACGTCAGAGGTCTGTGGCCTGTTAGATGTCACTTTCACTTTTCATCGCACCGGTGCCGCATGGGATGATGTGCGTAAGGTCCCGCGTCGAAGGGGTTATTTTTGGACGAACGCATCTTCAACCGATCCGCAGCACGACGTGCTCAACCAAACAACCTGCTGTACCGACCACAGCTGGTCAGACCGTGTGATCGATCGGTACAACTATAAAACGATCGATACTGCGTACGACCTGCTTTGTTTACCCCCTCGTATATCAGGTGTCCGTGGTGGTCCGGGTGGAAGGGGGAAGAAGAGAGATTGCCGGGCAGGGTAGCAAGCGAGCGAGCGTGTGCAGTGACGGTTTAGTTTACCCTAGGACGCGTCGGTAGGGAGCTGGAGATGCAAGTTGCAGTGTACGTGGTGACGGTCTGGACTAAACGCGTGTAAAGGTGTGTATCTCGAGCCGCGGGGGTCAGTGTCCGATGATGTCCTACCGCTCCAGGGCCGCGTCCAGCTCGGTGAGCGGCGACGCATCGTGCGATGCGAACAACAACGCCGGCAGCCTGCTGAGCGCGAACAATCTGCTGCGGCTGGCGCTGAAGAAACCGAAAGACTGGAAATGGGAGCTGACGACGTCCAGCTCGTCGCCGAACATCAGCTTCCCGAAGATACAGCTGTTCGATGGTGCGAGTGGCGAGCTGATGGTGGAAGTGGACCAGCCGGACTGCGTCATCCGCTCGGTGCAACCGGGCGCCGGGAGCATCAGCCGGTATCGGCGCGCCCGCACCTCGCTGGTGAAGGAGAAGCTGCCCACCAGCGGCGACTCGCTCGCCGACATCTTCCAGCAGCTCAGCAGCAAGGGCCTGGGGCACAAGCTGTCCACGAGCGGCTCCCAGTACCGGCTGACCAACGGCGAGCTGAGCGACGACGGGCGGGGATCGCTGCAGAAAAGCAAGTCGGCGAACGCCATCGCCCTGCAGGAGGCGCCGGTCGTGCGCCGGAAGTCGCGCCGCCGTTCGGTGGCCAGTCGCGCCAGCTCGATCCTGGAGCGCATCAGCGAGTTCTACGGCCGCAGCTCAACCGACGATGACGACGACGACGATGCCGACGTCGGCGACAGCTCTGCGGTAGAGCTGCGCGCCCCGTCGCCGAACCAGGGCGACGTGACGATCGAGGAGGTCCCGCCCGACGAACCCAGCGCCGCACCGCCCAAGGCGCGCCCCAAGATCTACAAGCTGGTGCGCAGCAACGCCGGCACGCTGATGGTGCGCGAGGAAAGCTTCCACACGCAACGGAGCTTGCGGCGCCGGCAGCGGGAGCAGCTCGACGGTGCCGAGGCGTCCACGGAGCAGGAGGGGCCGGAACGCATCGGGCGGTTGGTGGAGCTGGACGAGGACACCGATCGGCCGCGGCCGCTCGCTAGTGACGGTGATGCCCGGTACGAGCGGGAGATCAACCGCATCGACCAACTGCTGTCGCGCGTCATGCTGTCGCACGACCTGCAAACGGAGGAGCCACCCCGGCGCCACGGTGCACCGAGCATCCGCATATCGGAGACACCGGACGTGGCCGCCGCCGACGCGCCCAGTGACTGCGCCCGTCGCAAGCGTGCCCCATCGCGGCGCAGTGCCAGCGCCGGCAGCGCTATCTCTTCCGGACGCTCCAACTCGCCGGCCGTCAACGGGCGCCGGCGCTCGTCCTCCAGCTCCTCGCAGACTGCCCGGGAAACGCCGCACCGGAAGGGCCCGAGAAGGCACCGCCGACCCAGCGGAAGCTCGACGCGATCCAGTTTGTCCAAGCGGCGGGGCCGAACGAGGCATCGCGCGCAGCCTGATGACACGCGCGACTCCTCAGCAGATCCGGTCGGCAACGGTAAGTTCTTTCGCTTTCGTCTACCACAAAGCGCTGCTCACTGCTGCTTCCGTAGTGTAGCGTACCTGTTGCGACTAACGACATGCGTGCTGTACTGAAGCTTCCGCGGCCTGGTGGTGGGTTCATAATCATAACTGTACGGGAGGAGGGAGGCCCCGGTGCCTGGAACCGCCGGAACAGAGGGGTGCTGTATGAGCATGTAAATCGGTAGAGCGTTGTCCATCTGTCGCGCTCCGCGTTGCCGAACGTCACACATGGTCGGCCACGCGTTACCGCGGTTCCGTTACTGGCAGCTGGGTAGGGTTCGCTCCGGCGAGGGGGAGGGATCCGGCTGCTTCGAGTCCCATATGTTCTGGAGGTTGCCGGTTTCGCTAGTCCGAAGGTGCGCCAGTGCGACGGTGACTGCACGGCGGAGACTCATCGCATCCATCAACCCCAACCTATCTTTCCCGTACTGTGGCGGGGTCTCCCGTTTCCGGCATTGATGTGCAACTAATTTTGTTTTGTTATAATAAAGGAGGGAAATGGCGCGTTTTAAAACGGCATTCCAGGGCAGGTGACAGGAACGCGCCGAGCGGTCAGCGGCCACCGGCGAGCCCTTGGTGTTGGCTCACAAATGGGGCAAGACGGATGCGAGGCAAAAGAGAAACAGCGACGGTGATTGTTTTCGGGCGTTTTGTTTTGGTTCTCGCATTCGTCGGTCCGCCCGGACGGGTTCGTAGCCGGAAGTACTCGAATCGCGACCGAAGCCGAGCCACCTGCAGGCACGGGTGGCGCACATGCGCGCCCGAGTGTGCAAACGCGACTCGGCAAAACCCGCCGACACGGGAGCCAGGATCCCATATCTAAAGCCCAATCGGCCGTCAACGTTTCATTCTGAAGCATAACTTCTTGCAGTATCGGTCGTGACCCCAGTGTGACAGTTAAACGTTCTACAGTCTATCGTAGGTGGTCTAGACAAGCAGACGCGTCTCTCCGTACAAGCAACACGCTGCGTTATCGTGCATTCTGTATGTGCTCCAGAAGATATCAAGTAGGATCACAAGGACAAGTTTTAACTTTAAGCATCTCTGATTAACTGGTACCGGCGATAGTTCCTGCACGGTAGATTCATGCCACTGTTGCAACGTTGGACTAGCTGGTGAAGTTGTGGCCCGAGGCACGTTCCAATCCAGTTGCAGGCACGCACTTTACTGTGCAGGGGCCCGTTATTAGAACACTTTCGCCCGAGACCGCGTGTGACAGGTGCGAACGGTCGGAGTGCCAACCCCCAGAACGCCGGCAAACTACCGGAACACGTTCCCTTTTTCGTTCTCTCCTGCGCGACCGTTCGGCACCCCAGCTGGCACCGAGCTTAGCATTCGCAGAAGCTGCACGCGCTCGGCTCGGGTTCGGTTTGTTTGCCTACCGTCCGTTACTATAGGGCACGGAGAACCGCGAACCGACCGCACCGGAGCCCGCGAACCCATCGGCTGGGCTCGCACCGCTGGCGCTCAGTGTGCTTCGCGTCGTTGCCAGGGTACGGTGAAGTCCGCCGGTGTTGCCGGTTCATTCCAGTTCCCGCCGGTGTAGCGCGTCGTGGCGCCGTTCTGGTAGCAGTCTTTTTATCGCCCTTGTTTTGCTGTCGTGCATATTGTTCCTTCTCCCACTACCAACTACAACTTTCGCGGGCGAACGCGCATCCCGTGATCGACCGGCGGGATCACTTTATCTCCGCGGGCAGTTCCGCGCACGGAACTAGAGCACCGCCGCGGTGTGGGCCCCGTGTCGGCGTGCTTCCGAGCGCGCCCGAGCTGTCTGCTCGTTCGCCCTGGTGCGCTAGTGTCGTGAGTCCCCGCCCGTGTCGAGTGCGCGCGGCGTGTGGCATCGTTTGCTACGAATGATTTATTATTTGGCAACACGCGACTGCCCCAACCGTGTTGTTTACGTTTGCATTTCCGCACCGGGCGGGCTCGTTATCGCCGTGCGCCGGATCTGTCCCACACACGGCTCTTGAAGGGCTCCGAAGACGTGCCCCAGAAGCACCCGGAGCAAGGGATGCAAAGCAATGCAGCCGCTGGCCGGCGCCGCGTGCGATTGTGACGAAGGTTTTCCTCTCTTGTTTTTTTTTTTTTTTCGTTCGGTTTGTTTGGCTTTTTTCCCAGCATATTTTTATCTTTCCAGCCTCCCTCGAGTGTTTCTTGCCTGTTTAATGTTGTTCAAACTTCGGCTTGTTGCGAAAGCCTTCGAGGAAAGGTGTCAATTGATGGTTTAAGTATTATTTGAAATGTCTGTCCCCGTGTTTGTGCATGTTTGTGTCTGTCTGTATATATGGTTGTGAGACGGAAGATGGGTAGGTAATTGCTTACACTGCATAATCGCCACGGTGCGAGCTAATGTACTAGGCAATCGTCAATCAAAACGTCGCTCGTATACCGAATGCATCTTCTATCGGCCATCAACGAAACAGTGTGAGTGTGTGCATGCGTGTCTGTGTCTGGTGTCCAACCTTGCCCAGCTGCGGCCGGATCGAGCGGTGCCAAGTAGGTATGTTATGAAACGGGTGCTTATCACCAAACGGCGAGCGAAGATTCCGTTCGTTTAAGATATTTGTTTCTGTTCCTCTTCCTTCGTATTTGATTCAACTACAAAACTTCGCGTGTCATATCATCTTGATCGGATATTGCTTGATCGTTCCGCGAACCTGTTCGGGAGGTTGGGCGACATATGACAACCGTAAAAATGCTCCACCCCGGATTATCATTCCTTCGTCCGGGTGGAGGAAAGAAAATATAACACATAATCAAAAAAAAAAATAAAAAAAAATGGCAAAATCAAATCACATCCGACGCTGCAATCGTCTCGATCGTGTTCGATCATGCCGATCGAGTTGGTTCTCGATAAACATTTTTCCGTCCAGCTCTATATCTGAAGCGGATTCTGCGCCAGCCGGCTAGAGGACGTTCGCTTGGGCGTCGTTTGTTTTTATATTCCTTTTTTGACACACTTGGTGTTTACCGGTACATTAGCGTTTCCCGGTTTCGTGCCATCGCAGGGGTTGGCAAACATTTCTGATTGTGTCTGGGCTAGGTTTGAGTAGAACAAAGTTAACGAGATCAATAATATAACACGAGTCCTGGTTCAGATATCAAGGGCCGTCTTTCTACGACTGATAGAACTTTCATTTCCTTCACAAAACAGACAACGTTGAATGGCCTATCAAGGGTTAAACCCGTTGGTGCCACAACGCTTGACTCTTGCCAGCAGGAGATTATCATAGTTACGTCCACCGTATATAGTTTGCATGACAATGGGTAAACTTCTGGGTCGATCGGTGGGCCGAATTGGGGGGCCGTTTGCCGACCTCTGGCCCCACGCGAACACTCGCGTCCGCATACCTCTGGCTCCGCCACCGGTGGAGATGGCGAGGCGACGAAGTGTAATGATGATGCGATTCGGATGCATACGAGACAGTTTATCAGCTAACTATTGCCATCACATTTGAGCGCCTACCCGGACTGGGGCCGAGTGACAGCGATTTTTTTTGCTGTTCCGCCATTCCGGGACTTGTTTTTTGTTTGTTTTGTGTGGATGTTCTTATGCGCCGGCTTCGAGTTCAGATGCGAAACGAAAGCCTTTTTTTTTTCGTTGCTTCGATCTCACGCTGAACGCTGCCGGATCCCAGCGGAAAGTGCCTACCGCAGCAGCGGGCTGCACAAACGCGTTACCATTGAAGCCGCCAGCGTTGCACCATGGTGTTGGTTGCCTTCCTTTTTCTTCCTGCGTATGTATTCTACTCACTGGATGCATTCCCGCTGGCCCGTTTTCTCGGGCAGATGGGGGCTAGTTTTCCAAACTGTCGTCCCAAGCCCCAGGCATGGTCCCCACTTCGGTGTAAGCTTTCGACACAGCGAAATTCGATACAACCTCACCCGGTTCGTCTGCGCTCCCGCACTCTATGTTGGTAGTCGTCATCGTCATGCTCTCCACTCGATGCCCTTGCCCTTGGGTTCGTGGAGAATCAATTTGTGGCCCGACGGTACCACGTGTTTTTTTGTGTGTTTGTTTGCATAATTTCGACACATTCACAGATGCGTAGATGATAAATTCCACTACTTTTCCTGTGTCTTCCTTTGTGGCTAGCTAATGATAAAGTTAAGCTTACTGAACACTTCGACAGCCATTCAAATCGTTCGCTGGTTTGTGTGTGCATGGGATGCGCGCAATTTGACGATTTGCTCGTGGACGGCCTTGGATGTCCGCGTGTCGCGTCCGTCGTTAGTCAATAGAAAATTGTATGCTTACGTGTACGAATGTATGCAGGTATGCAATAGTTCCTTTTAGCGAAAAGTTTATCTCTGATCTGCATGTGAGTTTCGACCGGTTCTCGAAACTGTTCTAGAGAAACAAAGACATTCACCCAGGTGCAGTTATTTTCTCTCTGATAAGTTTCCAATTCCACCGCAAACCAATCCTTCAAAATCCCAATTTCAACGGCAGATAAACGACTAATGCTTCGGGTGTTCTATCTTAGTAAGCAGTGTTAGACATGATGAAAATATAAATTGTATTATAACAACTGCACAAAACGGCAAAACGGTTTACTGTTTCAGGGTTCCTCATTGGACGACGATTTTTTCTCATGTACTTGCCACTCAACTGTCAACTCAAACCATCGTCCCTTTATTCCAACGCGGAAACAATTGTGAGAAATTGAAAATGTACACTAGCCCCAGGAAATATCAATCGATACGAAAAGGCGATATGTGTGGCACAGAGAATTTTCTGTTTCCCCCGTTCCATGGCCCCTTTCACTCTCGGCGCCTTTTTCCGCCCCCCTCGCCCAAGCGTGTTGCTGGCACTTTCGGGCAGTTTTCCAACCACCCACTGGAAAAAACTGTTTAAGAGCGCATCGGTTTTCTGACTGGATTAATTTCCCCGCTTCCCCACCAGAAATTCTTGGAAGCGCTTGGCCGTGAGCGATTTTGAAAAAAAAAAATGTAACAATCGACTACTGCTCAATATGATGCACTTTTCGCGATGGCAAATTAAATCCGGAGCAGAACAATCCTTCTCACCCACTATGTGCGCGCAGTATTCTCCGGAAAAGTAAACTGAAAAAATGAAAAATTATGAAAAAGGGGAAATCGCCATTCTGCAGCATACCAGCCACTTGTTGCGACACACATGGTTCGCCACTACTAACGCACACAAAGAGCCAATCAATTGCACGGCGTTACATGCGGAAGCGCACAGTTTAATATTTGAATTGGGCGTGAAGAGAAGCTGCGGTACATGATGGCGGAAAATCAATGCCAGTTGCACGTAATTGATTCGATTTGCACGCACATTTTCCAAAATCAATGAAATGCAATCCAGCCTGCGGCAAGTTCACGGCCTGCGGGTGACCTAGAGGGCATCGAGTGGAAAAATTAAGTCTCACTTGTGTGCAGCTAGTCTACTTTTCTTTAAAGTCCATGGAGAGCAGGGAGTACCTGGCGGCACCGGACGTTCGTTTCAGTTTACCTGGGAGTTGTTTTCTCCAGCATCCGAATCCATTTCATTCCGGTTGGATGGTGTGTTTTACTATGGAAGCACTTATCATAAAATTGTATAGTAAAACCCCCAGTTTATGGGATTTCCCGTACTCTATTTCACTGGGGGTTCTAAGTTGTTTAAATGCAATTATTTTGAACTCTGGAGTATTATACCGCATCTCAGAGCAGCAGTGCAGTATTCATTTCATTCCTTGCCTATCAGTTTCCACATTTTCATTAAACCTGCAACCACTTAGGAGAAGAAGGAACCTTGAACGAAATTGCGAGCACCCGTGCAGCGTCGACCATGGTAGTTATCGGTAATATTGCGATTGGAGATAAATTTCCCACTTTATTAGCTGTGAATGATATTTCTCGTTTTCCGCAATGTACGCGAACTAGTTTTCCCCGCACCCCAACACCGTAGCATGTGTATATATATATATATGTGTGTGTGTGTGTGTGTGTGTGTGTGTAAGTGTTCCTTTCAGTTTATTTTAGTCCCTCACTACTCCACGTTAGTCACCACGGCCACCGGTTGCGTCAAATCGCTTCGCAGTCGGGAGTTGATTAAGGAAAGAGGGGAATTAAAATTTCGATCAGTAAATAAATGCAACAAGTGTGTGAAGGGAAGGATTTTTAATGTGGCTCGCACTGGTCTAATCCTCTTTTCGCCCGCGTGTGTGTGTCTATTCTTTCGGTGTGAACAAATCAAACCAGCAAGCTTGAAAAGAAAATCCAACAATCGTACCAACATCGTCAACGCGACTACAGAAGCACAACGAGCATCCATCGCTTGGTGAAGAAAGGAGCACCGGTAAGTTTGTCTTCGTTTTATCTAACCTAAGATTATCTGGTCAAATAAACGCCGTTTGTTTGTTGTGAAATTTAAAATGCCCTTTTGATAGAACGAGATAAAGTGGGAAGGACGGGAGGGAGGAAGGGATGGAAAATGGTACGCACTTTCCAAGTTACTGCGTTGTAGAATGCAGATTTCGCTCACTTTAGAAAAGAGGGAACACAAACACGGGAGGGGAGGGTGGTGAATGAGTGGAAAACTATCATACTTCTACGTTGACCCAACAACAACGAGAACAAACACGCCAGACTCGGGTAAAGGCGAAGAGACCATCCCTCCGGGATCCGTAATTATATCTTCCATTGCATATGTGCGTATAGCTGTGGCTGCGAGGCGCGAAACGTGCTCGCACACACACACACACACACACATATTTTGGGGGACGGGACTACAAATAGCTTCCAGCTGCCGCCACCGCACACAGTGCATAGATGCAGAGTGAAGTTGCATTCCCGAGTGCATCGCGATCACTAATTGTCCACCTACCGCCCCGCCTTGGCTGTGTGCGTTCGGGTGGGGGATGGTGGTGGCGGCGGTGGGGTTTGGGTTGCATTTCTCATAAAATATTCCGTAGCAAACAACAAACCTCCCCGTCGGGGGGCCAGTGCCACCTCTGCCACCGAGTCGGGGAAATTATCGGAGTGATTTACACGACCAGATGTAACGGTGCAACAAGAGACGGGGGGCTGGAAAGAGAGGGGGAGAGAGAGAGAGAGAGAGAGAGAGAGAGAGAGAGTAGCAAAAGCTGTGCAGATCACGCGAACCGTCGTGATGATATCGTGACGACGGCGAGTGTCGTGGCGCAGTTTGTTGTAGGAAACCTGCTCATTAGGAGCTGGTGTGGCGAGTGTTTTCATCGGACTGCATTCCACCCACCGGTTCGGGGCGCAGTTTTCGACCGGGAAATATGCATTCGGTGCGTGGTGGCATGGTGGCGACCGGACCGCATCCTCGACCCATCGCAGCAGCTGATTGTTTAATAAAGGATGCATTACCAGCAAGCCGAACCGGACGACCGACCCAGGTCTGGTTTCGCAATAACTTCGCAGAAATTATGATACTACCGAATGGGGACGCACCGGTCGTCGGGGGGCCACGCCGCGGGAAGGGGAAAATGTTGTAAAAATATTGAAAAACATGCACACAGCGACTTGGCGACCGCCGCTAACCGGAATCGGGCGTATTGCGTATCAATTAGTCGAAAATGAGTTCGATTGCACCGGTTCCAACTTATTTAAAGCAAACATAAAATAATCTACCGTTTCCATTTCCCACCAATGCGCCAGAGTTCTCTGCCTCTGGCTGCTCTGGCTTCCCTCGTCCAGTGAGTGTTTCGGTTCGCCAGCAACTGGAACGGTTGGGCTCTTTTTCCACCTGACCTCGGTCGGCACGGGTATGCGAAAATCAATCCAATCAACACTTGCCAAATCTTGCCCAACACATCGTGATTGTTGCGCACGTTCGGCACATGTCCGCTGTCGGCTTT
>JAOEFI010000001.1:2514111-2529476 GCA_034621735.1 Anopheles plumbeus | reverse complement strand
GGGGGGGGTTCTAGTCAAGCCGGAAAGACGGGGTGGGTGGGTGGTGTTGACTGAAACCTTTGCGAAGTTTTTCAATTTAATTTTCAAGATGAGAATCACTCTTCCACTTCCTTCCATCATTTGGCGCTACTCTTGTTATTTTTTTTAAATGTTTTTACTTCTTTTCGTATTGCCCTCGCATTTGCCCAGAGCCATGGAGTCGGACCCGGGTTTACTCCGAGGTTTTTCGTTTCATCCCGAAGTAATTTTACACTTTCCGCGCGCGTGGGTGGTATTGATGTAGTAGAATAATATTTTCGCATTTCTTCGGCCCGTTCCAATTTCGATGGCGCGTATAGAGATGTACGCACTCGCCATCCAACTCGCCCCGTGTATTGTTATTTGATACTAACATTCTTCGCGTTCGGTTTCGCGGAAGTAGAACAACAGTGGAAACGGGCGCAGCGCCCGTTTGCTCGGCCGCCCTTAGGGCCGAAATCAATCGAATTGCTGCTGGGAGCTGGCGAATTTTGCGCTGATTGATTTATGCACACGTTTTTGCAGCCAATCCCTCGACTTTTCTCCCCACCGCATGTGCCGGCGTAGCATCGAACTGACAGCCATTTGCCCGCCCCTTTTGTTGTTGCAGGTGTATAAGAAGAAGACGGAAGCTGCCAAGAAGGACTACTTGAAAGCTCTAGCAGCTTACCGGGCGAGTTTAGTGTCAAAGGTAAGCCAGAGATTAATGTAGATATGTGTAGAAAATAAGTGGTTGGGTTACAAATAGCGGACGCATCCATTCCGCCTGTTGGTAAACCATGACATAAATCGAACAATATCTTTTGCCGCCTAATTAACCACAAGGGAACCGAGGGAGAGCAGCAACAATCACCACAACAATCAATCTACTCTCCGCCGCCACAACCAACGATTCAACAACAGCAACAAACTCAGCCGCAGCAGCAACAGAACCAGCAGCAGCCGCAACAGCAGCATCACCATCCGCAGCAGCAGCCGGCACAGCAGCATCCACTTCAGCAACAGCATCCGCATCAGCAGCAGCACTCGCAGCATCAGCAGCACCACCAACAGCAGCAGCAGCAGCAGCAGCCGCAGAACAATCATCTGGTGAACCACGCGAAGCACTCGCCTCAGAACGGACCTCCGGTGGCGCAAGCCGCTGCCAGCCACCTGCAGCACATGCAAGGACTTCAACAGCAACACTCAAACTATGCAGCAGCGTACGCCTCATCGTACAAATCACCCCAGCAGGTGCGTGACTGTTTGTTTTTTTCTTCTCCTTAAATTTCCCTCACCAGCTTGCATTTGATTTTTATCGGCAGTTATCAATATCAATGAGCTCCTCACATATTTGGCAGGAGAAGTAGTCGCTCATTGGTTGCCTCTTGTCTACATGTTCCATTGTCAACACTAATGAAACCTCACTATTGATCGGATTTTCGATGACAATAATGTACGCTTTGCCGTTAGAAAAAAAACAACAAGATGTCTCCGCGTTTTGACGCGCCTTTGCAACCCGAAACTGTAAACAAAAACCCCGGTGCTTGCATGCACGTCACACAAAACTATTTGGAATATATTGTTGAGAACCAAGATTGTATTGTAAAGGGGAAAACTTGAGTACATGTGGATAGCTTTGCAAGCGAAGCGGTATCAGTAATGGTGCCTGTGCATATTTAGATATGCGCGATATTGGGATGGCGAACCCATTTCACCTAGCCAACCATCCTGCAAAGCGGGTTTGCGTAACAAATTAGCGGGCTTTGTGTTGACATTCCGCGCAGGAATCTTTGTTTGTAAACAACACAGCAATTACTTTTGGAGCAACGCAGAATCGGGCTCCGTAGCTCAGTTGGTAGAGTCTCGCTCTCTCAACACGAGTGACGTGGGTTCAAATCCCGCTGACCAGATTGGCTTCTCGGTGGCGATTGGCCTTTGTCTAAAGACGCAGAGATGCTGTAAAAATATCTGAACATTACAGCCAAATGACGTTACAGTGGAAAGGCTAAAACAGAGCTGGTACGCCTCTGAATAGGACGTAAGAGAACAAATGTTCAACTTTGCCTAGGAAGATATACCCCTGCTCGCAGAAGCAGAAGGAGAAGAAGAAGAAGGAGAAGGAGCAACGCAGAGAAGAACTTCCCCGCGGTAATGCAATGTATGCGGAAAAACCCTGAATTTCATTTTGTCAAACTGCTTGGCACGTGGCCAATACCACCTCATTACAATTACATTACATCAACTAAATTTGACATTTCGGGGAGAAAAGCTTGTCAGAGGCTCGTTCTAAGTTCTAAGCTACGACTAAGTTGCTGGTACAGATGGTCAAATCTTTCAACAACTGATAGAACTACCAATAAAAATATAAACGCACATTAGATACATTTTTCCTGCCACTCGTCAATCTGTGTGTGTGCGTGTAATTTGTATCTATCTAATCACCGAAATGCAGGTCACTGGTCACAATAATAGCGCGGTTATCAGCGGCGAATCACCGGAAAGTATTGTCATAAAAATCATACCCATTAAAGAAGCAGCGTTGTATAAAATTCATTTCACCCGACCAGTGTTAAACAATGTCTGTCTTCGACATTGCAAGCGTTCATCATCATCCTACGGGCCTCGCGTTAGCAGCTGCTGCGATTTCGAACACATCCAGCAAGATGGATCTGAACGAACACGATAGCGGTTCGCTCGATGTTTTGTAGCGTGTAGTCCAGCGCAGCTCGCTGTTATGACAGTTATCGTTTTTAAATCGGTTATAGCACGTATCGGCAGAAGCACAATTTGTCATAACAACCACGATCACTGTCGTGTGTTGAAATTTTCCACTCAAGATTTCAATGTTGAAATATCTTGCATCACTCTTTTCCACGGGTAGATAAATCAGAACAGTTTGTTATTTTCCTCGGCAGGCACAAGAGACGCGGAACGGCATGCCTTCATGCCATCAAAGAAGTAATATTTTAGAATTACGAAATGAATTCAAACAGTAATAAAACAGCAGATTAAATAAATCAAAATACATTTTTTGCTATTGAAGATCCAGAGTGACATTATATTGCTAGCAATAGGAAACGGGTAGCACAGCTGGAAGAAGTGTGGAGCGAAGAGCGCCAGCTGCTGCGCGGTCCAATGCTGGAGCGCCCTAGCCAGATGTGCGAAAGAGAAGGCTAGATAAGCGGAGGGGTAACCTGCAAGAGGCCATGGGAAGCAAATGGATTGAAAACGCTCCTTTTGATGCTCTACTCTCGTACCGTATATATTATTTTCGGTGTGTGCCTTTAAATGGGCCCCATTTAATTTCAGGGCACATGATATAAAATAGCGTTCTATGTAGAAGGCTTCACCGTACCACTACCATCGCGCGCGCGACTCATAGGGCTAGCCAGCAGTGTGTGCGTTATCTTGTCTCATCTTTTTCCCCTCCCCTTAGTAAGTGGTGTGTGGGCTCATAATAGTTCGAAAGATGACTCCGCTCTAGTTGGTGGTGGTGGCGGTATGATGTAAGGTCACAAACACACACATCGACCGCTACCAGTTCGGTGGTGTTCGTGAGCAGCTGAAATTTCAACAAAATTCATACCCGGCAGAAGTGTCGTGGCCGTCGCTAAGAACGAATGTAGTGCGCTTTTCGATTGTGCTCCTGGTAACGCGGATAGGAAAACTGTAGTTAAATCGGTGTACATAGCATTGAAAATGATCCATTTCGAATTGGTGGTGTTGCGGCCCCGGAAAATGTATGTGCTAGAGCACTGATCTACAAACAAGGCAAGAACACCATAATGGCGACGAGCGTGCGTGTGCAATGTGTTGAAGAAAGTGTGTTTCGCATGCTTAGCAAGTGTGGGTGCCGCCATTTCTATTGACACGGCTCCAGCGGAAATAGTGGCGATAGAAAAGCATCAGCATCACGTTACATCAAAAGTATCTGGTGTTTCTACACTCGCTCCGTTCAGTACAACACTTTTTTTAAGCACCTCGGAGGAAGTTTTCGCGTGGAAGTGGAATCTTTCGAGGTTATGTAGGTTGGAGGAGGTTATGGTCTGTTCACCGGCGTTAATGGCAGCGACGACTGTCAATAGCAACCGTTAACAGTCCGAATAGCAGAACATCAACATTATTTTGGATTGTTTTTACTGCTAAATTGCGGAGCAGTAGTTTGGCGCGTTAATTACAGTTTTACACTGAGTGGAGTGATAAATCATGTATGGGTTCGAAGTTTTATTTTTAAATGAACAGTATTTTTTCTTGAATATTTCCTCGCATTGGTTCGCGCATTGGTAATGCTAGACCAGTTTGCCGTAACGGAGTGAAGTAAATAAAAGCTTTATTGATGCTGCAAAGGTATTGTTGCGAATGCATCCAGAAACGATAAAGCCAGGTTTCTTAGCTACGCTTTAGACTTTATTTGCAACTGCCGTGGTGGTGTTAATGCGGGTTTATTTGTGTGAGCGGTTCGTGACAATGTGGTTAAAAAATTGGTCCTGCCATTACTGTTTGTTTTCTCCTACTATATTCACGATGGTGGCCCTAACAAAGAAAAATGTCTACCCTACAAAGAAAAATTAGTGCCGTTGTGCGGAGGATATTTCTAGCCGCCTGATTTCACCCCTCGGCGGCCATTCGCGCTTCGCATTTCTCCCCGTTCCCTGTTACCACACTGCTCCGCTCGCATAAGTTCACGCACCGATCGGCCGTCGCTTCGCCTCTCCGCGCGGCCCTCTTCCGCATGTTCACACTGCGATCGGCAAACCGACGGCTTCTCCGCACCATTGCGTTTGCCGCACCCATCAACCTTCATCGCTTCGCGCCGATTTTCTGTCTTCCTCTCCTCGCCACATTTCTTCGTCTTCATGCACGCTCTACAAGCGATACGTCCGATAACTTAACACATTGTTTTCAATAGTTTTTACGCAGGAAGTGTTCATATGAAAAGTTATATTTTGTGTGAACAGTAATTCGTTGGTAAGTTGAGATCTAAAATTATTTGCCGTGAACAGAACTGTCTGTAATCATTCCCGGGCATATGTGGGGCATCCGTTGTTTATGTTGAAGCAATCAGCTGACCAGCGGATGAGCGGATCGGAGACAGCGAGGGACCCCACGACGCCCATCGCGATTCTCTCGCGGGCATGCGATGAGTCGATGCCGCGGATGAGCGGTGCAGGTGGAAGCGGTCCCCGAGCCAGAGTCAACGCGTACTGGTGGACGTCTGAGAATGCGGGGCTCCGCTCGTTGTGTGAGCCGGCACATCCGGCGCTTTGTATCATCCGGAGGATGGAAAACCCCGTGGAAGCGCGAGATGCGAACAGAAACGTACCGGGCCGCAAAGCACTCCGCCGCGTCATCAACGCGAGCAAGCACCGAGGAGCTGGTGGACATCGTGGAAGACAACCCGTGGGGCGACGCTTACTTTACCGCGATGTCCCGGGTCCGTGGCAGTCGCATTCCGCAATAGAGAGACGTGAACATCTTCGGAGGCATCGTGTCGTCCAGTAGTCCCTGCCTCTCCCCCAGCCAATTCAGGCGGCTTATACTGGTCAGCGTCGCCACCTCGCTGATGAGGTACGCGGTGACCAGTGTGGTGGGAGGCCACAAGGCTGCAGTGCAAACGGAGGAGGCTGAACCGGGACCATCGGTTGCTAATAAAGGGATGCCGAGTGCCTTTCGTACGGTACGGTACGAGGTCGTCACTCTTGGTCAGCATGCCGCTGATCATCCAGCTTATCAGGGAGGACCATCGGTGCCAACAGCGAAAGATGACGTCGCAGCAGGTATCCAGCGTCATAAGAAAGGAAGAGCGCGACCACGTTTCGGAGATGGCAGCGCTGCTGGGATCAGCCTGGAGCCAGCCGTTTTGTCCAGTGGACCCACCGAGTCCTGCTCGAGATGTAGCCGTTGCTCAAGCGGAAACACAGACGGGTGAATGTCTATTTAACGCAAGTCCCCGCGGGGCACGGATTCTTCTGGAAATTCCTGTGCCTCAAGAAGTTCACCCGATCGAGGTCGAGACGGCGGAGCATGTGATGTTCGCATGCCCGCGGTTCGGTGATGTGCGGGCGAGGTTGCTAACGGACAACAGCAACCGCCCCATCACAGCGAACAAGCTCCAGGCGCACCTGCTGCACAGCTCGTAGCACTGGGATCGGATCAGCGAGGCGATCAAGCTGATCACCGTCGAACTCCAGAACCGTTGGAGAGCGAGCAGCTCCAGCGCCAGCGCATAAGCATAAGTATCAATAAGAAAGGTGTGACAATGAAAACGCCGATAGGATGTTGGCTACAGTTTATTTATGTGTTGTTACATAAATTTATTACATGATTTGTTTTTGTACATCAACTGTACATAACGTTATGAAGAGGTGTGGGATAGGATCGCACACTGAAAGGGTACATTAGAATAACTCAAACCATGTAAAAATATTCATGTCCTCATCCTCATGCGGTCGTCCTGCATCCAGGCGTGAGCATGGAAACCATTTATGCTGGGATGGTTTCTTCAACGATCCGCTCATCCGCTGGTCAGCTATTCGCTTGAACATAAACAACGGCAGCGCCACGGATGCCCGCCAATCATTACAGACAGTTTTATTCAGGGTTAATCATTTTGGGTTTCAACTTACCAGTGAATTTATTTTCTAAAGTACTGCAAAGAACTGAACACTTCCGTTAAGGCAGACCGATGGTCGATCGGTGCGTAAACTTATTGGAGCGGAGCAGTGCGGTAACGATGAACGGGGAGAAATACGAAGCGCGAACGGCCGTCGCGGAGCACGAACTCGAATACTCGGTGTGCCACTTTCTGTTTTCACTGCTGAGGATGTGGTTTCCGCTGCATTTAATCTAAAATCATCCGGAGCTGCTGGTCCGGATAATATACTTATCTTCATTTTGTCATCTTGTATCAGCGCGTTGCCTGCTTCTTTAGCCACGATCTTCAACAGATTCCTGCGGTTGGGAAGAATCTGTTGAATCTGAATCTGTGCACAAGAAACCGGGCTGGACTTTAATATCCAACTATCGTGGCTTCTCCATGTTGTGCGCATGCATTAAACTGTTTGAGCTTTTAATACACCGACACCTGCTAAGTGGAATGAGTAGCTACATCACAACGGAACCACATGGATTCCTTACTGGCCGCTCCATTGCTACCAATCTTATTCAATTTACTCGGCTCAGACATTTTGACAAAGGGTTGTAAGTTGATGCCATATATACGGACTTCCATGTTGCCTTCGACTGCGTTAACATCTCCC
This sequence comes from Anopheles plumbeus, assembly GCA_034621735.1. Classification (NCBI taxonomy): domain Eukaryota; kingdom Metazoa; phylum Arthropoda; class Insecta; order Diptera; family Culicidae; genus Anopheles; species Anopheles plumbeus. The sequence continues at coordinate 2,522,217 of JAOEFI010000001.1, read as the reverse complement.
TTCTATTAAGTAAACTGACAAAGTTGAGTGTACACAATGGTGTCGTCCTGTGGGTTCAGTCTTACCAATCGCTCTCTATGAGTTAAATTCTGTGATTGTATTTCGGACTAATTCTCGAAGAAATCAGGCGTAGTATGTTGGGGTCTGTAAAACTAAAGCTACAGTACTGCAGCCTTATCCTACCGGTTATTGAATTTGCATCAGTGGTATGATCTCCAATCTACCAAAATGGGATTGATCGTCTGGAGGCCATCCAGAGACGATTTACTCGTACGGCCATTAGACTTCTTTCCTGGAGGAATGGTTCGTTATGGCCATCCTATGACACACGCTGTCTCCTCCTTGAGCTTGATCGCCTTGAGCCCAGGCGAACTATTGCTCAGCTAATTTTCATTTGTAAATTGCTAACTGGGCTTATTGATCCTCCATCCTTCTTGCCGGAATTGAGTTGTACGCACCTGGCAGAGTCCTGGCAGAGTCTGAGGCACATTAAATGTTGGCTATCGTCCCAGTGTTTATTGTTCCCGTGATCCGTTGCTAGCAAACTGTTTAATAAGAAATGTTCGCTTGTATTTGTCAAGTTTATTTTAAGGATTTATGTAGACCATGTGGCCAAGATATCTTATTTTTGATGATAAATAGATAAAGTAACGAATAACGCAGTCACGCTCTAATCACGTTCGCTGTCAATTTCCGCAGACTATGATGCAACTGTCGCATCAGCATCAAAACCTACACCCCGGGCAAGTGGCAGTCACATCGCAACCGCAACATCAGTCAACCGCTCCGCACCTTCATGGCCAAATGTTACCGATTAACGCGCAGCAGCAGCATATGATGGCCCACCAGCAGCAACAGCAGCAGCAGCAGCAGCAGTCGCATATGAACATGACCCAGCAGCACGCACTGAGCACGTCACACAACGCCTCGAACGTCGCGCACCAGTCGATGATGAACTTGCCGATGGCTCAGCAGCCCCCCTACATGAACCAGCAGGTTAGTTTCTAACTGATGTCACCATTCGTTTGCTTTCCAACGCTCCGTTTATTCGCTTGAATATGTTTGATTTGGACTATACCCGTTGCTGGGCCGCCGAGAAGTGCACGGTCGATATTGCTTGTGGATTCGTTGTTTCCGTAATCGATTAGTGTAAGCACCGGGCGGTGGAACATTCTTGCGGCATAATCTACCCATTTTCTTATACCCTTGTCCGTTCGAAAACAACAACAAAGTTTCCGTTTTCAATGATTCCACTAGCGAAACAACACGATTCGTTGGCTGCGTTGTTATCCGGTTTTTTTTTGTCACATCGAGCAAACCTACTTATTTGTATTTATTATCCGATCCGAGTGCTATTGATTTTTATGAGTATTTTTTTTTTCACAAATTCGATTCAGAGTCCATTCCCCTTCCCATTCGCTTGCAACTGAAAATAACACAACCAGTATTCTTTTGCTTACCATTGCAGCACTTTCCATTAAGCTTCAACATATTTTAGGGCACATATGGCACAGAAGCCCACATTGACATTCGGAGACAAACAGCGTCAGCGTAGAGTTGTGACATATTCCCGTTAAAACCCGCACGCAAAACCGGGTAATCTGGTAAATGAAACAGAACGTACGGGACAAAACAAAAAAACAGACAAAAGAAAACAGGCCGACACACTTCGGTCGACAAAATCTCGGAAATATCGGCGAGGCGAACATGTACCGTCAGTTGGTAGCCAAACTAAGCGTAATAATATAATGATTGTACATGAACAGTACAATATAATTTGTAGCTCTTAATTTGTACGATTCGAAGTCAACTCTCTTTTTTCGAGGGGTTTTCTCCGATATCGCGTATCTTTAATGTTATCTGTACAGTGTGTTGCCTGCGTTGTTGTGGACGCGGGCCAAAGGCTCCTCGGCTCGAGCCGACACATGTGCTTTTCGGCAATTTATGGGCGTTAGAGCGCGGGGGAAGGTAACGTTCTCGAACATATGTTGTACATGCACATCGTCACCGCATTTGTGCACATTCTGTTTGTTGTAGGCTCTGCTCAAACAGACCGGTACTATCAAAATTTCGTTCGTTCGAACCGCGAACCATTCACAGACATCGAACCGAGCACGTAGCATGGTGCAGCATATTTTGGTAATATAGAAATGTGTAGTGCAGCGATGATCGCTCCCATAACGAACGTTACCCGTGTCAGGGGAGTGGTGGCCACCTTAGCCTGCAAAGTCGACTATGTTGCCTTTGAACTTTTTTCCCCGAACTCCGGGGATGAGGGATACGGCCAGGCCGTCAAAACGAAAAAAAAGAAGCTTGAAAAGGCGACGACGGAGGAGTGGGAAACAAGTCTACTTAAATGTTTAGGAAACGTGTACATACGTATGGTAAAACTTGAAACTTAACAAAACAAAACATTAAAACACATGCCGTTCATTATTCGAGGACGCCAACACCCGTCTGGCCTATGCGGTCTACGGGTCTTGTAAAAACAGGAGTTTGAGGCTTATTATATTTAGCGTTTTACATTATCTCCAATGCAGTAGGCCGACGCGAGGAGGGTGGTTAAGGAAGCGGTAGGGAGAGTTGCGGGAAGGGTTGTGTTCGTTGGTTGGAAATGTTTTGTTCCACTCTATGTCGCGCTGTTTTGCCTTGCGCTCTAGAAGAAAATCGTATGCCAACGAAATTGGCATAAACATTAAACATGCATCTAGAAACGAAACGAACCCGAAACAAAATGTTCAAACAAATTAATGAAAAAAAAGAAGAAACTGTAGTATCGTGTATCGATGATTAAAATAATAATAACAATAATGCTATGAAAAAAAAAACAACCTATACTGTAACCAATTGCAAACGTAATACGGACTTTGTAAAAGGCACTGTAAACAAATATGGTAGACATTTAGTTATCGATAAAAAAACAAAAGAAAGAGAAAATGTACATGTATATATTTTACGAAAAACACTATGTTATTGTTCGGTAGGAGCTCCTCGTGCATGCGAAGAACAGACCATTAGAAAGGCCCACACACGCACACACTTACGCACATTTTAAATAGTATACTCAAGATAAGGAGAAGCAAAAGCAAGCAAGCAAGCACAAAAATATGAACAAAACAAAAATGAAAAGCTTCACAAATTGTTTAAAACCAACCACTTCGTGTCACGGTTTTTATTCTACCATTTTTCCTGATAAGTGATTCTAGATATGCTGTTAATTTGTATGCAAAAAAGAAGAAAAACATAACAATAAGAGGAACAAAACAAAACGAAAGAGAACACGATAGTAAAGCAAGTGGTAGAGGAGTGGAGACGGAAGGTCGCGAGCGAGACAGCGATGATAGAGTAAACTAGTTTTTCCGGGACGAAAAGAATCTATTTACATTTACTTATTACGATACGGTCCTATTTGTTTCTTAGTGACATTCAGTGCAAAATTTTATATCTGTTCATGATTAATGTTGAGAAATACATAGTGTACAAACAATGCGTTGTTCTTCAATAGTAGAGTAGACTTGACCGGGTTCCGCAGCAACACGATGGCACAACTCAATTTGGCGCTGGTTCGCATCTCGCACGATCTTACAGTCATCATTATCATCATCATCAACAGCAGCAGCAGTAACATAGCCACCACCATCAACATCATCTTTCTTTTCGGCAGGCTCCTCCTCGAACATTTTCCCTCTAGAGGCCAGTCACTTTCCGGTCTACTAATGATACCCAATTCCTTCGTTATTTCTTCTCTAAAACGATCACTCTGTTTTGCTCGCGGGTTGTTACCCAACACGTCATATGTATGTGTGTGGGAGCTGCTTTCCTCTTGCGACCCATTCCTGATCCTGGTTTCTCGTTTATGATTTACTGAAGGAAATCCGTCGTGTGAAGACGTGCGAGAGAGACGTCTTTGACGACAGTTCCCACCTCCCCGTCGTCGTCATTGTTGTTTGTATGTTGTTTGTGTAGTCTCTGCTACTTCGCCTTCGACCGTTGACTGTGTGTTGTTCGTTGTGTTTGCCTACTCTAGCCAAATGGCTGCTGTCGGCGCGTCGTTTCACATATGCTCACGAATAAAGTATACGTGAACTTTTGCGATGTCCCGTTCCAGATGAACCATATACAGTTGCAGCACCAGCAGCACCAGCAACATCTACACCTTCAGCAGCAGCAGCGTCAGCAGCAGCAGCAGCACCAGCAGGGACAGATACAGCTGCAGGCCGGCGGGATGCACACCCAGCCGCTGGTCGTTGCTGGGGACCACATGGTTAGCCAGCAGCATCAACAGCACCATCAGCAGCTGCAACACCAGCACAACGCGATAGTGTCGACGGCACCGCCGATCGCGGAGGAGAGCCCGGTGGAGCAGCTCGTGCAGCCGCTGCAGTGCATACGACAGGGCTGCACCAATCTCGCCATTATCAACACCGACTGGGAGGACGAGTACTGCAGTAACGAGTGCGTCGTCTCACACTGTCGGTAGGAACACACGCTCTGATCCGTTACTAACAGCGCTACCCGTGATCGCGTCTGCCTTTCCCCCGGGTGCCGTACCGATCTCATTCTTTTGTTTTTCTTCTTTCTTTTTCCTACTCTGTTCTGGCTGTCTGCCACCTGTCTCAACCGAAACAGTGACGTCTTTGGGAATTTCCAGAAGGACACCAGCCAGAACAACGGACAACCACAGCAGCAGCCGTACTCCGCTGTGAAGTAAGCTCAGCCACTCACACGGGATGTACAAGACAGAGGCTCAAGGACGACGAAGATGACGGACATGGTTACGACGGATCACTAGAGACGGCCTACCGAGAAACGGCACGTAGCGCTACTATTTTTGCTACTACTATTACTACTCCCACGGAGAAAGCGTTCGACCGGCCGCGCCGTACCACTCTAACCCCCTACTTGGACCATTCAACCAGCTGGCGGAGCCTCTAGGGTGGAACTACCGGCGTGCAGAACCGAGGCAGTTCAGTAAAAGCGCATTCATTTAGAAGAAACATGAGTATCTTTATATGAGTAATAGGAATTTGTAGGTTATTAGTTAGCAAGTCCATACGGAAGGCAACAACACAAAACATACCAACTAACTATCGGTGTGAAGCGTTGTGTTTTACAAGGTAGGGAGGGGCCACTGAGAAGGCGCCTGATTTAAGCGAAAGATAAAACAGACAGCATCCCTTCAGCCACATCTCATTGGGGAAAGAAGGAAGGCTGGCGGCTGTAGGTGTATTTCACCGTTATGTTCGGTTTAGTTGTTTTTTTTTTATTCCTTTTTTCTTTCGGTAAAGTGAAGTCACGTCACCTAGCAAGGAAGTGGAAATGCGGAGGTGAAAATGGCAGTCCTATCATTAGCATATAGTAAAAAAGTACGTATTAAGTGTGTGCTCCACTCATCCGGTAGGCTAAAAGTTATATAACGTGATAAGCGAATCAAAAGAAAAGAAAACAAAACAAAAACAAGGACGTGGTTACTACGCGCCCGACGTTCCACACCCTCCATTCTCCGTATCCACAGATCCCTCTCGTTCATATGTTGCGCGAAAAGAAACCGATTGCCAGCCACCGAGGCAAGCACACGAGGCGGATGATTGGCAAGTGTTTAAAACACTTGATGCCCGAATGGAAGGAAGGAAGGAAGTAAACACAATCAAAAACAATAGGCCCGATTATGAAACTCAAACGGAGAAGTCTCTATCAAAACCTCTATAAACAAACGGAAAGAAAACCCGTATTAGGCAAACGTGTTAGAGTTTCGTTGATTTCGATTCGTAAAATCGGTTAAACGAATCTGACACATTGGCTTTTTCAAACCAACGGTTAGCGAAAGTGGTTATCGCGCGATTTTTATCGTTATTTGGTGTAAATTATGCATAAAAAGATGATTTTTTCTTACTATTAAGCGACCGAGAATCCTGGAAAACTATTGGGGTCAAGGCCATGTCAGCACGACGACGTGCTGAACCTTGAGATCGCCAGAGGAGAAGGGAGAGAAATCGCGGATCATTGACGAATGCTTGAGTTGTCAGGGAAGTTGCCAGAGTTAGCGCAAAGTCAGGGACAAAAACCAGATAAATGGAGGCCGAGGGGAATTGTGAGGCCCTTCTACCTTTCGGCACCGCGAGTAATAAAGACTAAATTTGTTGGTTCCCCCAAGCCGGTGTTCCTAAAGAAGAAAAAAACTCCTCCATGCCGTAACGTAACAATGTTCTACCCATTGCATCTCAGAAGCCATCTCACCAATTATTTAGGATGTTATTTACTCAATGATTTCTTTCGGATTCTCTCTGAACTGCAATACGTACATTTCGGTTGGTTTTGGCCACTTAACCGACCCGCACAACTGGGATAACTGTGAACTACAAGTACGCTTTCCGTAGCAATGTTTGACAATTTCGAGTCTTCGTTCGAGTCAAGTAATGCATCCGCTTCAGAGAAACCTTTTGTTATGTTTAAAGTGTCAAACGGGAGCCAATACGAGAAGCCAAATACACATCATAATACGGAATTGACATGTTATAGATCTTTTCTCTAATACTCGAGTTAGATAATCGGGTCTTCTGCGAGGAGGTACGGTTTCGGTGTGGTAGCTACTATAGCGCCTATTGTGCAACTCGCATCGGTAGAAACTCGAACGAGTGCTCCCGAAGCGAATCGAGAAAAAACTGGTATTACCGTTCTCGTTTCGTTTCGATGAAGTTCCAAGGATTTAAGCTTGGTGAACTAGCTGTCAAACAGATCAAACAGGCAGCTGTAGATGTAAACAACCACAAGAAAACCGTTTGGTTCGATCTCTCAGTGCTGATTAAAGCTGCTTCTGGTGCTCCGTTAAACGTTGTTGTTGAGTTGTTGAGTTGTTGAAAAAGTGATGTTATCGATAGTGATCACGATGAAAATCTTGCCACTCGTCGCAAAAGCGTAGCGTAAGTTTTTCACTCGATGCAGAATTCCAAAACCGTTGTTTCCCAATGCGATCTTTGCACCAATTGATGGTTCACAAAACATTTTCGGATCATCAGAGAGATCTCTTTTGGACATTCTCTCAGAAATGTGACCTTTCAAACTCGAACCGAGTTTCAAAATATGCCTTTAAAGTACATAATTATGTCCACGGCTTCCGTATTGTGGCCACACTCACACTCGCTGACTAATCTGTTGCCGGTGTATTTAATTAAAGCCCGGCAACCGAAAGGAAACAGGAAACCCTTCTGTCCTGTTCATGTGTATTAACTCGGTATTAAGTAGGCCAACCCTCTTTACTACAATCACACACACACACACACACAGCGTTGCAGCAATGACATTCGCCAAATGGCAGGACTTTTTCCGTTTCACATATTCGTCCGCGCGCTCGGTATGTGTGTGTGTGTGTGTGTGTGGGGAGTGGGCTAGGACTACATCTGATCATGTTAGATATATCTACCAGACAACCGGCGGGGTGGGGGGTGAGTTTCGTGTTCCACTTTTAGTTTTGGCTTGATCGAGGCGGAGGCTATCGATAGACGAACTATCGCCGCACTACCCCTCCCCCCTGCACCCTTTCTTTTTATATTCCTTTCACATATGTCGCGGAAGGACAGGACGACGCCCGTGTAGGTTAGCATGCTATTTAAGTAATAGTGTTAGTTAGCCGACTGGGGACTAAATGAAATCACAAAGGAATATACCGTTGCTACAGCAGAAAGGCGAGAAATCGTTATTTATTGTTCCCGATACTTTATTCCGATTTTTTCACTCTAAGCATAAGACATCAGTGGGTGCTGCTGCAGTGTATGTATGATATATGTTAAATGTGGAACGTTTTGTTCCTTGTTCGTTTTGCTTCTGTTCCGCTGCTCTGGACAACTCCCCGGGTTACAGTTCGCGCGCACGCAATCCACTGATCCGAGCAGGCGCGCTGGTCAACGCCGGGCGATGCCAGCCAGAAGATAGAAGAAGAAGAAGAAGAAGAAGAAGTAGAAGAAATAACACCCACAAACACAAGTGACTGGTTGATCTATGCGTCGCCGATCTGGGCCAAAGCTTTAAATGGTGTCCAAAACTCTACGATGTACTATGGGTAATTTCGTGAGCATTCTGCATCGATGAATGTTCTACACCTCCTCCTGC
>JAOEFI010000001.1:2497186-2514011 GCA_034621735.1 Anopheles plumbeus | reverse complement strand
AAGCTCACTGATCACTAGTAACATGGACATCAACCATTAAAATTCGGAATAAAATTGGGCAATAGAATATAAAGTTATAAAACTATAAATCCCTTCTACAAATTAAAAATTAAACATAACTAGCCTAAAACAGAGAGCTCAACAACAACAGTGTTGCTATGATGACGGGAGATGTCCTAGAGAAGGCCGTGTACACGTGTGTGCGTGTATTCGGCGGAAAAATTATATGCGTAAATTATTACTCCACCGTTTTAAGAGAAACAACAATACTTTCGGCATTGCGATTGTAATGCGAGTGAGCAAGAGAAAAAAAAAACAGAAACCCACACAATGAAGCAGTAAGTAAACAAAACAATAAAAGACTTTCACATACTTTGCGCTACGGTGTTTCTTATTTCTTGCATTTTTGTTTGCTTTGCTGCGACCGTTGCGGAGTTCTTCAATCATTAACGCTTTCTGATACCGCGAGTGGGTACCGCTGGTTGCCGGGGCCATAGGAAATCTCAAGGAGCCAAAAACGTCAAAAAATGTTGACAACTCATACATCGACTCACAAGAAAGTTCTTTTATGAGTCGGACGCCCATATGGGTATGAATGGCACTACTACTACCGTATGCTTCCTTTTCTTCCTTTCTTTCTCCCGCGCAGCGCAAAACTGCCCAAATAAAGCACAAAAGCGTAATTTACCTTTTCGTCTATGCTCTATTTGTCGTTTTAACCACGTCTGTCCTATAAAATAATGTAATAAAAAACATACCGCAGACTCTGCTCCTTCGCCGACAGCACATTGCGCACCTGTTCCGCTAACGTCACACATTCGTTCTTCACACTACTGCTTGCCCTCATGTTGAACGTCAGCGGAATCTTCTGCAGCTCGCTTCGGCTCTTTGATAAACATACAAATACGACTGATATCAGACTCAATTCAGACGTCGTAATTAAATATTATATCAGTCGAGTAGCAGTAAATTAGAGACTGCACTGTAACAATTGAGCCAACTATAATTATATTCAGCTGAAATTGCTATAAACTAATTTTTATTACAAATGAAACGTTTCATTATAGGCGGGGCTTTTCATTGGAGCTTTTATGGAATTATTTCATGGTGAATTTTAATGAAAACAATCTGTGAAATATGTTTGAATACGATTTGGTTTTATTTCAATTTACGTTGCCCGCACATACAGTTAGTTCAGCTTCTCGTGGTCGGCCATGTTCTAGGAACTCCCCCCCCATTGTCTCGTTTTCTTCGAGAGCTTCTTCTGTTAAAGATAGAAACCACAAACGACTACATCGGATCGTTTGCCCGCTTGTTGAACTCGACAGTTCACTTGCGACTCGTATTGTTCGCCTTGGAGCCCTGAAATAGGAAAACAAAATCATTACGATGTTCAAGACTTACTCTTAAACGCCTGCAGCTTGCTATGGCTTGTAGCTAGAAGTTGCCAAACACAGTCGCCTCGTATTTTCGAACCGGCTTAAAACACGGTTTAACGACGATCAGCGACGACGATATTCAGGCACACATTTAAATAAGTTACCCTTTCTCACGCACGCCGTCTCAAGTTCTAGCTCCTTGGGATAGCACTCTTTACACGAAGAACGAAAAACGTTAGGTTCGCATTCACCTGGTCCGTTAAGACACGAAACGATGCGGCATGACGATTCGTTTCAGCTAATTAAGTTTGTCTGCTCTCTTCGCCCACACTCGGATATCCGATATGGGTTTGTTCACGAGTGTCGGTCGGCTAGTGAAGGCCACCACCGATCACGTGGGTTCGAATCTAGAATCGGTGGACGGTTTTTTTTTTTTTCAAAATCATTAATGAGACAGTCATTTGTGTTTGGATTACACTCCGAATAGAGTCTAAAATAGGTCGAAAATATCGCCTCGAAAACCCTTTCAAGAGCAGTCATTTCTGAGCAAACTGTCACTCTGGGGATAATAAAATTAGTAATCGTCGTAATCAACGTTGTGGAAGCTGCCCCGCATGTCACGAATTCGAATGTCCGGACAGGACCCACCCGGACAGGTGCACATAACGGGGCGCCTGAAGCGCGAGGACTCGAATCTGCTTCGTACAAGAGCGGGTCGGGGTGGGACACGCGCCACGCAGGCGCACCGGTCGCTCGGTTGCATAATCGCACGGGCAGGACGTTCCCGGACGCAGCTCGGGAGCCGCGACCCGAGGCGAAACATAAACAGTGTACCAGTGACATCGGAGTTTCGCTGACAGGGCCCGAAACCCGAAACCCTGCGCTCCGGTACTGCCCGAGACCGGACCAGCTTTTGCGTCCGGTGCCTGTTTTTTGCTAGCTCCGCAAGTGTTCGCAATCTAACGCGGTAACGGAAGGAACAGTTACTCAAGGTAGGGTGTGCTCCAAAAGTGTACGGATAGGAAATGGGTGTGTACTAGTTGAAAACCGAAAGTTCGCTAAGCCCCCCACCCACCCAATCACCCTTCACCATCCACCCCCATACCCCACCCATCGGCCCTGAATGGAAATGTGTGGTGTGTGTGTGTGCGGAGGGGAAATCTTCAAAAAACGCCCCACACTAAGGGTAGCGTGAGGCTCTTACCCACTAAAACCCCTCCGCGTGCCACATCCCTCCCGGGAGTTCCTTGGTGGATTACTTCTGGGGTGGGGGTGTGTGTGAGTGTGCTCCTCTAACTGCGTGCTAACTTCCAGTTTCAGTTTGCTCGTCTTCCATCTAATCCATCTATCGCTTCACTTCAATCAAACGAGTTTAGCATTGCGGCCAAGTGGTGATGGGCGATTCTAGGTCCAGGGCCAGTGTCCGAATAAGCGTTTCTGATTCCCCTACCACCGGGGTCAGGTTCGTTCCTAGAGCTTTTGGACCTTCCGGTTACCGAAGGAAATCGGGAGATTTTTGGGGGACCGTATGCGTACAACGGGCGCATGCGCACTGACCAGGCCAGACCTACCTGGTTGGTTTGGGGAAAGGGTGGTACAGAGTCATTAATGTTCATCGTGTGGTGTCATGCACTACCCGATTAATTTACCCCCTTTTGTGAGTGTTTTTGTCCTCAGTGTTTTGTTGTTCCTTGTACTGGATTGGCCATCAGCAATACAAGGACTCCCGGCGCCCTTCAGCACGGTCCCGTAGTTGCTAGTCCGGGCGAACCCTCAGTCTGGACACTGGCAGTTCTTGCCACATTCGGGTGAGCAAGCCGTCGGGAAAATCGATAACCCACGCATACGCTTCTGATAGGCGAGTAGAAGTGACCAGGACAAAGTTGCTACTAGTGGCGAAGGGAGGGAAGGGGTTGTTGGAAGTGACGCGAAGGGAACGGTTCCTAACCTGACACGGACCACATTACAGCTGCCACCATGGCCTGCCCATTCGCGAAGCACGTTTCGACGGAACACTTCCAGCGGCAACCGTCGGTTGCGGAGGCACACAACTGGAACCTGGATGAGGACCTGAGCGACATCCCGGGCGACGCGCTGACACTCACGCACCTGAACGCCGCGATACAGCTACTGACGGCGCCTTCCGTAAGTTTTTCTTTAGACTTGTTGGTTATTAGACCGCCAGCTTACGTAGCCGTATTAACCTATAATGAATGTACGTTGTTCTCGTCTACGACTACGAATTTTGCTTTGTTTCCCGTTCCCCGTTTAGATCGAAAATGTACACGAAGCGCTGATGTCACTGATAGGCAAATACAGCAACAGGTGGCCCGGCCTGTCCCAACTGTATGTAGAGTGTCAGCGCTCGGTTTGGTATTAGTGTGAGTTTAACCTCTCGTTCCGCCATGCTTCGCAGGAAAACTGAGCGCAGCGCCCTGTCGCTGTACCCGAACTACGACTACCTCGCTGACATCCAGGACAATCTCGCCCAGATCGATGGTAAGTCCGCTTGGTAAGACCGTTCCCTCTTGCTCCGTTTTTGAGCGTTCCGACCCCTTCCGCCGACAGAGTCCGCCGTGTCCGAGATACTGGTGCTGCTCGGCGAGGAGCTGATACAGACGTGCTGCGTGGGCGTGATCGAGCGAGCGTTCAAGTGTCTCGGGTCGGACCTGCAGGAGTTTCTCGGCTCGCTGGACGGCGTGTACGACGTGCTGAAGCTGCAGGAGGAGGACATCTCCGACACGGGGTTCGTGTGCGCGGGCGCGGGCGAGCTGATCTTTACCGCCGAGCGGTCGGTGCTGGCCTGGCTGCTGCTCGGCTGTCTGAAGGCGCTCAGTCGCCTCCTGTTCAACCAGGAACCGGAGATCGAGCTGGAACCGCTGCCGGGCGACACGCTGCGCTACCGTTACCTGCTGAAGATGGACCCGCTCCCCGCCGAGGTGGCCCCCTGGTCGGCCGGGGAGCCGCGCGAGAGCGTGTCAGCGGATGCGCGCGACCTGAAGGTGAGCAACCAGTTTTTCTGCGACGCGTTCCCGTGGCACTTCATCATGGACGAGCAGCTGAACCTGGTGCAGATGGGGCAGGCCTTCAGCCGGCTGTTCAAGAGCCACTCCGGGGTGGTGGGAGGTGGCGGAGACGGCGTTGACGGCCAGCACCTGTCCGCCGGAGCCGTGTTCCGCTTCAAGCGCCCGCGCGGCCTGCAGCTGAACTTCCGCGAGATCATGCGGCGCACCAACACGCCGTTCATGATTTCCCTGAGGGCTCCACCCGGGCGGCCCGACTTCTTCGCCAAGGGGCTAGAGATCAAGGGACAGATGGTGTTCTGCCCGGAGTCAAACTCGTTGCTGTTCGTCGGCTCGCCGTTCCTCGACGGGCTCGAGGGGCTGACCTGCAACGGGCTGTTTATCTCCGACATCCCACTGCACGACGCGACCCGCGAGGTGATCCTGGTGGGGGAGCAGGCGCGCGCCCAGGACGGGCTGCGGCGCCGCATGGACAAGCTGAAGAGCTCGATCGAGGAGGCGAACGCGGCGGTCATCAAGGAGCGCAAGAAGAACGTCAGCCTGCTGCAGTTGATCTTCCCGGCCGAGATCGCCGAGCGGCTGTGGCTCGGTGCACAGATCGACGCCAAGACCTACCCGGAGGTGACGATGCTGTTCAGCGACATCGTCGGCTTCACCAGCATCTGCTCGCGGGCCACACCGTTCATGGTGATCAACATGCTGGAGAACCTGTACAAGCACTTCGACGAACTGTGCGGCTTCTTTGACGTGTACAAGGTGGAGACGATTGGGGACGCGTACTGCGTCGCCAGCGGGCTCCACCGGGCCAGCATCTACGACGCGCACAAGGTCGCCTGGATGGCGCTGCGCATGATCGAGACCTGCACTCTGTACAACACTCACGACGGTCAGCACATCAAGGTATACCCCATACTCCACACTCTAGACTCCATACGCCAGGCCCTAACTATCTCTCTTCCTGTCTCTCTCTCTCTCTCTCTCTCTCTCTCTCTCTCTCTCTATCTATCTGTGTGTTGCAGATGCGCATCGGTATCCACACCGGCACGGTACTGGCCGGGGTGGTCGGCCGCAAGATGCCCCGGTACTGCCTGTTCGGGCACAACGTCACCATCGCGAACAAGTTCGAGTCCGGCAGCGAGGCGTGCAAGATCAACATCAGCCCGACGACGCGCGAGTGGCTGGTGAAGCATCCAGACTACGGCTTCCAGCTGGACGCGCGCGACGGGTCCTTCATGCCGAAGGAGTTCAGCGACTCCCAGGGGCTGACCTGCTACTTCCTCGAGGGCTACAAGCATCCGACGCTCAGCAACGACTGTCCGCTGCAGGAGCACATCGAGGAGGCGATGCGGCAGACGCTCCAGGACGCGAACGAGTGCATCAGCGTCGAAGTCAACCAGTAGATGGTCTCCGCTGTCAGCAGGGGGCGCCTCCATCCCACGCCAAAGCTACGCGACCCGACCCCGTCGGTCACCGTGTATGCGGATCCGGTTTTTTTCTTTCTTTTCCCATTCTAACTGTCCAGCTGACACGAAGCGAAATGTCCAGGAGACGCCAGGGAGAGTGAAAAGAACAACCAGGGAATGAAGTAGAGAAAGGACACTGTTAGAGGATAACTGCAGGAGGCGGCGGGAAGGTGCCCGGTGAACAACACCCGGTTCAGCCAACCGAGCGGCGCAATGTATGTGGATGTTAGTATGTGTTTTGTGCCCTGCAGTAAAACCAAATAAAAATGTGCTGTTCCAACCCTTGTCGCCGTATGATATGGTTTCCGCTAGGTGGCGGTGGTGCAGACCACTTTTCGTTCTCTGCCTAACGCGATTACGCTCCCATACGAGTGTCACCTACCTTGTTAACCGTTCACCGCCTGTTTACGAGCGTCCTTACTAAGATGAGTGTTTACCAAATATTCCACTGTGCTGACCGGTTGAAATGCTGTTTTCTATCGAACGCTTTGTGCTTTCCTAAATAAAGTCTTGTGCTATAGCGAAACGACCGGTCCCTGACCTAACCTCTTACTTGCGTACTTCCCCAAAACCACGGAGGACGCGTCCCCGCTCGCAGGTCGGCGGCGGCTCGGGGGGTTTGTCTGTTGGCAATTCATTCGATAAGCCCGCTGCGAGTAGGCCCCAGGCACTGGCGGACATACGGTACCGGCTCCAGCCAGCAGCCGAGCAGAGCAGACTCTGACTCAGGAAATGAGCCGCGGTTTGACCTTCAAACGTTTGTCGTACGATGTATGATCGACGTGGCGAACGTGCATACACAGATGCAGTACGGCAACGCGATCGTGGACAGCCCGGACGACATCCGGGGCGGGGCGGCACCACCGACGACGACTGCCGGCGGGCATACGCGGTCTTTGCCTGCATCCAATGCACCGTGTACGACTTGTTCAGATTACGGCGTGGGAGAGATTTGTTATATTTGTTAATGATTGGCAGGTAGATAGATTGGTTTTCTTTGAAAATATCAAAACAATAACACATGCAGAGAGAGAGAGAGAGAAAGAGAGAGAGCGAGATTGAGAACAGTTTATGTTGCTTCCTTGCAAGCACAAGTCAGCACAACATATTACCCACCCAATCAGTCTGCCCGTAGGGGACCCCTCGATAATCACATAAGTGGCTACGTTCCAAATCTTCCTCTATCGCTGCCGGTTCACACAACGCAAACACCGGTCGTCGTCGTCGTCGCCGCCGACCGTCGCCGCCCTTCGCCGCCGTCTGCGTGCCCATGGATAGCGCGCATCGGTTCAACGTACAGGCTGCCGCTGGGGCGGCTATCAAGTACATAAGTGGAGCGAATCAATCCTGCGGCCGCGGGGATTGGACCCGGGCCGCGACTGATTGGCTGATGATCCGGGCCCGGAATTCGGCGACGGGTCCATATAAAAGCGGCCGACAGACCCGCGAAGGTCATCAGTTCCTGCTCGTACAGCCGTGCCGCAGAGATCGCATCCCGCGTCGAAGAAGTGAGCAGCAGCAGCAGCAGCAGAGTTTCGCGTACAGCCGCCCTCTCGACTAGCCCAAGATGATGAAGTTCGTCCTAGCGATTCTGGCGCTCGGTGCCGTGGTGAGTATTCAGTCCCGTTTCCGCCCGGCGGTCCCGCTGCTGGTTCGGCGAGCGTTACACTGTGGGCCTGCCCTAACGTCGCCTGTCCTTGTGCCCTGTCCAGGTCGGCGCCGAGTTCGTCGTGCAGACGCGCGAGGACCTGCTGAAGTACCGGGCGGAGTGCGTCAAATCGCTGGGCGTGTCGGACGAGCTGGTCGAGAAGTACAAGTCGTGGAGCTTCCCGGAGGACGACACGACCCAGTGCTACATCAAGTGCATCTTCAACCACATGCAGCTGTTCGACGACGCGAACGGCCCGGTCGTCGACAACCTGGTGGTGCAGCTCGCGCACGGCCGCGACGCCGACGAGGTGCGCGCCGAGATCGTCAAGTGCGTCGGTAGCAACACCGACGGCAACGTGTGCCACTGGGCCTTCCGCGGCTTCCAGTGCTTCCAGAAGAACAACCTGTCGCTCATCAAGGCCAGCGTGAAGAAAGACTAGCGACCCCCGCCATCCCCCCGAAACCCCTTTTCCATGGACGTTCGCGGGACAGGCCTGCCACGATGGCGGGCTCACTGGTGACGGTGCGACGATTCGAATAAAGTGACTTTTAAATGCAGCAAACAGTACCCACCTGTGTTGTCGATCGGTCTCGTTCGTCTTCCGCAGTTCAACCAGCTTCCCTGCATGTCAGCTATCAACCACCGAAATGTCGGCCTGATGATCCGGAGGGCGATCGACCTTCGGGGCTGCGTTGTACGTTCGCACACCACTGCACGGTGGCACCAGCGTGCACCCGTCGTTCGACGCAATGGGAGCCTGCTGCTGGTGCCGCTGGGGCTACCGTCTCCATAGCAACACCGTATAAACAAGGGACTCTCGGGGCACCGGCCGTGGGGCAGTTGGCGGCCCGGAGCCTAGGGTGGGGGGGGGGGGGGGCTGGGGACGGGCTGGTGGGACGGAAAAAATCAATCCCCATCATCCAGCGCGCGGCGGAGCGACAGTTCACAGCTGCAAGTCGTATCAGGCAGCAAATAAAAAAAACCTCGCTGGAAGGTTTCGCAAACAGTTCTCGGTGCCGTTCTGTTCGGTGTTATCGCGCGCCCAGTCCCGTGTGCCATTTGGGCCAGAACTGGCGGTCCAGGGCCCCCAAAGGTCCACCCTTGGTCCCCCCCACTACCCCTCCCCACCCCCCATTGCCTTGAGCCGAGGGTTTCATTAGGCTCTGTTTGGCGTGCGGTGGTGCCCGAACGAAAGAGAGTGTGCATGAAGGCGAGAGAGAGAGCGCGAGAGAGGGAAGGGGGAGGGGGGGGAAGAGAAAGGAAGAGACAGAGACAGAGGAAGGAAAAGAGAGAGAGAGAGAGAGAGAGAGAGAGAGAGAGAGAAACAGGGGGAGGGAAAGAGATAGAGTGATAGGGGTGGTGAACAATCGGCGCACAAAATACAAAAGAAACAATTCCGCTTTCTTTGCTGCATTTTTGTGTGTGTGTTGATTTCGACATCCTTTGTTCGTGCTGCCACTGCCTTCATTGCTGTGTGTGTGTGTGTGTGTGTATGTGTGAACCGTTTTTCGGGAAGGGAAGGAAGGGCTTCCGACGGGGGAAAGAGCCGTAGTGTTGAAAGGAGATGCTAGTGCGTTGATAAGCGTACCCAGAACATATAATAGCTACCCCTGCCTGTCACCCCCGGACCGCACCGCCCCACAACAGTTGCAGAAAAGTTTGACACGTCTCTGGTGAAGGCAAACCTTCTGATCGTACCGCGCCTGGACTAGTTTAGGGGGCTTGAAGCGAGCCGGTAATGGCGGGAAGTGGGATTTTCGGTGCCCGTGTCACCGTGTTGACGTACCAATTGTTGGCTGACAGCGAGTCGGTGTTGCCACCCACTCACCGGTTGCCAAACTTCTTCATTTTAGTCCACCCATTTGCCCTGCCCTTCTGTTCAGTTTCACCTGAGAAACATCAAGCATTATCAAAACACGCAACCCGCTCGGTGACCCTTTCAGCCAAAGGACACCGCTTCGTTCGGCGCAGGACGCGAAAGAAACCCTCCTTTCGGTTTTGATGGCTGAAAAATAAGCCATTTTTCGTGAAGCTATCACGAAGCAATGTTTTTGTTTGTTTGTTTAGTGGTGCTTGAAAGGCTGGAAAAATGACATCGACGAATATTTTGTTACGTTTGTTACTACTTTATGTCTACGTCTTACGTCTTACGTCTTCAAACTACGTTTGTTACTTTGTAACAGGCTGTTTGGAGAATGAACGCCGGCTCGGAAACGTTTCTTTAATAAATTTAAACCTTATTGCAAACTTCGTGACCTTGTTTAGTGCTACGTTCGATACCAAAGACAATTTTATAAATAAGAAAGAATGTTTCTATATACATATATATTAATATATCTGTATATATAATATATTAATATATATATATATATATATATATATATATATACACTTGTACGAACGAGCTTTTTTCAACCTTCGCGTCTGTGTTGTATGATCGTACCCGTTCCCAGGTCATCGCCCTTGGTCATCCGAGATCAGCTGTTCCGTTGACGGTGGCGCCTCGTTCGTACAAGTGTGAGTGTCGATCATGGGTCGGCTATACTCTCGTCCCTCACACTTGCCGTCACTAACATGCAGGTGATCAGCGCCACCTACATGTCAGCTCTTATCCTTATCGCGCTGAATTCAGCGGACCGTTGTTTACAACACATACGCCTCTGAGAGATGGACCCTGTCCAAGAATGATGAAACCCTCTTAGCCTTGTTCGGGAGGAGGATGCTCAGAAGGATTTTGAGGTGGGACGATGGCGGAGCCGCTATAATGGCGACCTCTATGCGCTGACCTTTCTGTCGTGCAGACTCGCCAGGCTCCGGTGGCCCGTAAAGTCTTCTTAGGCTGTCTTCTTAGGCCGAAGGACAGAGCAGGCGTGGTAGGCCTGAACTGAGATGGAGAGATGGCGTCGACGAAGCGGCCAGTAAAGTCGGGATAACGAACTGGACCTGGTTGGCGTGCGACCGTGAGCGGTTTCGGTTGGTGCGTCGTCAGGCCACGACCGCTCTGCGGTTGTAGCGCCATCTACGTAAGTAAGTAAGTGAGTTGTTTGCAACAACAGCTTACAGATTATTGCTGCAATTCGGCAAACAACCGGCCATCATTATAACAGTAACATTATGGGTTAGGTTGAGCGCATGGATCGTTGTATGTATGAGAGACTGTCCTTCAGAACAGTCTTCGTTTCTTATCCATTTTTGTTGTTGTTGTTGATGTAAAGGATGTTTTCTCCCTTGTCTTAGTCCGCTTCACTTTTACCGCCTGCCACACGTACCTCGTGTTGTTTAGTGATAACCGTTAGCTTCCACCGTTTGACTCCACCTTGCCGTTACGATCCATTAGTCCTTTTTTTATTCGCCTTTTTTGTTTCTTTGATAAAGAGCAACCGTTTGTGGCCTCGGACTCCCGTCCAGCAGAGTGCCGTACTGCCGAACTGCTCCGGAAGGCGCCGTTTCGGTCGTGTGTGTGTGTGTGTATGTATGTGCGCCGGGCTAGCAAAGTTCGCGTCCCCGCAACCGCGCTGGCCGTACACGAAAAATAAACACCCGCCGACCCACCTTTCCGTCCTCGGGGCTGCTGGGCCGCGCCCCGCGCTGGTTGCTAACGGCGCCGAATATTGCCGAACGAACGAGGCGCGTCCGCGATAGCCGAAAAGGACCCGGCATAGGAGAAACAGCTACAAAAAGAGGAACCCCCACACCCTTCCCGCCACCAACGAGAAGACGAGGACGCACGAGGGCGAGACATGAACAGGCAGTCGACGAAGGAGGCCGGCGGCGGCGGCGGCGGCGGCAGAGGGCTCGGCCACCTGAAGGGCGGGGCAATGATAATGAAAAGCGTTTCCATCTTTCTGGCCAGTGGCAGAAGAGCCTCGGGCCAGTCGAGAGATCCGGCCGCTCAGCCGCGAGCGACGGTGGATTCGCAGTCGAGGGAGCGCACCGGTGCATCGCGGACGGGCACGACCAGAAGCACGGGCACGAACTCGCGCGACAACCGGAAGATCCTGGCCAGGATGGACGAGCTCAACGGCAAGCTCAACCCGAAGATGCTGGAGATGTACAAGCGGCGGACGCACTTTTCCAAGTAAGTTCATAGTGTAGTGTGCTTTCGGGTGACTTCTCAGTGGTGGGCAGTGCTGGAACCGGTTGGCGGCCCCCAAACGCCTGGCAGGCAACTCCCCGCGCTGCGCCCAGGGGTCCGGTAGTGAGCAGGAAGCTACCGATAACGCAGGACTGACTAGCAAGCTCGTAGCTCCCTCACGACTAACCACTAAGTCCACCAGCGGTTGTCAAACAGCAAGAAGTGTCAAATAGATGAAAGTCAAACCGCTTAGGTAATTGTTTTAAACTGGATCAACGGCCGGGTTTGCGCTGCCGTTCTCCCCCTTCCACGGCGCCGCGGCTTCCACTCCGTGCGGTTCGCCTCCGTCCGGTAAAAAAGCCAATCAATCCCGATGTTCCCTTGTTGGAACGTTGATAGCGTCGAATGATTCATTCGTCCACCCACTCCCACCTCCTTCCAGCTCTCTTGCTGTTCTCTTCTCGCGCTCGCCCTTTCGTGCGGCAAAGCGAGTGACCATGTGCAACCGCTACGCCAACCGTTGCGCCAGTCCTGGTCGCGTGCGGGTTCGCTGAAGCGCACAAGGTGCATAAATTTCCCTGTTATTGATTGGTTGTTTACCATTTATGATTCGATAGAACCGGGATGACCTTTTTATCGCTGTTCGGGGCACACCGACACGCACGCCGCCTGCTTTGCCGTTCTTCTTCCGCCCGATTCGCTCGATACGCTCGGTTTAAAGGACCTCCTTCGGCGACGTTCACGCGCCGGAAACGCGCCCCATTGCGCCATTTGACGCCCGCGCACCGCACACGCTCCGCACGGACACTGCGTACGGTTTCCGGTTTTACTGCGGTTTTTGTGAGCTACCGAAAGGGCGCTCGCCGACACTCTTTCGCACGCGGCACATGGTTTCTCTGTGTAGGAGGGACGCTGTAGGCTAATTGCTCCGTCGGTGGCTCTGCTGATTGGTGTGACAGCACCACCTCACCTCCACCAGCACCAGTACCAGCGGCAAACTTTTCCCGCGCCCACACAACGTGCGAGGATCGGTCGATAATAATGTTTCTGCTTCACGGGTAGCTCCGAAAAGGTGGCGCAATCTGCCCGGTTGGTGTAGCTGCCACGTACTTCGTTGCCGAGTACGTGTCGAGGTGATAGTGCCGCAAGTACTGCACGTCGTGTTTTCTGCCACTCGGCCGTTTCAGGGTAGAGGTGGAGGCGTTGTGCAAGATCTACCGAAAGTTGGTGGCCAACGCCAGCCTGAACTCGAAGGCGCTCGCCGCTAGCAACCCGGGCGTGATAGCGAAGGCCGGCTCCTCGATGGACGGCATCGACCGGTCGGTGTTCCGCGAGCTGCTCCACAGCACGTTCGACATCGTGACCGAGGAGACGCTGATGGAGCGCATCTTCTGCGCGTGGGAGAAGGGCTACGAGGGCCTCCCGATACGGCTGGAGGGCTGGCTGATGGGGCTGTCCACCTTCCTGAAGGGGTCGCAGGCGGAGAAGACCGCCTTCTGCTTCCGCGTGTACGACCTGAACAGCGACGGGTTCATTACCAAGGACGAGATGTTCGCGCTGCTGCGCAACTGCCTGATCAAGCAGCCGCAGGACGAGGACCCGGACGAGGGCGTCAAGGACCTGGTGGAGATCGCCCTCCGCAAGCTGGACATGGACAAGGACGGCAAGGTTGGTGTACACCGTACGTGGTACCGACAGCCCTTCCCGGCGAGTCACAGTGTATGTTCTTCTCTCGTTCAGATTTCATTTCAGGACTACCAGGAGGCGATCGCCGAGGAGCCACTGTTGCTGGAAGCGTTCGGGCAGTGCCTCCCCTCGGACCGTGCCACGATGTCGTTTCTGTCGACGTTGCAAGCGTAAATGTCCCGCGATACCTAACCCTTCTCCCTCATCCCCTCCCCTGAGGCTCCTAAAGTCAATCGAATGTTTCCAAATTTCCCTACGTCCAGGGGCAGAGTTTAAATTTGTCTACCATACCGTGTTTGAATGTATCGAACGAACCATTTCATTTACGAAAACTATCAACGATATCCTATGCCTCGCTTCCACTGTCACGAGACGACTTGAAAGAGATCGCGCAAAGTGTCCGTTAGCTTCTGAATTTGAAGGACTTCCGTTCACTCCAGGATCGAGGTAAAGCAGGTTCCTCCAGAATGTCGACAATCTATGTTATAGCCACCGCCGCTGCCAGTACCTCTTACTACTGATACTAGTTGTTTCCTTCTCTTCACCCTGGCATGTACAAAGTACCAATCAACTATAGACGCTTCGATGTTTAAGCCAGTTTCGCATGCAAATATTGCCATCGCCCGCTGTGCTATATGCTATCGCTTTAACGGCTTTTCCTTTCGCTTCCATTCGTGTCCTCTGTCACTCTCGTTATCAAGACGCCCCCAAGCCTCCTGTGGTAGTACGCTCTAGCTGTAAAAGGAGTCGGAAGACGTTTCACCACCACGTCGTCGCCTACCGTCGTTAGGAAATCGAAGCGTCTGCATACGGGCACGAACTTCGCCATAAATTGACAGTAAAAGGCAAACAACCAACGCGTACGGTGAGGAGTTGGAAGTGGGTTCTCTGGTGGGGGGATCCCGATCCCCAATCCGGGAGCTACCTGCTGCCTAGATGCGGGCGCTTCCGCGCAGCGCGTTCAAACCTTCCGTGGCCGTTCGAGTTGTGCCTCCCGAGCGCGATTGGCAATATTTCCTCCTTTTTGTTTTGTTGTTGCCTGCAGTGGATGACCCGTGAAACGTCTTGTAGTGTTTTCTGAGCGTTAATTGCGCCGATGCTTACGTCGGAGAACAGCAAACAAAATACTGAGCAGATACGTCATTCACATACTTGTACAAATACATATTCATGATTTCTCCCCTCTTGTACATATAGTTAGACCCCCCATAGACCATTCGGTGTAATGAAACTCTGCTCGAGGTGTCTCCTCTCCTGTCAAGCGCGAAAGCAAACAAACATGTCCAAGTGTCATGCTCATGTTTACCAAGAAAGCTTAGCACTTGGGTACCGTTGGAGGGGTAGGATAGAGAGGGGGATGGACGTAGAGAGAGAGAGAAAGAGGGAGAGAGAGAGAGAGAGAGAGAGAGAGAGAGAGAGAGAGAGAGAGAGAGAGAAAAGAACACCATTTTATCGACCTTGGCACCCTGAGCCAGTGCTCAACCAGTTTGGCCCCGGCCAACAGCGCCCCGATCGAACTATAATGCACCTTCGCTATCAACAAGAGAAAAAAAAAACAGTTTGTCTTGTCTGCTACCTTCTCCTCCTGCTCCTTCCCACGTTTCCTGGATCCTTACGCTCATGTTTGTTGCAGTATTCAACAGTAGTGTTTGTATTTTCGACACGTCGTTTGTCAAACCCACCCAACCTCTCCCACTCGCACCCAGGCGATGATGCCAGCGCCCTGCATTAATTAGGTTCTTTCGCATCATTCCGTTGCTACCGTGGACAAACACCCGTCAACTTCGCAGGCAGGAGGACTCGACCTAAGAAACTAGATGCTGCTGCTGCTGCTGCTGCTGCTGCGGACGATGTCAGTGATGCCCTGAAGGCAATGCGCGCCCGGAAGATGCTCGAATCCGATGCAACCGGTGTCAGGTGTAACTGGGACAGGTAAGATACCTCTCCGTCATTCCACTGGCAAACAATTAGCAGGTCCTCGATGATGTGCGCTGGTTTAATTCGTTTTCTCTGTTCCTTTTCGTGTGCCACTCTAGGTCACCGTCACCAGGCCAGTGTGGCACGTATCTGTTCTGTTATTTACAAAAAACCAAGAAACAAGAAAGAAAAGAGAAGCAAAAACTAATTCGACAGCGTTTGTTTTGCATTGTTGATTTTCGATAGAGGAGCGAGAGGTGCCGGTGCTGGCCCGGAAGTCGGACATGTCAAATGTCCCACTCGTGGTCCGCGCCCGTCCTTGACTTCGGCCGGGCACGAGGTGCATCGTTTGCGGTCGCGTTCGGTAGCTGCAAACGCTTCTACGATGGATGGCGGGACAACCGTTTCCACTTCCGGAGAAGTGCTTTAACGGTCGCTTACCAAGTGCACGACGACGCCACGCGCCAGACAGTCCAACTTTTCAGCGTATGCCGAAATGTAGCGAAAAGGAACGATAGAGTAGGATAGACAAATTAGGACGATCGATAAACCATCTCTCAACAAACCAAAAAAAAAAAACAGATAAACGCCAACATTACATTCAATTAATGTCATTTTCAAAGCGGTAGTATAGCACCAAATGGCTCAATATAGCAGAACTAATTCGTACACACGTGTTTGTTGAACATTTGCAACAATTGTAGCGTGCACAAATGCTTGTAGAAAATGTTATTTAATAATGGTAAAAAGACTGCCGAAAACGTATCTGTTTCTGTTCAAAGATGCTGAAAGAATAGCGAGAGTTAGGGCCACGGCTGGGAAGATACGTCTGCCCCGCGTTGGTATGATAGATAACTTTCTCAAATGGAACAGAAAAAGGAATCGCCACAACGTTCCATGGAATGATAATGTTGCCGCCTATTGCTCCGCTTCCATTTTAGCCACTCCATGGCTACTGGGACTATTAAAATGATAATTTAAAATCATCATCACCTACAACGAAATTGAATAGAAAATAAAAACCACACGCAACATAATGTTCTATATATGTTCATATCGGCATGTTACGTGCTGCACTCGATTTACTTGGTCCGCCCTCTGGCTTAGGGGTTGGAGCGTATGGATAATACTAGGTTTTCTTGAACGGAAGCACGTTCATTCAAACTACGCGTGCTCTCTTCGGACGATTCTGTGCCCCACGCGTTGTCTGGCTCTGCGGCGCTATCGCCATTTAATTAAACGCAGCAGACGCAAATTCTCGGCTGCCACGGCCCAAGGTCGAGGGGTATGGGGGGGGGGGGGGGAGAGATGCGTACCGTAAGGCCAGATGACGACGCGGTGCTG
Source organism: Anopheles plumbeus (assembly GCA_034621735.1). Lineage (NCBI taxonomy): Eukaryota > Metazoa > Arthropoda > Insecta > Diptera > Culicidae > Anopheles > Anopheles plumbeus. Next base: position 2,497,473 of record JAOEFI010000001.1, on the reverse strand, counting down.
TTCGCGGTCAAACGCGAAACCCCAATCTACCACCGACGAACGGGCGCAATTGATGGATGCATCTAGCGGCAATAATTCACTGGCCGACCGGCGGCAACCTCAGTTACATGATGGTCAGCTACGAACACCGCTAGCTATCGCACTTCCCAAACGGGTGACTATTTCGAGCAGTCTCGAAGCAGCGCGCACACACGGTGATGCGGCCGCCAGGTTCAGGTGTGTTCACGAGCGTGTGTTGATGGGTGCTTGAAGGGGCGGGGGGGGGGGGGGGGGGGCAACGGCAATGG
>JAOEFI010000001.1:2448204-2491173 GCA_034621735.1 Anopheles plumbeus | reverse complement strand
CCCCCCCCCCCCCCCCCCCCCCCCCCCCCCCCCCCCCCCCCCCCCCCCCCCCCCCCCCCCCCCCCCCCCCACAACGGCAAGGGTCGCGCGGCTGCGTCCAGCCAAAGCACCTGTCGAGCGTACGACGACACAGTGGCATTGCTGCCATGTGCGCGCTATACTACCACCACGCAGATGATGGTGGGTCGCACAGCGGGAGGTCGCCGAATAGCCGGTCGCGGGTGGTAGTGAGAGAAGCGGGATGTCGATTCTATATAGCCACATTTGTTTGGACGAATTGCTCTCGTTCGATGGAACCGTCGCCGGCGCGGAGTGCGGGCGGGGTTAGGGTGCGCGGGGTGTGGGGGTCAGCGGATGGGTAGCAGCGACGCGACGTGCTTTGGAGCGAGCGTCAAAGCATTCGTTTGGGCAGCTCTTCCAGCGACGCTCGACATTTGGCGTGCAGTTAGTCGTATTGTAGCCGCTTGCGGGTGTGGACGGAAACGGTCGTTCGTTGTTGTACCTTTTCTTTTGTTTGGTTTCAGTTTCGGTGGACGTTACGATTCTTGTTTTTTTGTTGTTGTTGTTGTTGTTGCTTACTGTGCCTTCGGCAAGCCAAAGCACACGCACAGCGCGAGGAGCAGTAATCAGTTTTGCCGGGAAAGCTCCGTGTGCTTTCCGTGTTGTTTTTTCACTTCCGTTTTCGGTGTGTTCTACGCGCCAGCCAGTGTGCCCGCGAACGCCGTGTGCAGATTTCAATTGCCAGTGTCGACGTCACGTTAGATTTGAAAAAGTAAGAGGCAAACATCAACCCGCGACGTTTGACAAACGCTCGACAGCCTACAATTAACCGCTGGTAGAAACAGCTACGCCACAGACAACGCCGCACCGACTGTTTCGGTCCTGTCCCGGCTGGCTGCAACACCAACACAGGGCACAAGATGAACATGCTCCAGGAAGATAACATCGATAATGCGCTTTCCGTGTTCCGGAGTGATAGGTAAGAGAAGAATAGAACCCCGCACTGATGGGCAGCTAGAATGACGGGTGAAGCACGGGTGCTATAATAATTACCAGCTGATCTTGCGTAATCTGAAATCGATCTTCTCATTGCCACCGTATCGGCACACTTCGATGGTTACCCATTGGTCAGTGAAGGAGCAAGAAGGAGCTAAACAAACAACCCCATCTGGAGCTGCTGCATTACGGCGCGCATTCTGATGGGCGGTCGGTCGCCTCCCGTGGGATGTGCGATAAGCATCACGAGCTCGCGCCATGCCCGCGACGAATCTCAAGTATCCCGCGGGAGTCATGCGAGCAAAGCGCCGTCACCGTTTCGGATGCCGAGGGAAACTCATGGTTGATTGAGCTCTGCTTTCCACTGTTGCAGTCCACACCGGCCCTCGCAGGGCACTTTCCGCACGTTTCGGTGCAATGTGTTGTAGTTCCGCCGAAGTTGTTGGCCACCCGAGGTTACCAAGGTGTGATTTGTTTTATGTTTGTTTTCTCTATTTTGTAGTTGATGTTGTAATGTGTATCATCCGAAGTTACAACCCCGAACGGAACGTGGTTTTGTGAAATCTACCTCGTTTCGTCCGTTCTAGTGCGAGGGGGGAGCGAGAGAGAGAGGGGAAGAGATAGATAAAACGAAAGAGAGAGAAAGAGCGTGAGAGAGAGAGAGGAATAGAGAGAAGGAAAGAGCGAGAGAGAGAGAGAATGAAAGAGAGAGAGAGAGAGAGAGAGAGAGAGAGAGAAAACAGAGCCATCCTGGGTTGTTGGGCACGCACGACTGTTGCAATTAACAATAAGCTGCGCTTTTGCAGTGTTTGAAGACTTCCGTGGTCGCCGCTGAAGTAGAGGCACGTCGGCGTCGCTCCGACCAAGGCCAGGTGTCCACTCGTTCAGGCGAGCCGATCTCATAGGCGAAGATTTTGAGGTTACTTTTAATGGACGCACATAGCAAGGACAGCGAGCCCGCTGCTTGCCGGAGGCCATTGTGCGTGCCTAACGAGTACGGGAGCTGCTGCCTGACACCGCTAAGCTTCTTTGTTTTTTGTTTCGACCTCCTCCGCAGACAGTTTATCGACAACTCCAGCTCCGACATTCCACAGCGTCCACCGAGGCTCACGGCTGAAGACGGCAGTAGCGGTAGCAGCAGCGCAACGGAACGGTGAGTGAATACCCGTGAGCCTTGTGGTCATAAGCTGGTTCTCAAGTAACGTTGGCTGGGCGGGGACGTCGACACCTACTCCAGCGTCAAAAGGAAGTTGGGAAGCCGTCTTGAGACCATCCGTGAGGTCACCGTGCGCTCTATGCCTGCGCCGTCCGTGACATTGACATTTTACGTCGTTGGTGCTAATTGGTCACAAAAAGCCAAAAAGAAACAGAGTGGCAGACCGGATTCGATACTGCAACCGGCAGAGGTCAATCAATCAATCAAACCCCTTGCATCTGCTACACTGCGATAGGACCCACCCACCCCTTGTCACAGTCTCAGTGTCACGAAATGTTAGCGAAGTCGGTGGCGCATCGCACTTTCCAGCGCACCGGCCCGGAACCGGCACGAGACCTAGCAGACGAGACAACGGATAGGGCCACGCGCGTTGATGCATGCGTCGCGATGAATAATTCGCGCACGACAATAACAGCAGCGTGGTGCGGGTGTCAGGGCCTCGGGTTCACGCAAGCCGAGCCGGTGTCGAGCCAATTACTGGATCATTGCCCTATATACACGGCGCGCCTGCTCGAACGTTCTCGGTTGCACTTTCTGGTCAGCCATTCTCACAGCTTTTCAAAATAGGCCGAAGCACGTTGGACATCTTTTCGTCGGTCCTAATGGAATCTTCCACGGTGCGGGACGACTTTCCGACCGGAAGTAATCGGGATGTATATGTTACACAATCTCCCTCCACCACACCCGCATCCGCTCCCTCGCTTGGATGTTAAAGCACGGTTGTTCGCGTGGCCGGGCCAGTGGTCGGTAAACCTGAAGTCTGCAGGGCTGGCTCGCCAAGGCGGGGTACCTGCTTGATGTGTCTAACCGGTTTGCGCTACAAACAAACAAAGAGTAGAAAACAACAACACATTCGCGCCGATGTAAATGCCCTAGGTCAATATATCGTTCGTAAACTCGGTGGGGCGTAGTTTCGCTCGCCTTGTCTCGCAAGACAGCGCGCGATCGACGAGATCCTCTGTCCGCACGTCCGACAGCCTTCGCGAGCCGCACAGCCACAGCCAGATTGAGAACGCAGAGGGAAACGCAACTCGTCACCGTACGTCGAACGAAAGCGAAACCGCGAGCCTTGTGCGAATCATCGAATATGGGCTCGGGCCGTAACGCCTCGGCGCGGGCTGCGATTTCCGGCGCGAGCTCTCTTGCCAATGTCCCACGTCGTGGCGCGGTTTCCTCACGCGCGCGTCAAGGAAACTACTACGCGGCCAACGGGCCAAAGTGGTAGTGAACTTCGCAGAACACCGAAGCGAGCAAGGTCGCGCGGAACGCTTGCTAGTGGCTGCAGCAGCAGAGGGATGCCACTGGAAATCGTGGCCTCGCTCTCTCGCTGCACGACACGCTTGACCTCTGTAGCTGCCTTCCGACGAGAGTGAGAGCGAGAGAGAGAGAGAGAGAGAGAGAGAGAGAGAGAGAGAGAGAGAAAGAGAGAGCGAGTAAGTTGTTGGACTCCCCTCCTCATCGTGACCTAAACCGCGTATGACTTCTTAAGGGCGTAGGTTAAGTGGCGCGCCAGTCAGCCTCCGAATGCGAGCAGCAACCAGCGGGTAACGCGCAGTTCAACCTCCTCGGCGTATCGGAGGGCGCGTATCCTGTGCACGCAAGATGGTCAGGAAGGCAGAAGAAACTCTGCCCTGGGTTGCCCCAGCTGTGTCGCGGCCGTTTGCCTTGAGCTGGTCGATTTTTACGATTGGGTTCTATTCCCCGCTTTTTGCCACACACCTTCCAAACCGCACATTGAACAGCTGCGACACACATGTGTGCCGGATACACACTGACCGGCTGGTGGATATGATAAACAGTCAGAAAATCTAAACATCATGCTGGCATCACGCTCGGTCAGATGTCGAACGACTACAAAAACAATCTTCTTCCCTATTCTTGCTACGCCTAGCGCTCACCGATCCCCAACGCTTATGGCAACAACTTCTTTTTTTCCTGCTTTCTTATTTAAATGTGTTCCGTGGGATCCGTATTCGTGGTTTTTGCGCCATCCCCTTTCCATTACATCTTCAACTCCTGCCCAATCAACTTGTCAGATTATTGCTCGCTGCGATGATTATTGCGTTTCTTGTATTGCGTAGCGTGTTCTTCCCGTACTTCCCGATACACGGATTTTACAAAACAGCAAAAAAAAACAACGAGCGCAAAAAACTATCGAAAGAAAATGAATGAGGCAAATGACCCGATGTCCTCGGCGACTTGCTCGCCGTGCAGGGCCCTGCTGCACCTTTGTGCCGAACGCGCGGTGCTCCTAAAATAGTACTCGCACCAGCTCTACTAGCTTTACCAACTATTCTACTGGTAAAGGGAGAACTAGTTGGGTCAGAGATCGCGCTGAAGTTTCTGTTTGCCATTACAGAACGTATACGAAGAGTTGTTAAAAAAAGGTTCACTGCGGCCTGCGTTAACTTGTCTCGCCGCCTGGTCCGGACATTGATTGTCTCCCCTCCCTTTCAACCCGGAGGAAAGGCCTCTCACGAGTCTCTGCAGAGGCCAGTCGCGATCATGATCAAGATGTTACACCGTTCGAGAACGTGTGTGTGTTTGGGGAGGGGGGATTACCCCACCGCGTGTCTTGCCACAGCAGGCCCTTTTAAAACACAATCGTCGCGTCCGGACGCGTAACAGTGCAGAACGACCATCGTAACGGCCCAGAGCAAAACGCTTCCAACGCTTCTGCTTCGATGGCACACGGCATCGCGGCGAGTTTTTAGCGAGCATCGACAAGCTTGGTAACACCCGAGACACCGTCTAAAGCCGGCTAAACTTGTGTCCAAGTCCACCTTGACTGGGAAGACTCTCGACGACTGTGGAGATCACAGTGTTGTAGGAGAGCTGATTCTACCTGTCAGCCGTGTCCGGTCGCATCTTAAATTCAAATTACGCCGAACGGCCTGCTTGAGCTGTTTGGGCTTGAGGTCCACTGGTGGTTTGGGTTCGTTGAGCTTTGAGGATTAGATTTCATTTGGCTCGTTGCCCGTCGCAAAGGCCAGGCCTGAGTGTAGGTCCACCTCGTGGTGCAGTACCAAGAAGCGGTTCAGTTCGGTGACCTTCGAACCGTGCCGTAATCGTGTGTGTGCGTGTGTGCGTGCCCGTGAATAAGCATCACGCCCTTCCAGCTCCCAGACCCCCCGGCGTTGTGTCCACCGCGGCAACCCGCGGGCCGAGGCCTAACATTCTGAGAGATAAGCGCGCGAAATCAACCTGAAGCCGCTGATAAGCGCTCTCGGGTTGCGCCCGGTGTCGGCCGTCTTGGAGTACGCGCGCTGTCCAAGACGTCCGCGGTGTCGCCGCCTTCTAATCGAGTGCTGTTCGTTCGGGAAAAGTTTACCGTGCGTGTGTGTGTGTGCGGGTTGTGCGTTGAAGCCGTGATAGCCGTGGCAATCGCTCGATAATCGGTTGGGGGGACCTACAGGATCCGTCCGCGGCATATCGGCACACGCCAATAAACGCTGGCGTACCGTGTCCGGCAGCGCTCAGTTGAACTCTGCACCAGCTCCGATACGGTGGTGTTGTTTCGCACTGCACACGAAGTAGTAGTTGAACCGGTCCATCAATCCACCAACCGCCACCAACCGGACACTCCCAGTAACACAGTATCGTCTTTCCAGCGCCACCAAAAATGCCCCAACAAGAGTAAGTTACGGGCAAGCTTCGGTGAAACATCTGTCTATCTGTCTATCTGTCTGTCTATTTGTCCGTCTATCTGTCTGTCACCTCAGTTTGTCTCTCGGTGCATGTGTCTACCGTGTTCTGGTTCGTTCATTCGTTAACTCAAGTGTGATGTAAAAGTGGCGAAAACTGTGCCTCATTCTAATCAACATTGCTGCTCCATCCATTCACTCTCATCGTCGTGTCGGAAGCCTAGAAGTGGAGCAAGAGATTTGCCCATCATGGGTCATGAACTCATCCTTTGCTCTTGAAGTGTGCGTGTTGATGGACGGATTTTTTTAAAACAAGCGATGAATGCGGTGCATTAAAGACCATCCACTAAAACCAGGCGATTCGGCAGCACCGGAGCCGCATGACCGTGAAAAGTCCGTGCTTTTCATATTACCATTACCGGCATTATCTCACAACTCCACAATGCCCGGGTGGACACGATTTTTGCGCGTTTCAAACGGGAGTACTACATTTGTTCCTGACACTCCTAGTCGAGACCTTTTTCGAGATCTCCGGGGAGGAGGGGGGGGGGGGGGGTCAAATCTGCCTAACAAATTCTTCTTGAGATGTTAGGTTGCAAGAAACATTAAAAACTTATCGATAGCCCGCGCATTAATCTGCCCCCCGAGTAAGAGGTAAGGCGAACCTTGGCCGGTTGGCAGCAGAAAGCTCATGTCATGGGCCATGCAGGAAGGTTCAAATCCCATCGAGATTATAGTATCATCGACTTAAGTCTTTTTTTCTTGGCCTTTATCAAAGAGCGATACCAAAGTTCAAGTTCGCGCTCGTATCTGCAACTCTTTGGACCTTGATACGGTGTTTTTTTTTAAAGATATATTCACCGGCGCGACTAAGTGCCGGTGCAGAGTACACGAATGGCATTATGAAGGAGTGTGGCTGTTTTTAATATTTCAGAAGAGTTTTCGAAATCCCTATAACTGGGGGGGGTGAAACTGACGCCACTGGACGTACGTAAGATTGGCAAACATACTGTACACATACTGGAGCATCCCGCGCTCAATATTCGAGGGATCACACGCGCCTTCTGCTGGCATTTGGAGCTGGCGAACCATAACTATAATTGTCCAGGATACCTGGACTATTACTATTGTTTGGCAAGAATGAGGAACTATCACCATTTCAACAGCTATGCGTTTATGTTCAGTGTTTCAATGTCTTCCGTGACAGTGCTTGTATCCATTTCGAGTGTTGGAGTAGATGCTCCCTCGTGCTGTGTCGTAAGCCGCATGTGCCCACTGTACTGTGTCCTTGCACAACGCTATCATGGGGTCGGGTGGTACAGTAATTCCACCCAACCAGTGTGCGGGTGGGGAAACCCATCGAAGAGAGATGAGAAGGTGAAACTACCTACCGATCGACCGACTCTACCGTAGCGAATCGTCGAACAACCCGGCGGTGATGGCGTATAACGCGGTGCTGATCCTGTTCGATGTGCTGGCGTTTATGGCCAAAGCGGTTTACCTCACGGTGAAGGGCATCGTGGAGATGGTGGTGCTGCCGGCGGCGCGCGACATCAGCGGCGACATCGTGCTGATCACCGGCGCCGGTCACGGTATGGGCCAGAACCTGGCCCACCAGTACGCCGCGCTCGGCACCACCGTCGTCGCCGTGGACGTCAACGAGAAGGCCAACCAGGACACGGTGGCGGCGATCAAGGCGAAGGGCGGCAAAGCGTTCGGATTCACGTAAGGGAGAATGCACCAGGGCCAAACAAACCCCGGCGGATCACCGACACTCATCGGGACTCCCTTTCGCCCTTCCCTTTGCAGCTGTGACGTGACAAACCGCCAGCACGTGGTGGACACCTGTAAGCTGGTGAAGGAGCAGGTCGGCATCGTTACCATCCTCATCAACAACGCCGGCATCATGCCGACGCATTCGCTGCTGCAGCAGACGGAAAACGAGATCCGCAAGACATTCGACATCAACGTGCTGGCGCACTTCTGGGTAGGATGCGATGGGACCTACTATACGTGCCTACTTATACCTACTACTGGGCCCTACTAACTCTCTCTCTCTCTTTCTCTCTCTCCGTGTTTCTCTCTCTCTCTCTCACGCCTCTCTGTTTGGCCTACAGTTCCTCCAGTCTCTGTTGCCGGACATGATAAAGCAGAACCGCGGCCACATCGTCGTCCTGTCGTCGATCGCCGGCATGATCGGCTTCAAGTACCTGGTGCCGTATTGTGGCACAAAGTTTGCCGTGCGTGGCATCATGGAGGCACTGTCGGAGGAGCTGCGGGCGGACCCGGCGAAGCCGAATATCAAGTTCACCACCATCTACCCGTACATGGTCGACACCGGGCTGTGCAAGCGACCGTACACGCGCTTCCCCAGCCTGCTGAAGATGGTCCAGCCGGACGATGCGGCGGCCGCCATCATTGACGCGCAGCGGCGCGGCCTCATCGAGGCGTCGATCCCGAAGTACCTGCTGTACCTCAACACCTGGTTCCGCACGCTACCGCTCCGCGTCGGCCAGGAGTTTGGCGACCTGCTCGACACCGGCCTGCAGTCGGACCTGTAGAGCGTGGGTCTACGTACGAGGCGGGTCGGGCGCCGATCAGCAAACGAACACGTTGACGTTGTTTTGTTGACCTAACCTACTTGTTTGTGGAAGAATAAACATTTTGCGTTCGATGCGAGACGGGGGAACTTACGTTCACATTTTCGGGTTGTTTTTTTTTTTTTTTTGGTTCCTATTCCTATTGGTGATCTGAACTGAACGATCTCTACTGCCCCATCTTCTATCCTCTTACTGCACAGCCGGGGCGCACCGAACGCGGGCGTGAAGATGTACAACCTGGTGATTCTCATCATCGACATCGTCGCTATGTTGGTACGATGGATCTTCTACTCGCTCGAGTCGCTGTACCGGCTGGCGGTGCCACCGGCCGCTGACACCGTCCACCACGACATCGTGCTCATCACCGGCGCTGGCCACGGCATGGGCAAGTGTATGGCGCTCCAATACGCCCAGCTCGGCGCGACCGTCGTCTGCCTCGACATCAACGAGAAGCAGAACGGGGAAACGGTCTCGGCGATCATGCAGCAGCGCGGTAACGCCTTCGGCTACGTGTAAGCGGCCCGGGTTGGAGTTATGGTGGCTTGTTTCTCTCTCTGTCTCTAACGCACCCACACCCACGTTTCTTTTCGCATCTTGCAGCTGTGATGTGACGAACCGCCAGCAGATCATAGAGACGTCCAAGAGGGTGCAGCAGGAAGTGGGCACAGTTACGATTCTCGTCAACAACGCCGGCATCATGCCGACGCACCCGCTGCTCCAGCAGACCGAGGCGGAGATCCGCAAGACGTTCGAGATCAACGTTATGGCGCACTTCTGGGTATGTACCCGTATATCGCGTACCGGTCTGACCCGGGTCCTAACGGTGGCATTCTCTCCCGACAGCTCCTCCAGAGCTACCTGCCCGGCATGCTCGAGAAGAACCGTGGCTTCATCGTGGCCCTCTCGTCCGTCGCCGGCCTGTGCGGGCTGAACAACCTCGTGCCGTACTGTGGCAGCAAGTTCGCCGTCCGTGGCATCATGGAGGCACTGGCCGAAGAGCTACGTCAGGACGCACGGAAACCGAACATCAAGTTTACCACCGTCTACCCGTACATGGTCGACACGGGGCTGTGCAAGCGGCCGCACATGCGCTTCCCGGACCTGATGCGTCTGGTCAAGCCGGAGGAGGCGGCCGCCGCCATCATCGACGCGCAGCGGCGCGGTCTGGTCGACGTCTCGATTCCGAAGTACCTGGTCTACCTCAACACCGTCATACGCGTGTTTCCGTTGAAGGTGGGCACTCTGCTGCGCGACTTCCTCGACAGTGGCGTCGAGTCGGACCTGTGAGACGCGAACGCTACAGACGCCACAGAGGCCGCCGTTGAAGACCGGGGGGATTTTTATTTTTTTTTTTTGCAGTTACCGAGATATGTCCAAAAACAGGGAGCGCAGGGGGGAATGAGTAGAGTAGAGCGACACAACACTCACACAGCAGCAAGCATAATATTAATAGTTACCAGGCGCCACTCGTCGGCCAGAAAGATGATGTTATGTAAATACTGCTTACACGAATGAGCGCACATGTGCACGGCACTCCGGGATAAGGACGAAATAATAGTAATACTAATAATAAAAACGGAGAAAACCGCGTGAATTTTTCTACTCGTATTGTAAAGCGGGGCTGTTATTAGTCACTCCATGGTTGGATGCTTCTGCTGACCTGCTGACCTGTTGTGCCTGTGTTGAGAGAAACACAAGCGATTGGGCACATCTCTCGCTGTGTGTCAGACTTCTAGGACAAGGTTAATCAACAGCAGGCCTCCCTATCAGGCCCGATCTCGCATACGGCACAAGCCGCCCGTTCGCCACAGTCTCAGCGAAACATCCCGCTCGAACGAAGGCACTGCAATAACCATGGGTCGGTTTTGTGCACTCAAGGCTGCACTGTCGTCGTCGTTGCTGCTGCTGCTGCTGCTTCTTCCACCGCTGGCGGTAAAGGCCGTATTCCTGTCGAACCTGAACGCCACCTGCTTCCGCTGCATCTGCGAAGCCTCGACGGGATGCAGCACGGAGACGGACTGCCGACAAGCGGTTCGTAAAGGCAGGGGGGGCACCTGAACCGAACCTGGATGGCGTGGCTTTTCTTTTTTTATTTACATTCCTCCCCTCTCACCCTGCCTACCCTTCTCCACCCTCCCCGCTCTCCCACCCTAGTATTGCGGCCCATTCTCTATCTCGCGCGCATACTGGATGGACGCCGGCAGGGTGGTGCGGCCGGGCGACGAGCAGACGCGTTGGGGCGCGTTCGAGGACTGCGCGAACGACTACGAGTGCGCCATAAACATTGTCAACCAGTACATGGAGAAGTACGGCACCGATTGCAACAGCGACGGGCTGGTGGACTGTGTCGACTACACGATGCTGCACGTGAACGGCGGGCCCCGGTGCCACGGCGCGCTGAGTGGGACCTTTGCCAGCAAGTTTCACCAGTGCCTACAGTCTTCCCAACCCGTTCGTAGAGGACAGGAGCAGGTTGTGGCTCAGTTGTCTCGATCTCGGGACAATATCGGAACCCTCGAAGCTGTGTAGACGATTTCGGATGTGCGTTACCAGTAATAAACCTTGCTAGGAAGTGTCGTACCACGACCAGCACGCTCGTATTCATTGCACGGAGTTTCACGTTATGACAATATACCGAAACAAACAAGTGACCCGAATGCAGGTTAAGCGACGATTAGAGTTAAGCGCAGACGAGCGCACACAGTTCCACGATGCGTCGAGTAGCGCACGGTTGTACAATATATATGTATAGCTCGGTACAAACCTTAAGCACGTAACAAACAAAAACTTCAGTTTGGCTAGACTCCGTTTTCATTTCGCGTTTGGCCCGTCCCTACAGCTCCCCGTAAATGTACCCGAGCGCCTCGGCCACACACACTTTCACGGTCGTGCAGTCGTCCTTCAGCAGGACCGATATTTTGTGACCAATCTGTTCCATGTGGTGATGCTTGACGTTTGCGTTCTGGCAATGCAGTAGCCCTGCAGGAGTGGGGGGTAGGGGAATGGTACAGGTGAGTCGGTGAGGTAGTTGGTGACCAACGTATTTGCCCCCTATAGACTCACCTATTAGTATTGCAGCGTTTCCGCGTATTTCCGGCCAGTGGCTACGTAGCAGCGGCAGACACGCGTCTATGAAGTCGTTGATGGACTCTTGCAGCTCCTCACCCTGTGGGGTTAGAACAGAACATTGTCAAGCGCCTTTTGGAACTGACCGGAAGGTCGGCGGTGGCAAAACACTCACGATTAGCTTCACGAAATCTTTCAAAAAGTTACTATATTGCAGCTGCCCATGTTCGATCAAGTGGTTCTGTGCTAGGGCGTTCATCTTCGACGTCCCGAGCAGGGAACAGATGTTCTTCAGCGTGATCTTGCACGCCCGCGCGATCATACTGTTCTGCTCGCACAGGTGCAGCAGCAGCGAGCACAGATTGGCCCGCAGCTGCTCGATCAGCGACTCGGATACGGTGTCCGCGTCGCCTCGGGCGCTGTTCGCTTGCCCGCCGCCACGGTACTCGTGGCGCGACGCCAGCTGTTTTATCTTGAGCCCGCACAGATCTCCGAACAGCAGGATCGCCGATTCGCGCAGCTCCGTCGACTGCTTCTCGAAGAAGGGTCGTATGCGGATGGCGGACGACACTTGGAACTGCTCGAACTTGGCCGGCTCGATCGTCTGCAGTATCTTCGATAGGCCGCGCATACTGTCCAGCGGGATGTTGATGAAGCAGCTCTTGTTGTAGTCCTCGATGCCCTTCAGCAGCGACGTGAGGCACATCGTGGCGTACTTGTCGATGTCGTGCTGCGTCAGGCTGCACACGTACGCCATCCCCCGGATGCTAAGGCCGCGCACGAGTGGGTTCGGGTCGTTGAGGGACGACTCGAGGCTGAGCATGATCACCGACGCCGTCTCGCCGCACGGCTGCAGGGGGACCAAGTAGGCGTAGAAGCCGGTCGACGCGATCCGCTGCGTGTCGTACGGGCTGCTCACGTACCGGCTCATCGTGGTGACGAGCTGCTTTAGCAGCGCCGAGTTAATGCCCACCTCACTGGCCGTCGCCACGCCGAGCGGCGTCAGGATCTCGATGAAGCTGTTCAGGTCCGTGCTGGCAGCCAGGTCCGGGCAGATGGACAGCACCACCGAGATTTGCTGCATGCCGAGCGTATCGAGGAATGTCTGGAACGCGTCCAGCACCGTCTGGCAAGGACTCAGCCGCGCGATCGTCTCCTTGCCGGGGCCCTGCGTCAGCTGGCCCTTCGCACGCCGGGCACTCTTCGGGATGGTGACATTGCCGGCGACGTTCGGCTGCGCCAGCACGCTGTATGGCGGCAGCAGCGTGATGTACGAGGCGAGCGTCGACAGCAGCATGCAGAAAATCTCCGCAAACCGCGCCTGCAGCTCCGCCTTCAACTCCTCGCACTTGAACATTTCGCGCAGCACGCACACGATGGCGAACGGATGCAGGGTGGCGGCTCGCGTCGTATCGTCGCCTCCGTCCTGATGCTCCTGCGTCTGCTGCGGCTGCTCGTACAGGCACGCCGAGGTCACGGAGACGATAAAGTTATCCAATATGATGCCACTCAGATCCGAATCCATCGTTACCGTTTTCCAATACTCGACGACGTGGCTGTGAAGAAAAAGAAGCAAAAACAGAATACAAACAAATAAGCGTATACATTCGATTAGTTCAGTAAATAAGCTTACTTTTCGATCGGCAAACACTGGCCAAGTATTTCATTGCACACCAGCTTCGGGTGATGCTTCGTCAGAGCCACAATAGACTTCAGTATGGTCGTCCTCGCGCGGGGTACATCACAGACTTTCACTGCCTGCAAATGTTATGTGAGTAGTGAGCTTTTGGGACGGTTTCAATCGAGCGCCTGTACGGCGGCACGAGAGCCTACTCACATACAAACACTCCTTCACCAGCTCCGGTATGGCGTGGAACATCTCGGAGCCCTTGACGTGCATGAAAAACTTCAGCACGTACGACGCACCGATCACCGAGCTCGGCTCCGGGTCGGCGACGGCGTACAGCAGACACTTGCTGAACTGCAGGTACTGATAGCTGGACAGACGCTGTGCGATGATCTGCGCCAGCTCGGCCGCGATGCGGTAGATGTCCTTCGCGTCGTCCGTCACAATCTCCTCGTGAATGCGGTCAAGCTCGCTCACCCACTGCACGCTGCTTTCGGCCACGGTGAGTGTCTCGTACACGCACGCGATCTCGAGGATCTTCTTCAGTATCTCCACCGCCGTCTGGCGCACGGTCGCGTTCGAGTCGATGCAGCGTGGAACGATCTTGCCGAGCATGCTCCCGGTCTGGTTGAACTTGGAGGGCGCCTCGCAGCCGACCTTCATCGACTTCATGTACACCTCGAGCGTGCTGTTGTAGACGTGGCAGGCGCAGATGCGCACCTCGCTGTTCCGATCCTTCAGCCACTTCTCAAGTATTGTGTGGACGTCGTCGAGGCAGGCGGGCGACGCGTTCTGCTGCACCAGCAGCGTTTGGATGAACCGGTTCACCTCCGGTAGCGAGAGGTTGAGAAACCGCGCCAGGTAGCTGTTGCGCGTGTCGTCCTCCGGCGTGCTGAAGCTCGAGCGCAGATTCTGCGCCGTGGTGAAGAAGTAGAAGCAGATGGAGTTGAGCAGCCCGTTGACGTCGCGGTTCTGCTCTTCGTCGTTCAGCTGCACCAGCACGGTGGAGAGCTTGATGATGGAAGGGAAGAGCGGCAGGTACTCGTTCGCGCTAGAGTCCGCCGTGATGGTCATGCAGATTCGGTACAGATCGTTCTTGTGGCGCAGACTCGTCATTCGCTCGTCGCCATCGGAGGGCCAAATGATGATGATGAGGGCCAGCAGCGTCTTACCGACCAGCTGCTTGACGAATAGCTCCTTGCTGTCGAATTGCATGATCAGGTAGCGCAGGACCGGTTCGGTGAAGTGCTGCGCCACCTTCTCCTTCGGCGCTCGCCCAACGACGACGCTCAGTGTCTGCAGCGTCAACACCTTCATCCGGTACGCCTCCTGCTCCCGCGCGCTGTCCTTGATGAAGTTGAGATTCGAGAAGAAACTGCTGGACTTTTTGACGGCGCCCTCGTCGATTACCAGCGTCAGTAGCTTCTCCATCACCTTGTCCAGATGCTCGACGGACGCGTAGCCGAGCGAGTCAGCGTAGTCCTGCATCAGCCGCTCGCACTCCTCGTTGGGTGCGTTCTTCTCCCCCTTCTCACCCTTGGCCATCGTGATGATCAGATCGATTTTGTTCGTTATCAGATGCTCGTCGAGCGAGTAGCATAGACAAACGCCGAATACCTTTACCACCATGCGCTTCTCCTGGTCAAGTGGGGGCACGCTGAACTCGAGCAGCGGCGCGCCGGAGGAACCACTAGCGCCACCCGTCGACTGGTACAGTGGCAGCTGGTGGAACATTTCCGCTATGATACACTCGACGAACTTATACTCGTCAACGTCCTTGATGGTTGCTTGCAGGAATTGAAACAGCAGCTCGTAGTAGCGCTGCTCGTCGATGCCCCCGGCCAGCTCCGCCTGGATGGCCGATATTTCCTCAAGCCACAACGGCACCAGCTGCCGATAGAGGCAGCCCGCGTAGCTTCGCAGGAACGCCAGCAAGTTCTGGATGCGCGTCTGCTCGCCGTAGTTGCCCAGCAGTGCGAGCGTTCGCACGAACACGGCAACGGGACGCGGCGGTGGGACTTCGTCGACCGGCTGCACGTTGTCGTCAAACGGGTTGTGGCGCTCGGCCGGTACGGCCAGCTCCGGGTCCTTGGTGAACAGGTTCGCCAGACACTTGCCGATGGCGCCGCAGATGTCGGTGTACTCGAAGCGCAGGTAGGCCTGCAGCAGCTCCAGCTTGAGCATCTGGTCCACCGTGCCGACGGTCGACGAGAGGATGTGCATCGTGTCGTTGCACGCGCGCTGAAACTCCTGGTGCTCCTCCACGCTGCCGTGGTCGAGGTTGATCTTGCTCTGCCGGCAGCTGCTGCGGATCAGAAAGGTCACAAACTCGCGGTCTTGTACGAAGTTCTTCTGCATGAACGCTACAACCGTCTTCAGCAGCACGATCTTCACCTTGATCGGTTTCTCCGTCGCTAGCATGCCCTTTAGGATGGCGATGATCTCGGGCAGCTTGTCGTGTACCACCTGCTCCGATGTGTTCGTCAGGTGCGTCACCACCAGCAGCGACTTGATCCGCTCCCGCTCGTTGTTGTTGCGCAAGTGTATGATCAGTGTTTCAATGATCTTTTCACCGTATTCCGGCGCGAGCAGATCGAAGCAGCGCAGCACCTCGAAGTGGCCCTTCACCGTCTGCGGCTTGTCGTAGTCGGGATTGACACAGACTAGGTCGAACAGGCACACGATCAGATTGTCGGACGTGGCGGCCAGCAGTGCTGAGTTGAGCTGCAGCACGGTTTTGATGATCGCCGCCAGGTACTGCGTGATGGCGCTCCGGTCCAAGCTTTTCCGATACAGCGCCAGCACGATTGAGAGCGTCTTGCCGAGCTGGTCGCTAATTTTCTCCACCGGCAGCAGCGGGTACATGAAGGCGAACGCGTTCAACACCTCGCCCGTAATCTTTGGCTCGCGCGACGACAGCCAGTGCGCGTGAAAGTGATCGTAGATGATTGCCACCTCGTCGTGGATCTCGTACCGTACGCCCGTCTTCATCGGCTCCTCCTCGTTCGGGCTCTGCCGCTGGTACTCCTGGTACTCGGAGAACGCCTCGCAAAACCGCCCGATGGCAAACGCGTATGCCTGCCGGAGGAAGTCCTGCTTGATGGTCGACAGCGTGGGCAGAATCAGCCCCAGAATCGTCTTGACGTACGGGACCGTGTGCATCGTGTTCGCCGTGGCCAGCGCGCCGATTGATTGCATTATCATAAAGTTCCCCACCTGGTTCTGTTCCAGATGTTTCACGAAAATTTCCATTATTTCCCTGCAGTACCGGCGCCCGACGGCGACCAGTATTTCCCGGCAAGGGTTCTGGATGGCTACATTCTGTCCGGGGATATTGGTAATTTCCGTCGTGCTGTACTGGATACAGTTGGAAGCGGTGCCCGGATCGATGACGTCAATAAGGTTCGTCGCCACGTAGGATATGACCCTGAAGTTAAAAGTTGTCGTTTTGAGTAAGTTTTTTTAAACTCATATTGGTATTCAGATGCAAAACCTTGCTGAGCGCTCGTCGGTTGATTACGCCTATCGCCTATCTTAATCCCCACGGCGGTTTTATATGGTCAATTTTGAAGACAACTTCATTCAACATTAGATGATGGTACACATTAAGAAAATGAGTCGCAATCATTAGCTACTTTCGAATCAATGCAATTATTTATGAACCTAGATGAAGTGACTAGGTCCGCTTTCAGTGAGCTGACCTCCCCCATTCTCTTGGTCGCAGCGAATGTTCCATCTGGGTGAATGATGTTTGAGGGACACAAAAATTATGCGAGCCAAATGTACTTTGCGCACCTGTATTTCGCTTACCTCAATATTATTAACGTCTGCGTATCGCCAAGCTTAGGATGCTTCTTCCTGTACTCACACAACACTTCTACGATTTCATCATGTCGGCGCTTGGCGATTCGGATCAGAGAAGCTTCCGTCGTACTACGCAGCAGCTCTTCTTTGTCGCTAAGGCTGTCCAACATACTGTTGACGATGGCTGCCGATATATTCATTTTTTTAACTTGTAGGACGTTTGAATGCATGAAATAGACGTATAGCGCACAGATTCTAAAAACTACAAAAACCTAACTCCAACGTGAAACTACTTCAGTTCATGGAATATACGCCATCAAACTGCTGCCGTTAGTATAAATGAAATGAGTCGTATGCCAACCAGAGTTAGCTGTATAATGATCTCATTATAGCATTGAAACCAATGTTCGGTAGGGATTGGTACCGATCGTGCTCACGATTTTTTTCGATTTTTTGTCTGTAGCAAATCCTCCCCTGATAAGGGATAACGTGGAACAAAAGCGAACACAAATATTAAAAAAAAAAACATTTCTAGCTCTAATAACTCACCGATTAGATTTTGGTCCTGCCTGGTAGCAGCCGGCGCTGTTTTCTTACACTCTTTGGGTCTATCTGGATGTTTTTCCATAGCTTTTCACTTAGCCACTGCTTGTGGCAAATTAGATGTGGTAAAAAGAAAGCAACGGACTTTCATCCGTCCAAACTGTATCCTCAACACACGTTCAATAGACGTTTATTGTTCTCAACCTCATAAATCGCCTGAACCATCGATTTGGTTCGGTTGTTTGCGTTTGATTTTTTTTTTCGCTGACTGCAGCAATTCACAAACGTCAAATCAGCAGATAATGACAGCAAGTGGAAAAAAACAAAAAATCATCTGGTAGCAGTTGCAGTTACAAAGTGCGCCTGGTGGAAGAAGGGACATGAGTAATTTTGACTAAAACTATCCCGCATGCGGACAAGCGCGTATGACTGAGGCATGCATAAAACATGTAGCCATCCGTTTATCCATTTATACTGCTGCCCTGCTTTGAATGATAATCGAAGTATAAATTGGCACTACTACTGCACTCCTCTTTATGAGATATCCCAAGGAGCCAAATCTTGAGACTGTGTGCTTGAGGAAAGATAATTTATTTAAAGGTGTGCCTGAATGTCCACTGTTTTGATCGGTTCGGTCTTTCGGTCATTGATGGGATGGGTGGGTTTGATGTGTTAAGTTTGGGTGACCGTCGCTAAACTGTGTTCTATAATGTGTTAAACTGTGTTAACAGTAAGTCATGTTCATCGTAATGATTTTGACTTTCTATTGCAGGGCTCCAAGGTGAACAATATGAGTCGAGTTCAACAAGCGGGTCAATCTGCTGGTCGGGAAACGGCAAACGAACCGATTCAATAGTTTGAAAGGTATGGTCACTTATTTTTTCAAAATCAAGAACCGCGGCAACTTCTATTGCAGATCTAATGAAGCATGGAGAGACGTGTGTCTCATCCCCGCGTCTGTGCCATCGATTGTGTAGTAGGTTTGTGACGTTAGGTGGTCGATTGATGCAGAGTGCAAAAGGCAGTATGTAGGGGACGAGTATACGCCATAAAGCAAAAAGTCTCAAACGAAACGAAAGGCAGGAGCAGCGTAGTCCCCCAGTGGTGTGAAAGCGAAGGTAAAACCAATTCGAGCAAAGGTAGTGAGTATGAAACAGCGAACTAACAGCACGCGATCGGAGAATGCGCTTAAAACGTTAAATAATAAAGCGTAGGTCGCAAACTATTCATAAAACTTTTGAGATTTATTTGGGGGGTTGCGCTGCACGGGAGGAAGAAAGCGGAATAGGAAAGAAAAGGAAGTATATGGTAGTAGAAGTGCCATTCGTACCCATATGGATCTGTGCGTGCGAGCCGTCCGACTCATAAAAGAACTTTCTTGTAAGTCGATATATGAGTTGCCAAATTGTTAGACGTTTTTAGCTCCATGAGACATATCTACCGCTTTATTCATTTAAAATACCTTTCTGAGGGGCAAACTTTACTTAAAAAACCATTGTAAAAGTCTTTCCCCGTCAAAGTCTTCTTTCCCCCTATTGAAAGCTTTAATATTTCGAGCAAATAACCGTCATTACAACGTACAAATAATTTTTTGAAGCGTTTGGAGTATTCAATATGGCCAGGCCTGTGCTCGCTAATCTGTCTTGATGGTGTTTGCTCATGATCGAAGGACATTTCAAACAACTTTACTGGTTCACTGCCAAACGAAGTACTCAGTGGCCGGAACCCGTATAGCGAACGATATAAGTTGTACACTCCCACTGCATCTATATCTTTCCATCGAACTTCGGCGAATCTGGGGTGGATTTTGTTAGCTGTACGATAAAACAACGTTATTGAAACATGATCAAGTGCAAACGAAAACGTTTATTTGTTGCACTTACCATACGTGGCCAACGAATCGTCTTGTACCGTACAATTTTGGTAGTAACTTTCTATGTTCTGGATACATTGTACCAAGCATGCGGCTCCAATTTGTGATAATTGATCGTGCAGCTGCGGCATCAATATATCGCGCGGAATATTTATCGCGGATTGCATTAGAATTTCTCCAACGTCGAATTGTTTAGGCTTAATACGCATGATGCTGATTCCGGTCTGTTGATCGCCGTTAGCGATAGCATGTACGATCGGAGCCGCCCCTCTCAGTTTGGGCAATAAGCTTGCGTGAACGTTGAGCATACCTCTACAAAATATTGTTACATTAAGGAATGTTCAATGGTTAACTATTAATATCATACCGATCGAAGGAATTGATGATTGATTCCGGAATTAGATGCCCGAATGATACAACTATGCCCAAATCGAAATTAACGGAAGTGCTATACTTGAAGGAAGCCCAATCGTATACCGGAATTCCTTCCGCTAGACTGTATTGTTTTATAGGATTTTTTGCTGCTTTGAACGATGTCACCACTTCTACGGTCTGCACTCTTCCATGGTCTAATCTGCAGAACGGATTGATGTAATTCTTATATTGTGATTGATGAAGTAAAAGTACTTACACATTTTTATGAATAATTTGAAGACTAGGCAGTGAAAAATAATCCGATCCGAAAAACAGTACTTTAAGTCGAGAAACATTAGAGAAGTATCGATGAATATGTTTGATCCTCTTGCAGCATACAGGGCTTACATAAGGTAGAGTTTTGAGGATATTCATTGCTATTGGAGTGCGGTTTTTTCAGTTTCGTGTGTTCGCGCATTTGGATTTTTTTTTGCGATTCCGGTAGGACTTGACGTATCAAGCTATCAAAACAAATGGTAGCTGTCAAATTTTGTCAAAAAGAATGTATGTGCTGGTTACATATCTGCGTACCCAGCTTGCAAAGCTCGGCTCGTTCGACTTGACAGCGGCTCGATTCTCGGAGCTTGTGGCTCAAAGGTCAAAACTACAGCGGGAGGAAAGATTTTTGAATAAGATATGCGAAAGTGGTCTACACACATTGCACCACCAAGTGGTGTACAGACAAATCGAATCAACCTGGTTTGGGATTCTTCTTATTATTTTGTTTCTGCGAGTTAAGCTATCCTAGGCAAAGTTAAACTTTTCTTCTTTTACTTTACTTACTTCACTCTGACTTTTTGTTCCATGTTTGTTTACCACGAGTCCAATTCGTAAACAGTAGCAATTGTTGTTTTAAAAGTGATTTATCTTGTGGAAATACAAATTCGAAATACAACAGTGAGATAAAACATAGCGTAGGAAACAGAAGTATGAGGAAATAGCCTACATATCCTAGAAGAAACAATTAACAGAGAAGTTCATTAAACTGTAGATCGTTTTCATCGAATAAATTCAAAACGACGACTAAAAAGCTCTTATGGAATAGAGTTTGTTCAAGTTAATTGATGTTTTTATTTTATAATATACTACAGTGCGACTCCACATGTGCGTTGTCTACCACATTGCACGCTGAACACCCGATAGTTTGTTATAGTCCGCCATATGGCGCCAAACGATACGACTGACACGCCATTTATGCACGATGCCGCGAGGACGAGAGGTTACTGCACACCGCTCGCGGACACGCACCAACGAGGAGTCCCTTGGGAAGGCGTGTATTTCCTGGCTAGCAACTTCCCGCAGCTCTACCGGCAGTATCGTGTTTTTCCTAAGTGAGTTTACCCGCAACCGGGCATCTGCATGCTGAATGACACACTGCCTGCGCTTGTGGTCTTTGAGCATACGCCAATCTGCCCATTTGTTACGGACCTGTTGAAACTGTAACAAAGAGATAAATAGTACAATGCGTATTTTGCATCAGTATCCTCACTCTCACCCTGTAGCCGGCCAAATATTGGCCATTTATAACAAATCGCGAGAAAAGGGCCGGGACAGACATAGTGGTTTGTTGTCCTATGCTTGACGTCTGGCTTACGTAAATATTCGGATTGTCAAAAGTATCGAATCTGGCAGTTTGTTGACATCCGAATTCGGTCTGCTGCTCTGCTGAAAACCGAGTGACGATCGTCCCATTACACTGAAACCGTTGGCTGACTCTTATCTCAGGGCATATTTCCTCCCTGTTTTCCACCCTGCTCCCGGGCACACTCTATACGCTGAAGGTTTGAATTTCAAGAATAATGTTGATCGTATAACATATTACATTACTTTGTATTTTTTATATTCAAATCCAGCGTGGAAATATTCAGCACCATCGAACCAATCAAGAAACCCATGATGTCAAACGCGTGCAGATCTGCACTTCTTATACACCGACAAACTGATGAACCTGAACAACTTCAGGATAAGTTATTTGGAACAGCAATCAAGTACAGCTACAGCGGGCGTGTTATTTTCTTTACCATCAAGCGCATGGGGAACATCTCTGAAAACAATCGTAAACAGTTTAACGAACTATGGGAACGAATAATCTTTTTCTACGTTGAATCAATCGATGCGTTGTTAGAGAAAGTTATCGACCTACAGCGATGGGAAAATTGTATTCCGGTATTGATTATTGTCGAGTCTCTCGACTCCATGTGTACTAGCAACGAAACAGGTTCAGCAGTGTTTCAACAAGCATTAGTAATGGCAACTCTAGCCGATACCGCTTCGGTTCTATCCAAGAAACTGAAATCAGTTTGTACATATATTGTTACGATTGGTGGAGCTTCGCTCGACGATTTTCCTTCTGAGTTATATTCCAGAGGCTGCTATGTTTTGAACGATAAAGATATCTCTTGTTCTTCCGATATTGTAGCTGTACTTGCGGAAATCACGTACCAACCGTAAATAAAATGTTTTACATGTTATAATCAACTTAATAGTCACTTTATTTTCAAACATAGTTTTGTTGCAAAAACTATCCCCGTAAAGTTACTTCCGATCAATTTCGAACTTACGAAATCCAGTCGAGGTTTGCGACTAGTGCAATGTGATCGGAGGGAAATACGGGCGACGGTATTGCGTTACACATGCTAACCACCTCTGCACTGGGCATGGGAATAAAATCAATCACACGGAGCACGTCCTCCTGGTAGAATATATAGTCGATGGCCGCAACAAACCCAAGCGTATAGTTCGTAAACTCTGGGCAGCCGCAGGCTGAACTCATAGCGAATGGCTGTGACAATAAAACATTTTTCACCGCTTCCTCTTTGTTGCTTTCCCAGTCGACGAAATCAGGACCGACAACCCGTTCCGTCATAAGTTTGTAGATGCCGCACTCGGGCACCGAGTTAAAGTCTCCGCAGAAGAGCAGCGCCAAATCTTTAGCGGCAAGCTGATGCTCGTGCCGGATCCTTTCGTACTGATCCCGCACGTGCAGCATTCCGAAACCAACTTGTAGTAGCCG
The DNA here is from genome assembly GCA_034621735.1 of Anopheles plumbeus. Lineage (NCBI taxonomy): Eukaryota > Metazoa > Arthropoda > Insecta > Diptera > Culicidae > Anopheles > Anopheles plumbeus. The sequence goes on along the minus strand of JAOEFI010000001.1, from coordinate 2,468,377 downwards.
TACGTGGTCGGCATCGGGATGAAAGTACAAGTGCGTGTTTGCCACAACCAGATGCTTTCTGGTGTCGTTCCTATAACGAAGAACCGTGAGCTGCAAGGCAGTGGAACGATTTGATATCCGTTCTATCAATGGCTTGTTGTCCCTTATGCTGTCCCATATTTCAGGATACTGATCCATTATTTCACAGATGAGCACGCCGCTGCTCTCGAGCAGTCTGTAATGAAGGATTAAACGGAGGAAAATATGTCATTCCACGCATGTGCTGGAACGATGTTACTGTACTCGGACTTACTCGAATTTGTCCACGTCGTAGAACGTGGCAAGCCCTTCCGCGACCTTTCCCTTCGAGCGATAGTGGCCGGAGTAATTCTTCTGATGAAAAATTGGCACCAAGTCTAGGTGAAATACTTTCTTGTCGACTTCTTGGAGACAAATTATATCTCCCTTATAGCCCAGGATTTCCTTAATAAAAAGCTGCTTCCGGTAATCGATATCCAGTGCGTACGGCGCGCAGTAGCCGAAAAGTATATTCCGGCTGTATTCGCTGTCAGAGTACAACTCAGCAAGGATGTTGTACGAAACCACACGAAACTGGCTGCCTTTTAGCTTGTTCTGCGTTAATAGGTGCCGTACTTCGAACGGGCACTGTCCTGGGCCAGCTTGTACGGGATGCGGTGAAAGAATTTCCGTCGCTGGGCCGAGTTTTCCTGATTCATTTTTCGGTATGCATTCAAACTTCAAATGACAACCGATGTCAGTCTTCTGCACCATATATGTTATCTCCTTTCCGATCTCTGTCCATTTTATTTGCGTGGCGTTGTTCGACTCAGGCATCAAACCCCGATACCATCTGAAATCACTGCATTCTTTTGTGGCAAAGTGCAGCTCGAGCTTTGAAGGGTACACATAAAAGTCAGCCAATATCGACGAGGGCAGCGACACCGCGTGCACCTCTGGCATGTTAAACACGATCTGATAGTCATGTTGGTGTATGGTGAGGTGCACATCCGGATCCTTGGTAATTTTTTCCAAGAGCTCGGCAATGGTAATTTTTGTAAACTTCTCGTTTGCAGTACCAATGGACACGGCGATAGATTGAGATTCTGCTGCCGGTTGCCTGACAGTTGATTCATCCTCGGTTGATTGTGGTGTTGCGGTTTGACTCTTGTTTTTACGTTTGTTTCTCTTTGCGTATTTCTCAACGTTAGCCCGTATTCGTTCAATACTAGTGTCGATCTGTTCCGTCAAGTGGCGATCGAAGTTAAACACTTTATCGAGCTTCAACTGTTCAATGGTTAGGTGAAAAGTTATCTGGCACTGTTCCGTCTCCGGTAACTGCTTGAAGTATGCGGTTCGCATATCGTAGCGTTGTTGTGCTGAAAAGTTTGAACCGTGTCGAAGTGAGTAACCGGGGAAACGATATAAAAGTTTCGGCAGAAATTGATACAATTTGTTCTTTGTACACGCCCTGACTAAAGTTGAGCTAACCATTAAAATCGCTTCAGCAACCGGCTGTCAAAAAAAAACAAACATGCGTGTGTCAGCGATGATTTGAACACGATGAGTACAATTGCTACGAAACGTAACCCAAGAAGCAAAATCTTGAGGCTGCGTGCGTGAGAAAGGGTATTTTTTTAAATGTGTGAGTGAATATATCCACTGTTGTGTTTGCAATGCCGGCGTGTGTGCGTGTGGTGTACCAAATTTGGAGTACCGCCGTTTAACTTTGTTTGTTAAGCCTGTGTATGTTATGGTTCGAAAGATACGAGGTGACTATTTTACGACGAAAACAGTGAGTCTTTTCGTCATTTGCTGGCTGTGGTTAATGATTTGGTTTTTCTATTTTGGTACTCCAAGGCGAAGAATACATCATCGACATTCTATTTTCATCCTTAGTCATCCCTAAAAGACGGTCAAGTTCAACAAGCGGGCTAATCTGCTGGTCGGGAAGAACGGGCACGGCAAGCGTTGGATTTTGGTGTAATGCGGGCCAAACGAACCGATGCATTAGATTAAAAGGTATTTTCGCTTGTTCAGTGTCAAGAATTCGGAACTTGCTTATATAGGCTCTATGCAGTCAATTTTAGTATGACTTCTTGTTCCAAGTTGATTTACCACAAGTCCAAAAATGTTTAATTTGTTTTGACAAATCATAAGCGTCCTCATAAGAAAGTTTGCTTATGAGTCGGACGGCTCGCCCGCACACATCAACTGGGTGTGAATGGCACTACTGCTACTCTAACTCCTATATTCTTTCCTATTCCCTTTTCATTCTCCCGCACAGCATTAAGCTGCCCAAATAAAGCGCAAATGCTCTATGCATACTTTTCGATCTTTCGTGGAGAACGTCCTTCCGTACTTGCCTTCATCCGAGTCCTTCAGCAGCAATCGCACCAGATCCTGGTTGAGCACACCAGGATTATTATATCTGCAATCGAAAGAAAACATGTATCAGCAAATTCCGTGTTCTAGACTCTAAAATGGGCCCTGAAATGGGAAAACAAAATCACTACTATGATCAATACTTATGGTCAAACGCACGCAGTTTGCTATGGCTTGTAGCTAGAAGTTGTCAAATATGGTCGCCTCGTATGTTCGAACCGGCATAACAAACACAGTTTAGATACGGCCTCCCAAACTTGACACATCAAACGCACCCACCTCAACATTGACAATAATATTGATCAAAACAGCACATATTCACACTCACACATTTAAACAAATTAGCTTTTCTCACGCACAGAATCTCAAGTTTTGGCTCCTTGGGATACATAAACAGTAGCACTTGTTGTTTTAAAAGTGATTTATCTTGTGGAAATACAAATTCGAAATACAACAGTGAGATAAAACATAGCGTCGGAAACAGAAGTATGAGGAAATAGCCTACATATCCTAGAAGCAACAATTAACAGAGAAGTTCATTAAACTGTAGATCGTTTTCATCGAATAAATTCAAAACGACGACTAAAAAGCTCTTATGGAATAGAGTTTGTTCAAGTTAATTGATGTTTTTATTTTATAATATACTACAGTGCGACTCCACATGTGCGTTGTCTACCACATTGCACGCTGAACACCCGATAGTTTGTTATAGTCCGCCATATGGCGCCAAACGATACGACTGACACGCCATTTATGCACGATGCCGCGAGGACGAGAGGTTACTGCACACCGCTCGCGGACACGCACCAACGAGGAGTCCCTTGGGAAGGCGTGTATTTCCTGGCTAGCAACTTCCCGCAGCTCTACCGGCAGTATCGTGTTTTTCCTAAGTGAGTTTACCCGCAACCGGGCATCTGCATGCTGAATGACACACTGCCTGCGCTTGTGGTCTTTGAGCATACGCCAATCTGCCCATTTGTTACGGACCTGTTGAAACTGTAACAAAGAGATAAATAGTACAATGCGTATTTTGCATCAGTATCCTCACTCTCACCCTGTAGCCGGCCAAATATTGGCCATTTATAACAAATCGCGAGAAAAGGGCCGGGACAGACATAGTGGTTTGTTGTCCTATGCTTGACGTCTGGCTTACGTAAATATTCGGATTGTCAAAAGTATCGAATCTGGCAGTTTGTTGACATCCGAATTCGGTCTGCTGCTCTGCTGAAAACCGAGTGACGATCGTCCCATTACACTGAAACCGTTGGCTGACTCTTATCTCAGGGCATATTTCCTCCCTGTTTTCCACCCTGCTCCCGGGCACACTCTATACGCTGAAGGTTTGAATTTCAAGAATAATGTTGATCGTATAACATATTACATTACTTTGTATTTTTTATATTCAAATCCAGCGTGGAAATATTCAGCACCATCGAACCAATCAAGAAACCCATGATGTCAAACGCGTGCAGATCTGCACTTCTTATACACCGACAAACTGATGAACCTGAACAACTTCAGGATAAGTTATTTGGAACAGCAATCAAGTACAGCTACAGCGGGCGTGTTATTTTCTTTACCATCAAGCGCATGGGGAACATCTCTGAAAACAATCGTAAACAGTTTAACGAACTATGGGAACGAATAATCTTTTTCTACGTTGAATCAATCGATGCGTTGTTAGAGAAAGTTATCGACCTACAGCGATGGGAAAATTGTATTCCGGTATTGATTATTGTCGAGTCTCTCGACTCCATGTGTACTAGCAACGAAACAGGTTCAGCAGTGTTTCAACAAGCATTAGTAATGGCAACTCTAGCCGATACCGCTTCGGTTCTATCCAAGAAACTGAAATCAGTTTGTACATATATTGTTACGATTGGTGGAGCTTCGCTCGACGATTTTCCTTCTGAGTTATATTCCAGAGGCTGCTATGTTTTGAACGATAAAGATATCTCTTGTTCTTCCGATATTGTAGCTGTACTTGCGGAAATCACGTACCAACCGTAAATAAAATGTTTTACATGTTATAATCAACTTAATAGTCACTTTATTTTCAAACATAGTTTTGTTGCAAAAACTATCCCCGTAAAGTTACTTCCGATCAATTTCGAACTTACGAAATCCAGTCGAGGTTTGCGACTAGTGCAATGTGATCGGAGGGAAATACGGGCGACGGTATTGCGTTACACATGCTAACCACCTCTGCACTGGGCATGGGAATAAAATCAATCACACGGAGCACGTCCTCCTGGTAGAATATATAGTCGATGGCCGCAACAAACCCAAGCGTATAGTTCGTAAACTCTGGGCAGCCGCAGGCTGAACTCATAGCGAATGGCTGTGACAATAAAACATTTTTCACCGCTTCCTCTTTGTTGCTTTCCCAGTCGACGAAATCAGGACCGACAACCCGTTCCGTCATAAGTTTGTAGATGCCGCACTCGGGCACCGAGTTAAAGTCTCCGCAGAAGAGCAGCGCCAAATCTTTAGCGGCAAGCTGATGCTCGTGCCGGATCCTTTCGTACTGATCCCGCACGTGCAGCATTCCGAAACCAACTTGTAGTAGCCGTACGTGGTCGGCATCGGGATGAAAGTACAAGTGCGTGTTTGCCACAACCAGATGCTTTCTGGTGTCGTTCCTATAACGAAGAACCGTGAGCTGCAAGGCAGTGGAACGATTTGATATCCGTTCTATCAATGGCTTGTTGTCCCTTATGCTGTCCCATATTTCAGGATACTGATCCATTATTTCACAGATGAGCACGCCGCTGCTCTCGAGCAGTCTGTAATGAAGGATTAAACGGAGGAAAATATGTCATTCCACGCATGTGCTGGAACGATGTTACTGTACTCGGACTTACTCGAATTTGTCCACGTCGTAGAACGTGGCAAGCCCTTCCGCGACCTTTCCCTTCGAGCGATAGTGGCCGGAGTAATTCTTCTGATGAAAAATTGGCACCAAGTCTAGGTGAAATACTTTCTTGTCGACTTCTTGGAGACAAATTATATCTCCCTTATAGCCCAGGATTTCCTTAATAAAAAGCTGCTTCCGGTAATCGATATCCAGTGCGTACGGCGCGCAGTAGCCGAAAAGTATATTCCGGCTGTATTCGCTGTCAGAGTACAACTCAGCAAGGATGTTGTACGAAACCACACGAAACTGGCTGCCTTTTAGCTTGTTCTGCGTTAATAGGTGCCGTACTTCGAACGGGCACTGTCCTGGGCCAGCTTGTACGGGATGCGGTGAAAGAATTTCCGTCGCTGGGCCGAGTTTTCCTGATTCATTTTTCGGTATGCATTCAAACTTCAAATGACAACCGATGTCAGTCTTCTGCACCATATATGTTATCTCCTTTCCGATCTCTGTCCATTTTATTTGCGTGGCGTTGTTCGACTCAGGCATCAAACCCCGATACCATCTGAAATCACTGCATTCTTTTGTGGCAAAGTGCAGCTCGAGCTTTGAAGGGTACACATAAAAGTCAGCCAATATCGACGAGGGCAGCGACACCGCGTGCACCTCTGGCATGTTAAACACGATCTGATAGTCATGTTGGTGTATGGTGAGGTGCACATCCGGATCCTTGGTAATTTTTTCCAAGAGCTCGGCAATGGTAATTTTTGTAAACTTCTCGTTTGCAGTACCAATGGACACGGCGATAGATTGAGATTCTGCTGCCGGTTGCCTGACAGTTGATTCATCCTCGGTTGATTGTGGTGTTGCGGTTTGACTCTTGTTTTTACGTTTGTTTCTCTTTGCGTATTTCTCAACGTTAGCCCGTATTCGTTCAATACTAGTGTCGATCTGTTCCGTCAAGTGGCGATCGAAGTTAAACACTTTATCGAGCTTCAACTGTTCAATGGTTAGGTGAAAAGTTATCTGGCACTGTTCCGTCTCCGGTAACTGCTTGAAGTATGCGGTTCGCATATCGTAGCGTTGTTGTGCTGAAAAGTTTGAACCGTGTCGAAGTGAGTAACCGGGGAAACGATATAAAAGTTTCGGCAGAAATTGATACAATTTGTTCTTTGTACACGCCCTGACTAAAGTTGAGCTAACCATTAAAATCGCTTCAGCAACCGGCTGTCAAAAAAAAACAAACATGCGTGTGTCAGCGATGATTTGAACACGATGAGTACAATTGCTACGAAACGTAACCCAAGAAGCAAAATCTTGAGGCTGCGTGCGTGAGAAAGGGTATTTTTTTAAATGTGTGAGTGAATATATCCACTGTTTTGATCAATTCTACTGTCAATGTTTTTTTTTTCAATTTCAGGGAGTATATTTGCAAGAGCTTCAACTAAAACAAATATTCTCCTCTTGCTTGTAAACACTGACAATGATTAATCGTTCGGCATTGTTTACCCCCCAAGGAGCCAAAAGCGTCAACAATTTTTGACCAGTCAGAATGGACTCCTAAGGAAGTGATCTTCTGAGTCGGACGGCTCGCACGCACACATCCATATGTGTAGGATACTACTACTACCTGTCTGTTGAAAAATGCGAGAAGGTTATATGTTAGGGTTAGGGGCTTCACTGTTCAGAGCGAGTTGTCTTGTGTGTTATAATTCGTTAACCTCGCTCGATCAGTAGCTCAGTTTTTGGTATCACTGTCCTTTGGACGCCCGCTGAACAGTCCATCGGGCATTATTTCGGCAAGTAAGTCTCGTTGGTAGCGCCCTTGCATGTATAAGTATAAGGTTTGGATCGAAGAGACAGGCTATATAAATCGTGACGCGAGCAACGGTCGCTCTAGGTCCCGGTACGGCATAGCAGCAAGACGCCACTGTGAACAAATAATTTGACGGTTTTTTAAATTGAATTGTGTTACTAATGTTACTAAAATAGTGTTAGACAGTTCCAAATCGATATTCAAGGCAAGCGAAGGTGGACGAAATTAGATTCAGACATTATGAGAAGATCTTCCAATACCTACCACTTCCATAAGAAGTTTGTATCGCGGGTTGGCTAAAACAACATGTATTTCAGGGTGCATTAGTATTACTGACCCTAAAATATATCCACTGTTCAGACTTTTGCTTAAACACTAATTAGGTTACATTTATTTCGTTTACGTACCATTGGACACAACCAATGTGGATGCCACTAACATTCCATTCAATGTATCTGGTCCAAGAGAGGCGACCAACCATTCTTACCCACTATATAACTTTGAAATGCCAGAAGCAGGAATCAAACTATCAATCGTTCATTCAAATCGCCCGAATATCCGTAGCACGTTTCATCCGAAGCACTGATCGTACTGTTTTGCGTGTAGCTTTCACACTCATGATCACACTCGTCCTGGATAGGTGTGCTGGCGTGGTTCGATGGAAACGATAGCACATTTGATCCATTCTTGTACAGTACGTCCGAGTTGTCTATGGTAGTTAGTTCGGTGTTGTTGAAGTGTATGCCGACGTCGAATTTGTGATTGAAACGATGCCAGTAGATGTAGAAGGCTATGCCACAGCTTACGAGTATAAGGACAACGTACAGCATAACATTAAGAATCTTGGACATGACCGAGGGGCTGTCGTGCGCATTGTTGCCTTCCCCAATCGCATTTTCCCGGTGCAGCGAATGGCGGAAAGGTTTAAGGGCGAGGCTTTTATCCTTCAATACCGGACATTTGTCCCCTTCCTTAATCTCGTGCCCATTCTGACAGATACACCTTCCCTTTCTTTCCATCGGTATACACAGGTGGTCACACTTGATGAACTTTACATCACAAACGTTCGTTGCCGCCGGCTGACGAGACTGCTGTACCACTAGTAGTTGCTGCGAAGGTGGTACGTTTACATTGAAATGCGTACACCTAAAGTTACCGAACAGATGACATTGGCTAACCGTGGCCGAGTCCCTGTTTATGATCAGAGCCTGATTTTCAAAAATACTAAGCTTTATCGGTTTGTTGATGATATGCGGCAGATCGCGCGCCAGCACTGTCAGCTGCTGCCCGTAGTAGTTTGCACGGCAAAGGGTGTTGCTGCTAAGATCCGTAAAGTATAGCAACCGGCTTTGGACGTCGAGTGCGATGTCGGAAATCATTGCAGTTCGCTTGGTAACGACTGCCTGCAGCGTGCCGTCCAGATTGGCACTGAATATGATGGAGTGTGGCACCTCGAAGATCCAGGAGTACATCACCGAGTAGAACATGAGCTTGTTCACCGGGTCCACGCTTAGTGCTTTAACAAAGTTTCGCTGCGTGAAGGATACGAGCCGTGCGCAAGCATTGTGCTCGAAGTTGCACACCTTGATCGATGGTTCGGCCATATCGACAAAGTAGACGTTGCCCGATATCCAGTCGACCGATAGTTTCTCCGGTGTTCCCACGTTCGGCATCACAGTGGTAGCATTGCTGTCGAGCTTCACCTCGTACAGCGCCGTACTGGTCTCCGTGGCGAAGTAGAGCCTGTTTTCGCGGATATTCGCCTCGATGCTCGTTATTTGGCTACCGTTGGCGCGCAGCAGCGTTTCGATTAGCGGCGGTTTAATCGACAGCTTCCGTATTTGGTCGAACTTCGTGTACAGTATGTAGTGTGTCTCGCCGATCGCTTTGCAGGACATTTTATCCGACTTTAGCATGAACCCCTCGTGGCAGGAGCAACGGTACGAGCCCTTAATGTTGGTGCAGGTTTGCGCGCAAGGTGTACCAGTCTGGCACTCGTTGGTGTCGACGCATCGCCTCATATCGCCTGCCAGCTCGAAGCCCTCCAAGCAGCTGCAAACGGATCCGGAGGGCATTTTTCGGCATATCTGATCACACGGTCCGAGTCCATCGGAGCACGCCGAGTTACAGCTACCGTCTTCATCGTTGCCGTTGGAGCAGTCTCGTTTGCCGTCGCACACCTGCCCCAGCTGGATGCACTCCCCACGGCGGCACTCGAACTCACCTTCACCGCACTCCACCATATGGTCCAGGGCTCGACCGGTGCTGGTACAGTTTTTCTCATCTGAGCCGTCATCACAGTCGATATCCTTGTCGCAGCGCCACTCCTTCCGGATGCACTTTCCATCGTGGCACTGGAAATCCTGCAGGCCACAGTTCGTGCAGTTCGCTTCGTCCTCACCGTGAGGACACTCTGCCGTGCCGTTGCAGCGGACAGCGACGTCGAAGCAGTGGTTAGACCGACTGCAGTGAAAGAGCGACGAGTTGGAGTAGTCCGACTCCTTGCACTGCGCAGACAGCTTATCGTGACAGTTTTCCTCGTCCGAACCATCCCCGCAGTCGTCGTTTCCGTCGCACAGCAGCGAGCTTGCGATGCAGAATCCTATCGCGCACTTGGTGTACCCATCGCTGCACTCCTTCGCGTCCTGGTGACATTTTTCATGCTCGTCCGAGGCGTCGCCACAGTCGGGGCTACCGTCGCACTCCCAGGTGCTGGCTATACATTGGCCACTGTTGCAGCGGAACATGTCCGCGGAGCAGGTGATCGCTTGGCCCTTTTTGTTCGCTATCTTCGTGCACCCCACCTCGTCCGAGCCGTCCGCACAATCGGCCACCCCGTCGCACCGGCCCGTGGCATCGATGCAAAGCCCACTGGAACAGGTGAACTGCAGCTCGCGGCATTTGCCATAACGCGCATAGTCTTCGCAGTTGGCTTCGTCGGATGAATCAGCACAGTCGTTTGTCTTGTCGCACCGCCGACCGGCCGGGATGCATTTCGTGCCGTCCGTGCAGTGGAACTCGTTCCACTTGCAGCTAGCGGAGATCTTTGCCTTGGCTGGATCACAGTTCTCTTCGTCCGACTGGTCTTCGCAGTCGATGTGGCCGTTGCATCGTTTGCTCTTCGCCAGGCAGACGCCAGATTCACACCGGAACCCACAGTCAGCGGCGTCGATGCAGCTGCGGCTGAGCGAGGAGTTGAAAACCATCCCCGTCGGACACACGCAGGCACCGGCGTAGAGACCAGCGGCCACACAGATGTGCGAACAGCCACCGGTCTTCTTCATACAGGGATGATCGGGTCGCTGCAGCGGCCGTGTGGCCACTATCGGGATCTGCTCCGGTATATTCATGTTGGGTGGCAGCTGGATGTTGACCTTCTTCGTCGGCCCTACGTTGTGCTTGTCCGACCAGTACAGCCGCTGCGAGCGGTAGCACGTCCAGAACAGTTCGTTGCCGATGATAGTGAGCGATACCGGCTGACGGAGGTACTCGCGAAACAGGTGCCTAGTGTCGCCCTCGTAGCTAGTGATTTCGATTCGATTGCCACCCATGTCGGCCCAGAAGACCGCGCGCAGGTCATGGTCGACGGCGAAGCTGAGCGTACCGTTGCTGCTCAGCCTGCTCTCGATCACGTGCGCGTGAGGGCCACGCCCCGTCATGTCCTGCCGGTCGATGTGCGTATGCCGCGACTCCGTGGTCGACCGCAGCGCGATGAACATTTTTCCTACCTCCGGAATGAGCGCTAGCGCGACCGGCACATCGTCGCCGAGAAAGTGCTGGATAATAGACCGATGATGAGTCTGCAGACTATATATCTCAATAGTGGACCTTTCGGCATCCGCCCAGTACAGCGTGTTGCTCAGGTAGTCGAAGGCCAGAGCCGATACTTTCCCGATTCCTGTACCGACAACTCGTTGCGCTTTCACCGATTCGGGTTCCACGGTGTAGATGGCTTTCTCTACGTTGTCTGCAACAAACACCTCACCGGTAATGCTGTTGAACGCCATGGCGCTGATGGTCAACTTTAGTCCTTCCCCTTTGCCAGCTTCGTGGCGTCCGAACGGGTGGTGGTTCAGCGATACCAAATAGTTGCCAATGCCCAGCAGTAGTTTTTGCCGCTTAGCGACGTCCAGACAGGTGTGCTTATCCGAGTGTAGCTCCATGCCTTCCGGGCAGGCACACGCGTAGGTGGTATTGGACGTGAGCAGGCAGAGGTGCGAGCAGGTGTGGTTCTGGCAGGCATGTTTCACCTTGGGCTGGATACTTGAATGATAGATGTGAACATCTAGGAAAGAACGAACAGGCGTGAGTACATGGTAAAGCTCTCGCTGCAGATCCCGCACTTACCGAAAATCATGCGATCATGTACCACCGTTTGGCGCGTTTTTCCTGTAAATTTGTCACACGACTGAATGCTCCTGGTGTCCCAGTCGGACCAGTAGATGCGATCGTTGAAAACGGCAATAGAGAACGGATGCTTCAGCACGTCCGCGAGCACTACGACCCGATCGCGCCCGTCGAAGTGCATACTTTCGATCCGCTTCAGCTTCGCGTCGATCCAGTACAGCCGCTCGTTGGGCCAGTCCAACGTCAGCCCGTTCGGCCAGTTGATACCTTCGCTGACGATGATGGTCTGATTGCTGCCGTCCATGCGGGCCCGTCCTATCAGCGCATTGGTGCCCCAGTCGCTGTAGAAGATGGAACCGTTCTGCGGGAGGAGCGCGATACCGCGCGGCTTGTGCAGCTGGTCCTGTATGATCGCCTTGCAGTGGTACCCATCGTTCGAGCAAACGGCGATATGCATCTGCCCGCTGTCGCTGAAGTAGATGTTCCCGGTCAGCCAATCGAGGGCTATGTCTTCCGGGAAGATGAGCCCAGCGGTGAGCAGCAACTCTCGCTTGCTGCCGTCTTCGAGGGCGCGCTCGATGGATTCCGTTTTGTGCGCGATATCGGTCCAGTAGACGTGGCTACCGTCGTAGGTAACGCCGACCACCTGCGCGAGATCTTTCGCGATGTAGTACTGGTGCATCGAGGACAGGTAAAGGCCGCCGACAGCCTTCTGCGTGGTGTACAGCATGAGCGCCTCGGTGCCGGAGGTCAGCTCGCACGTTCTACCGTCGGGCATGAGGTGAAACTTGTCGATGCACGTGCAGCGGAACGAGCCCGGCGTGTTGATGCATCCCTGCGAGCACAACCCATACCGAGCGCACTCGTTCACGTCCAGACACTTGCCCGGCGCGCTTTCGAACTTGAACCCGGCGCTGCACAGACATACCGCTTTACCGTCGGGCATTACCTTGCAACCCTGCGGTGCGCACTTGAGTCGCGTGCAAGCGTCCGAACCGCAGCTCGCTCCCTCGTCACTGTTATCACCACAGTCGTCCTTCCCGTTGCACACCTTGTCCAGGGCGATGCACGTGTGATTATTGTGACACTCGAACTTCCCATGCTCAAGCGTGCACTCGCTGACGCAATGCTCCTCGTCGGAGCCATCCCCACAGTCGTTCATCCCGTCGCACACCCAACTGCTCGTGGGCAGGCAGTGCTTGTTCTTGCAGAGGAACCCTTTGCACCTGCTCTCGATATCGATGCAGCCGATCGTTTCGTCTGACCCGTCCAGGCAGTGCTCGATACCGTCGCACACCAGGTCGGCCGCGATGCACGCCTTATCGGTGCAAGTGAACTCCGACTTGCTGCACGACGGTGCCTTGTGCGGGACTTCATAGTTATCGCAGTTCTGCTCGTCGTCGCCACCGGGGCAGTCGTCGTGTTTGTCGCACCGGCTCGACGCACTGATGCACGTGATGGAGCGCTTGCATCGGTACCAGAAGGGTGCCTTGCAGAGGAAAAAATCTAAAACACAAACAGGCATTTGGTTAACCACCACCAGAGGCGAGCGAGCAGCGCACTGAGAAAGTAGAAACGTGGCCCGTGCAGAAGCCGAACCAACAGGACCATGTTGCCCCTTGAGTCAACTTACCGCAATCGGATTCATCGCTACCATCCGCACAGTCTTGACTATCGTTGCAGTGGCCCGCCGATGGGATACATGCACCATTTTCGCACTGGAACTCGTGTACACCGCATGAAGTCTCCCGAAAAGGGCGAGTGTATGCAGTGGCGCTTGCTAGCACTGCAACCACAACGGCCAGTAAGTACATCTTTACAAAATAGTCACGAGTAACAGAATAAAGAGAAGGGGGATACTTCCAAAAGCAACGGTAATCGGTGCGGTTCCTTTGTTTCACTGAACACGTGTACTGATCGGCATCACATAACCTAATTGTTTCTTTCTTCCCACCGACCCTCTAACCAAGCCATCACACTGAGAGTGCAGGTTTAGTGCAGCTTGGCGCGATTTTTATTGGCTTCGATTCTAACTTTTTTGAATACTGTGCACATTTCATAAACAAAGGAAAAGCCAAAAACAAAAGAATTGCAGCAGCATCCAATACACAACGCGAACAGACGGATACGGATAACAGAAAGCAACGAAGATTGGAAAGAGACTGAGCCGTGCAGCTGCTCGTATCCTTTTGTGAAACCGAGTACTAAAATCACTACCCACTATGACAAAGGACCCTGTTTAAAGCTTTCGATCGAAATTTTGTGCATACGTCATCGTAAGACAGGTATTTTAACCGTCGTGTCAATACCGGCGTACATCGGTATACTTTTATTTATTTACTAGCGGATTTGCCCGATTTCATACGGGTCGGACCGGCACCGGTACAGTACTGGCAATCCATGGTTTCTAGCCAGTACAGCGAACAGGTGGGGAAAGGCTTTTACCGACCGTCCACTAAACTTATAAATTCTATCCTTTCTTTTAAAATTACCCAACTCTAAATTAAATGTAAGCTACGGGCAAACTACTGTTTATGGTTTTATACTTCATAGTAACACATACAGGACTGCTGATGTTAACTCTGTCGATCAAGTTTACTTTAGCGATTTTCTACCGATCAAGTATGCATTAGCAGGTCCGAAGCGGTTTGAAACTCTGAAGGAAATTTAACGGTTTCATCGACAATGGTTGCAACGTCAATAGTATGCAATAACTGGTCCAGGTAGTTTTATGGGAGCTAGGATAGCTCTTTCCTTTAACCATATTCGGTTATGGTATTTTTTGAGACTGCCGGGTACACGGTTCAATTAGTTCCTCTACCGAAGACACCATGTTGCTAAAACTAACTGACAAATCGATCCATACAGATCAATCAACGACTAGCTAGCCTTAATCTCGGGAGCGGAATTGAGCGGTGTTTGGGAAGAGTATGGAGAAGGGGGAATCCTGGCATGGGGACTTTGATGACGGAACAACATTCAGATAAACTTGTTATGCTCATCCCCTAGAGATATTCGCTGGAATTCCCTCTACATACATCTACGGGACAAGCGTAATGAATACATCAGAAGTATGTTTCATTAATCAATGGTTCTCATCTAACCGCAAATGTTTTTGATGCACAATATTGTGTATTCAATATACGCCGTTACACCGTGAAGACAGCAGAAAAGAATCGCTGAGCCAGCTCCACGCCAAAAGCTCATCGAACGCACCGCGATCACCGGAGGCGATGAAGGAAGATTGCATATGTACACGGCGGATTTCCAGCGTGTTCAGACCCAGCAGCCGACACCGGCACTCATGACGAGGCAATGCAGAGGCGTTTACATCCCAAAGTTTGCGTACGGCGGACCTGGTGAAAGACCTCTGTCTCCACCCAATTCGATAGTTTGAAACGTACGTAGACGAGGACAAGGATAGGCGAAATCATTTGACCAATAGCAGATCTCCTGTGGGGAACCTCGTGGGTAGGTTGAGGATCATTTTGAGGAACTTGTTCTGGATCCTCTGGACGACGCTCATAGTCGAGGCGGAGCAGTTGCCCCACGCGTTTGATCCGTACAGCAGTGCCGGCAGGACCACCTGTTTGTTCCCCAGGGACAGTCGTGAGCCCCGCTTGATGAGAGGATACCGACTCATCAGGATGCCCAGGGTTCTGGACCTCAACCGTTCGATGTGCTGTCCGAAGCGTAGTCCTTTGTCCAGGGTTACCCCAATAGACGAGGACTTGGAACGGCTTTTGATGTGGGACCAGAATGACGTGGCTGCATACTTGTGCACACGCAGGGCATGCGATGGACGAACATGCCTAAGAGCACGAAGCGCACGGTTCTTGTCAGCGCGTGGAATTCTGTTTGACCACCGCGGGTAAGGAGGAGGAGACATGAGAGGACAGCCCATGGAAAAGATTGATAGAATAACATTACTGAACAAAATCACCACGTCGTCGATCGCAGGAGCAGCTTCGATAAAATTCCACAAATTCAGTAGTTGAAATAGTTTGCTCGACAGAGACGTAGTCGAGGCTGTGTACATTGAATTTGCGTGCTCACGGGATACGATGAGTTCGATTTGTTAGATTCGGTTCAGATACCTCACTTTCGTTTTTAACCTCGTATTTTCAGCATTCTCCAAAAATGGTGTTTTCTTCGCATACCCTTTTGTCCAGTTTCGTTAGTTCGAAACTTTTTTTTAAATTACTAGCTTTGTAGAAAAGCCCTTACATCAATACGCGGCGTATACATGGAAAGGTAAACTTCAACTTCCACGATGAAAGAATTAAAATAATTTGAAAATAGTTTAATTTTTAGTTTTTACCTTTTGGCATTTTATATTATTTATTCATATATGTAAAACAGTAAAAAAGAATACAAGGGCGGAGTGGAGTAGAGCAAAGCAAGCTGTTTATTGCGTCTATATTGTCGCACGGCTGTCTTGCTACTGACTAGACGACACGTCTTGCTGTCGCCAAGTATACTTGCTATGTTCCTCTCCGCTCTTCTGCCGCTCTCCCTGTAACTCCGTCCTTTTCTGCTTCTTACATATATTATGTAGTATGTGTATGACTGAGGAAGGACTGAGAACGTGGATTTTGTGCCATCCCTTGCCCTATTGTAGATCTATTGTAGAGTAAAAATCTTCCTCACTGTTATCATTCGATTCACTGTTGTGTTCTGTTCTGGCAGCTTGAACTCCTCTTCGTCCGCATCTACCGACCCTGCAAACCGACAAATTTCATCATCTTCAGCTTCATTAGCGATAAGATATAATTTTGATGTTTATCTTTATTATCGACTTCACAAAATCCTCATGCGTCACTCACTTCGTATAAAAATATTAAATTACTTATCTAATAAACTACTGTTTTTTCACGTAAGGTTTCTATCTTACCAACTGATACATGGAGTTCGCTACAGAGCGTTGGGGGTACTAAACCGCAATGGTCGTTTAGTTTGGCGTACTGACTCGAGTACTCTTCGAACCAGCTTTGATCCTGCTCACAGTAGTAAACGGCAACTGTAGGTGTCCAAAAATCATCAATCCAACGTATGCATACAAACATGTATGGCATACCCGGGTATGTAGTCTAATATTAGGAGTATAAATAAGTGGGGATTGGTGCTCTTTTTGCCCGTCTCCACAAAATCATACTTTGCGCAATATGAGTACCGTTTCCGTGATTGGAAGAGTCGCTCAGTCGATTGGTTACACTTGCGACACTTAATTCCTCTCCCGAGATGTAGACCATAGCTAGCCGTGGATTGATCTGTAATGATCGATTAGTCAGTTAGTTTTAGTAACATGGTGTATTTGGTAGAGGAACTAATTGAATCCGTGTACCCGACAGTCTCACAAAATACCTCGAAAGAATATGGTGAATAAGGAGAGCGCTATCCTAGCTCCCAAAAATGACGACATGCACGAGATTAAGGCTGAGATACTCAAAAAACTACATGGACCAGTTACTGAATACAGAACTTTTGATATTGCACCTATATATTATATGAAATCACCTATATCAAAATGAATGCTTATGTTATGTGTTAATTTACAACATGAAACCCTAAACAATAGTTTTCCCCTAGTTTACATTTCATACAGAGTTATTTAGCTTGGGAAACTTTATAAGAATGGATATAACTTCTGAGTTTAGTGGACGGTCGGTGAAAGCCTTTCCCCCCTCTTTCCGGTACCGGCTGGCTAGAAACCGTGGAGTACCACCCTGGGCTAACGGGACCGGTTGGTCGGGTTGAATCGGTACTGTATCGGTACCGGGGCGACCCGTATGACAACGGGTAAATCAGCTAGTATTGAAATAATAAAGCAGAGCTCTCCCCAAAAACACATTATTCTGTACAAAAGTTGCCATTTTCGGGGCTCACAAAAACTATGTTTTACGAACTTCTGTACACACCTAGCATGTAATAGCTTTCGACGACAGTCCATTTTGCGAATTTCCTTCGTCCGTGTTTTCGATGGATTTTTAAGCATATTGCAAATAAAACGGTTTTACACCTTTACTTTTCTAGGATGGCATCATGCCACGGTTTCGCTTATAGCTAGCCCCTAGCTTGCGATTATGGTTACCGCCCGATGCTTTGCTCTCATTCTTCTTCTTTCTATTCTGCAGCACCTTTGCATCTTGTCCCTGACCTTTCGGTTTCCCACGGACATCGCCCGTTTTGCCGTCCTTTTCACTTGCCGTCGATGCCGTCGTTCCGTGGCGGCGTAGATGTTTGCTGTTCAGCCTTTCCTCACGTCGCTTTCTAGCTATTTCTGGGTTTTCGCAGAATTCTAGCACCGGATTTCGGTTCGTGTCCGGTTCCGACATACTTCCGCCGTCCTTTTCGCTTCCGCTGTCGCTATCTATCCCATCGTTGGCGAGCACCTTGCGAACGCCTTTGGCCACCTTCACGTGTCGCGATTCACTTTCGGTCATTGCCTCGAACGAATCATCGTACTCGTCCTCGTCCGGATCGATGTCGGCGTACATGTCGTACCGCTGGTAGATGTGGCGCATTTGGCGAACGTGAGTTTTGTCGTCCAGCAGCTCGTTCATCGTTTTTGCTTCCCCAGGCATCCCTTTTCCCTTTTTAATTATTCCCTTCACCTTATCGTTAACCATCACATCGAACTCATCGCCATCGTAAATGTTTAGCCGATCGATGCCAGTTTTCAGATAAAACTCATCGAGTGCATCGTTCGGAATGATCGCTGTCTCTTCTGGCTGGTCGGTGGCACTCAACTCGGCCGGCAGATGGTTTTGCTCAAGCAGTAGCGCCACCGCCTCCTCGACACTACCGCAGCGGGCGACAACGTTTCGTACGTGCTCGATGTCCAGGTGGGGAAGCAGGTCCATTATTGTCTCGACGTCAGTCTGCATTCGCTGCTGCAAGCCAGCATCATTCGGAAGGGCCATCGCACCAGCCAAATCCGGATGTTCGTCTGGATTGTCAGCGTTTTCCGCATTCTCGCCCGTTGTGGCCTCCACGCTTTGGCCCGTCCATCTGTCCGGCGTTTCATCGTCGGTGCCCGTGTATGCTGTCTTAATAAAATCGAATTTCACCATATCGACTGTCTTGCAGCCCGATTGAACAATCTGCAAGTCTGCCTCAATATCGTAATGGCGTTTATAGTCGCAGACAAAAACATTATTGGCGAGACATTCGGTGAGGATGCTTATAAATGTGTCCCCTGCCAGAGTGCTATCTTCACAAGCGGACAGTATTTTGCTCAGCTGAACGGTTATAATCGAGCGGAAAGCCTCGAGCAGCTCAATGCGTCCGTCGTTGAGCGATCGAAGGTAGCTAGAGGTTTCGTTTACTTCCTGAATCTTTTTATACAGAACCAGTAAGGCGTTTTCGTAGAACTCACTGATAGCAAATTCACAGTGCAGCTCGGAGCACATTTCCCGTAGTGTTGGCGATAATTCCACCACTGCATTTAGCGTGTAGACACAGTCCCGTGCGTAAAGGACTAAATCATTCAGAGCGGACTCGGTGACACGGTCGATCGATTCTGATTCGCATTTGCTTTGAATGACGGCGAACGCCTAGAATAGAAAACAGAAGAGTTATAATGCACACCCATACAAAACTATTAGTTTCGCCGCGATGTTATACTTACATTTATAAGATATCCCAAACCTTGCCTGAAGTCGTACATATATTTGGGTTGGTATGTTAAAACCATCTCAATCATAGCCGCCACATCATCCTGATTGTCCCGCCCGTAGATCGCAATGATGTCTAACATGAACGGCACTGTCATGATGAAACTTTTGTACATGAGATTCCTAAAAGTATCTACCTCGAGCCAGTCGTGTTGGCTTTCTCGCATTTGAGTGAAACGGCAGATGACTTTGAACACGTACATATGAGCTTCGGCGTACAGTGTGAACTCTCGTTCATTTTCAAATGACTTCAATTCCGGTACCAAATAGTTTGGTACCGCATTTTGAACAAACGATAGCACGCTCTCAAGCGCAGTCCGATTGTAGACAACCGTTGACCAAAATCTAGAACCAACGGAAAACAGGAATTGGGCAACAATTCTGCGTTTAGAGAGCCAGTTTGACTTACGTGCGGTATTCTAAGCACAACAGGTGCTTCATATCTTTGATAAACCATTTTGTTTCATTTGCCCATTGATCGATGTTTTCCAAAATTAAACTGCCATCCGATACCCCCGTCAAACAGCTGTATTTCGTGAAACAGCGCCTTTCTTTCCATCCTTCGCCCTAAAAAGATTTCAATCAATTAACTCCGATTACCAGTGGCAAAAGTTTGGTTTTACGAACGAGCCAATTCTCACCAATTCCACTGGGTTCTCTCCGCTCACCTGTAAAAAAAATACCACATAAGTTATGATGTTTTTAATGTTTACTATTATTATTATTATTATTATTATTTCTAGGTTTTGTGCAGGAGCGGAGCGGAGCGCTCTCGTACACCAGCGCACAATCGACAGCGTCCATACAAATGCCGGGATGAATATCACATTTTTTGTAAACTTGGTTTTTAACTGTTTCAAACTGCCCAAAGAGCCAAAACTTGCGTGAGAAAAGGTAATTTATTTGAATGGGTGCGTGACCGTCCACTAAACTTTGACGTTCTATCCAATCTTCGAATGCTACCCAACTCTGAATGAAATAAAAGCTTCGGCAAACTACCCGTAAGGGTTTTATGTTGTAAATTAACACATACAGGAATTTTTTTTTTTT
Source organism: Anopheles plumbeus (assembly GCA_034621735.1). NCBI lineage: Eukaryota > Metazoa > Arthropoda > Insecta > Diptera > Culicidae > Anopheles > Anopheles plumbeus. Next base: position 2,448,249 of record JAOEFI010000001.1, on the reverse strand, counting down.
TTTTTTTTTTTTTTTTTTTTTTTTTTTTTTTTTTATTTATGGTTG
>JAOEFI010000001.1:2435422-2448104 GCA_034621735.1 Anopheles plumbeus | reverse complement strand
CCCCCCCCCCTCCCCTCCTCGCTCCCAAACAAACTTCATTCCACTTACACCGACATCATTTCCCGGTACAAACCGGGCGGCATGCGGATGTACAGTAGGTCGACCGGTTGCACGCAGTCGACGCTAAGCATGGCGAACACCTCGGCTAGTTCCTGCTGCAGCCAGCGTATCGTTTCCTCCATTGCCGAAACCTTGCCGTACAGTACGATGCACAGGCGGCCCAGAACCTGGCCGACCGGTACGAAGTCGCGAAATTTGACCCGCAGTTGGCGCTCGTTCGTTTCGTTGCACAACTCGGCGAGCCCGTCGACAGGCGTGGCACAGATGGTTTTCAGTATATGTAGCACTTGTCCGAATGGACTGGCCGCGTTGGTGAGCAGTGGGGAAACCACCATCTCGTACATACGCTCCGGCACGATCTCGGCAGTGACCTCTACTACCTCCGTGCACCGGCTGTAGTATTGCTGGATTTCAGTTTCCAGCTAAAAAAGGAGCGAGAGAGAGTGAGAGAACGGACTTAGTTAGGTGTATTCGATCCCACATTACGCTTTGTGTGTCAACACTTACATTGTCGTCTACTTCGTCGTCGCCCAGGTGCTCTAGCAAAGAGTGGGCATCGCTCTGGCAGAGCATCCGCTCCAGCGTTGCGATTGCGACCTTCAGCGCGAGGCTTTCGGGCACCAGGTTCGGCGCGGGATGATTGACACTGTTCGCCAGTGAGTCGGCATGCCGGTGGAGAAGCATCTGCCACGTGCCGAGCCGTTCGACGAACGCCTGGGGGGAGCGTGCTTCGAACGTAAACTTGTAGGAGAGATTGAAAAACTCGTCCCAGCTCTGGACGTGTTTGGCTTGCAGCTCCCGCTCGAGGCACAGGCGCACCAGATCGCTGAGCTTTTCCAGGTACAGCTCGTCCACCTCTTGCAAGTTGGGCTGCCGGAGCAGCGTCATGACGCCGGACACCATCTGCACGGCGGTCGGATGGCACAGCGGCTGCTGGCGATAGTAGAGCTCCGTCAGTGCCGATACTGCTGATATCGCAACGTCCATCTTTTCCACCTCCTCATTTCGCACGACGCCCAGCTGCAGGATTGTCTGCACAAGCGAGGGCTCCAAATGGGCCAGCTCAATCCAGGAGAAGTACTGCTGCAGCATCTGCAGCAGCTCAATCGTCCACTGATCCAGACTATCCGGTGGTTGACGGTCTGGGGGACTGATGCTCGACAAATAGTATTTACAGAATGGCTCCACCGCGCGAAGCAAGTCGGGAATGTATGACAAAATGTAAGCTTTGAAGCGCACCTGCTGCTCGTAGCACCAGATGTGCTTATCCTGGGTCATGGTGTCGCCCAGCGCACGAGCAAGCGCCAGCCCATTAGGAAACTTTTCCTTCAGCAGCAGCAGCACGTGCTCAATGTACTCGCGGTAGTCGGTTGGAACCTGCAGGCTGGCGACCAGGGCTAGGATCTGTGCCACCTTATCACGCTGCAGCGAGGGTGTGTCGGACGGGTAGTTCGACAGCAGTGTTATAAGTCCAAAGCGGAAGTATTGTTTCTCGTCAACGCTTAGTGAGTCCCATTTGTACACCATAGCCTCCAGTGTGGATGAAGCGAAAAACCAAAGGTATTGGTTGTTGAACGTGTTCAGATTGTCAAGACAATACTGCCAGGTGAACGTCGTCGTGCGTAGGTGGTTCAGGTTGCCCTCGATTTTCTTCTTCTCTGTGTTCGAGGTGTTCGGGTGGTAGAAACAGTCGAGCAGTTGCTCGATCTCCTGTCGGACCCGGCTTTCCTCGTCGGTTAGCGGGTGTTCAGCCTGACAGTTTGGAAAAGCAAATGGCGAAATTTTATTATGTGCCGATGAACAAACGAGGAACGTTTGCTAACCTTACCATAATGCTAAGCGATCACGACGCTCGCTTAAATGTTTCTATCGATGATGGAATGCTTGATTAAATACTTTTACTTGTAGGACTAGAATCGCTACACTGCATCACACTCAAGAAGCATTAGGCATCCGTTTTCTATCTGCCGAATACGAAACTAACAACAGTCGTGTGGTAAAAACTTTCATCTACGCTCTACTCACCATCTAGGCCTGGCACAACTAGTTAGGCTTCGGGGAATGAAAGTTTTCTAAGAGGTCGTTTTAATGCTGCAGGTAGTTCTGGGTTTAAATGTTTTTTAAAGTTTTTCTTCGATATCTTCTAGATTTTTGCACAATCGAGCAAGTCGCGACATGTTATCAACAAGACCGACACTGAAAGAGAGAACTCAGAGAACCGCCGAGATGCAAATGTGCTGTCAAAAGACGTTTCTTGAAATCAAAGCAACAGCCGACATTTGTTTGGAAGGAATGAGTTATTTTATACCAGTATTGCCGCTCGTTTGTACCCCTAAGGGTAAAAAGTGGGGTGAAAACCGAGTATGATATCCCTCTCATGGCGGCGCTCATTTTTGCGATATTTGAAGAACAGGGTGCACCAATGCTCTTTTTCCAATTTTAGCCGCCACAGTGAAGCGGTTGGCCAGAAGTGGCCACATAACCGCAAGTTAAATTCCGTCCGTTGCAACATAGGGCGTTATTTTGTCTTTGCTTTATGTTTTTTCAAAGCGCTGGGCGTCAATTGAACTTCAGGATTATTGTGTTAGTCTGTTTTGTATCATCCTACTCTGTCTGTGGTTCGATGTGTAAATAAATCACTGGATCATTGGGGCTCATGTTTTATATGCTTTTTAAATCAACCCACAGTAATTCCTGGCAATCAAAAAAACCCAGCATAACGGGTAGGTGCTTGCTTCGTGTGCACGGAGTAGAGTTTAATTATTCACAGTGCAGTGTGTTGAGTGAACAAACGATACAGTAGCATGAATCTTTGTAGCGTATGATAAATAAATATAAAATGTAAGAGTAGTTAGTCACTAATATATTATATCTTTGCCGTGAATACAAGAAGACCTTCATATATAGTTGCAACACTGCCTATTGCATTACAGTGCCGCTGTAGAAGAACGAACTCCCCGTCGATAGGACCCTGTCGAACAGTTGCACCAGTTCCGGTGTGACTTCCCGGTTCTTTTCTCAATGTTGTTTCTTTTTGTTTCCATACCATAAAGCATCGGGTATCAAGGCGAATTTGAACCAGAATCCTTCTCCTCCGTCTCCAGCAACTTCTGTAACGAAGAATCATTCATTTATATTTCAAATAGCTGACACCATCTGTTCACCAAACATCACCGTGGCCGACTGATCGAAAGCACTACCGGAGAGCTTAAACATACTCACCATATAATCACAATGGGCAGTCCGGCTAGGGAAGCACTGCACCATTTATATTATTTAAAATATTTCACGAAAATAATATTTCGTATTATTATTTATAAACAGCTGAATGGACAACTCAAACATCATTGACAGTACCGTTTAGCCGCTTTGGTTAGTGACCTGTCGTGCGGCGGCATTGAATCCATGGACAGTTGGCGCGCTGCCTACCATGCCGTGTGCGAGACCAGGACGGAAGACGGTGCTCACGAAAGCATTTTGAATTTCGCTTCCGGCGCTGGCGGCTAACGTTGCTAACCGGTTCTTGTGACAGATGGAGTTGTGTTTGTTAAAATTTGCTAAAGAGATTGATTGATCAATCGCTGTTTTCTGCTAATAGAAAAACATAAGACTGTTTTCAGGTTAGCACTCTTTACTGGTACTGCTACTATTAAAGTGGGTCTAAGTACTCAAGGAGCTAAAAACCTAATAATTTTTTGACAACTCAACTTATGGCCTCATAAGGAAGTTCCCTTATGAGTCGGACCGATCGCACGCACACATCCATATGGGTAGGAATGACACTACTACTATCATATACTTCCTTTTCTTTCTCCCGATCAGCGCAAAGCTGCCCAAATAAAGCGCAAAACTCGATTCACTTTTTATTCTGATCCATGGCTTCATTTAACATTTTAGCCATTCACAGATATGTTTAAACATGTTTTCTGTTGTTCACTGTTGCATGCTTACCTTTGTAGTTACTAGGTAATGTCGCCCGGTTCCTCACGGAACCTCTGTTGGCGGCGCACGCATGATGGGAGTGGGAGTGGGTGAAAACCTTTATTTTCCCTTTCAGACGACTTCGCTTCTGTGTTGTTGGATCCGGCCAGGTACACTTCAAGGGTACATAATTATGTGTAGTCAAGAAGAATTGAGACTTTGGATCATTCAGGATCTTTCGGATAATTGATTTTATTAAACGGATCGAAACACGTAATAGTGAATTGTGTACCCTTTCGCTCTCTCTCGCGCTGCACTGATGCTATCGTCGCGTTTTTCCGTTGGAACGTACGCTCGGGAACGCGCTCTCTCCCAATGAATAGTAGGCCGTGCGGAACCGTATGGCGTACGCCTGCTCGCTCTCTCTCCCAATGAATAGTAGGCCGTGCGGAACCGTATGCGGTATGGGCTCGCTCGCTCGCTCTCTCTCTGTCGCAATCAATAGTGCGGGACAGAGCGGGAGGGTGAATAAGTAACACTTGTTAGGTTTAACTCAATTTTGTATATAGAAGATCGGTTCGGGTTGTTGAAATCTTCAACAGGAACAGCTCGCAAGGGTCCTGTAACGATAGATAACGCCCACCGCCGCGAAGAGTCGTCCACATTGCAAACCAATCCTGTCAGAAGACGAAAAATTAATTCTTGAAAAAAGTGATGCTGTTCTACATCGATGTGGACGTTGTCAAAAATCATAAAAAATCGTTGGCGTCACTAGTTTGGCCAACATCTGCCAGCACTACACGGAACATCTTACGATGCTCAGATTGAACTTAGCGCACTTAGCTAAAAGCGTACTTTCGAACCGGTTTAACAAACACAGTTTAATGGCGGTCACCTAAACTTGACACATCATACGCATACACCCTAGCATTGACAATAAAATCGATCAACACAAACAGTTCCCACGCACACATTTAAATAAATTCCGCTTTCTAAAGTTTCATGTTCTGGCTTATTGGGACATAATAAACACAATCAATAATTTACAATAGAGTCACGGTTAGTAGAGAATCGCTATTGGAAAAGAAACCAGCTGTCAAAAGTATCAGGTCATTGAAGAAAACAACACAAAAGTAGCAATAATCATTCCAAATTTGATCGATATTGCTTGTGGTCAGTGAAAACGGAAAGAATATAGGAAAGAAACCATATAAATATGGTTGATAAATCGAGTGTTTCTGTCAAAAACAGACCGTAGGTTTGAAACCGGATAGTTCATAGCTCATAGTATGAGGGTAGTGTGCGGAGACAGAAAAAGTTGCGTTGGCCTGTAAAATTCGAGGAAAGAACTAATTATGTGTGTACGCACAACGCGCCACGGGCTGGTGCACACATGAGGTCGTTGTGTGGTATGGCTAAACGTTTAATAAGCTGTGAATGATGAATGAATAAAGATGGAGAGTGAAAAAGTGTTGATGGCCGCTGGCGTTACAGCGGCGGTCGTTGTTGGAGCATTCGTTTTCTGGGGACCCTCGGGTATGAATTTTATTTCCAAACAAGTTTACCAACGCAATTTACTAGCGCATATATTTCGCAACATAGGTAGTGTTATAACACAGAACTATAGTTCTTCTTGTTGGCAGGCACCATCGCTTCCCATTTTTCAAATTGTTCGTGGAGTCATTTAGGCAAATTTTCTGTTTCTATTCCTCAGGCTCATCGAAACTTCGACAGCGTCGTGGTCAGATTGCGGGGTTGCATAATTTCGGAAAAACCTGCTTCCTCAACACGCTCTTGCAGGCGCTTGCTGCCTGCCCGCAGTTTATTGCCTGGCTGCAGCTGCACAACATCAAGGATAAAAAAAGTCTCGTTTCGTCGCTACAGAACGTGCTAGAGGTGGTAAACGGGACACATCCGACGTTACGTGGGGACCCCTACGCACCGGGTGCCGTCATTCGCGCCCTGCACGCCCTGGGCTGGGTGATTTCGCCCGAAGAGCATGACGCGCACGAACTGTTGCTCGTGATGCTCAGCTCGCTAGAGGAAGAGGTCTCGAAGCCGCCCAAAATAGGTTGCCTCTCGGACGCGCTCGACGACATTGCGGGCTTTGAACGAGGCTGCAGCGATATGGGCGTTGGCGACGGCATCGGCTTCCACACGATTCCCGCTCGGCCGTCCAGTGCGATGCTGTCCGATTTCTGCAACGCCGAGTACGACGAGTCGACGATCCTGACGCGCTACACCCGTTCTGAGGCGCACACGCCCGATTCGCCGCACTCGATGTGCACGGAGAACGAGGAACAGTCACAGGACGGCTCGCTGCTCGAGTTCGGCGCGTCACCGACGCACACCATCAGTGCGGCGTTCTCAGGAGTTGGTCGAAGATTCGTCGGCAACAATTGCTCGGCTTTGCCGCCCCTGCGGCAGGCGGGTCCCGAGACAAAGGCATCGATGCAGAGCGCGAGTGGCTTTGTGGGCAAGCGGAACTCCGCCTCGTACCGCTCGCTGGAGCGCCTCAACCGGGGCCCCGGCCGGGTGTCCGTGTGGGGCGACAAGCAGCACACGCAGATACCGCATCCGTTCCGCGGCGGCATGGGCAGCCAGCTGTGCTGCGGCGCCTGCGGCTACAAGTCAACCGTGCGCTATGACAAGTTCGACAGCATCACGCTCCCGTTGCCGGAAGCGGCCGCACCCGGGCTCGGCATCGGCAACCTGCTGTCGGACTTCATTCAACCGGAGACGCTCGATGCGGTGCGTTGTGACGCGTGCCAAGAGAACACGACGCACACGAAGACGATTACGTTCAGCAAGCTGCCAGCCTGCCTCTGCATCCACATCGCGCGCACCACCTGGCTCTCGAGCGGGCGGGCGCATAAGCGCCTCGACAGCGTGCACTTCCCGGAGACGCTCTCGATGGCGCCGTACAGCTTCGTGCAGCCGGGGCTTAACAGCAACATCAGCACGCCGTGGGGCTCGACCACCTCGCTCTACTCGGCCGGCCTGATGAGCATGAGCCAGAACGAGGTCCACGACGGCGCGTTCGGTGGTTCAACCGATGGCAGGGCGGTCGGCTCTTCGATGATATTCGGCTCCTACACATTCGGGGCGATGTTTCCGAGAAATTTGTACCGGCTCCTGGCAGTCATCGTACACTCGGGCGAAGCCAACGCAGGCCATTTCGTCACCTACCGCCGGGGTGCGCTTCGGAACTCGTACAAGTAAGCAGTCACCAGCATCCAGTTACTTTTCCTACCCAGATGCGTAACCTGTTTCGCTTATCTTCACAGGTGGTACTACACGTCGGACACCGTCGTGCGGGAGGTTCCCATCGAAGAGGTTCTAAACAGTTCCGCGTATATGCTTTTCTACGACCGTGGCTCGTCGTCGAAGTATCCATAGAGGGTTCGAAGCGAACTCAAAACAACCCCCGGTGACTGTGTGACGCGACCAAGCCGACACGGAACGAGGCGACCGGGCGAGGGAAAAATATGTATATGTAAATTTTTCTAAATATTTTTCTTTACCCATTATGCTTTACTTAAACGAGCGTTTACTGTTATACACTATTTGATAGATGTTTAAGAATTGTTGTGCGCATTTAATACTCTGATCGCCCTGGTTTTTTTCCATTCGCACCGTTGTTACCTTCATGGGGTGTAGGGGGTACAGGTTCGCCGAAATTTAATAGTAGGATGAAACCCGAATCATTAGCAAACGCATTCATTGGTTTATCGTAGGTGTTTGCTCGAGACATCCTGAAACGAAGCTACTGCAACCGAGAAGGTTTGTTCGGTGTATGTCATATGTGCAGCTAAAACAGCTTCACAAAGTTCCAGCTCGTTTGAACTTCTACGGTGTGGTTATACGGAGAAGAGCATCCACCCATCTGGGAACATCATTTCGCTTTCATCAGGACGGTACGCAAAGTGTAATCAGAAATGAACGACTATGGGCGCACTGCACGCCGCAGAGTATAGTATGTATAGCTACGCAGTGTTCGTCGTAGCATTTAGTCACCTTGTACGCGATCCTATGGCCCGTACGTGCAACGCATCACCGCTCGGTCTTGGTGTTGCTATCGTGAGCGCTTCGTCACCGATTGGGAGTGCAGGCCGATGCTCTTCGCAATCCTATGCTTCAACGATGCTGTTAAATACATTTACTAAGCAATTCCACGTGTAAGTTGGTGTTAGTCTGTGTTTTTTTCAATTTCTACATTTGAGGCGAAAGTGGGAAGGAAGTGTACGAGAAGAAAATGCCACGATTATTTATTTATTTATTTATTTACATTTCAAGTTGTCCGCCAAGACGGTTAAACAACTAACTTAAGGACAAGAGCACGAGCGAGTAAAAAAATTAATAACAGCAAACGAAAAACACCTAAAGTAGCCTAACAAGCTAAGGAAGCAGTTCCGCATCGAACTTAATAATAAACTAGAAACAAATAAATCTAACTAGAGCTAAACAGAACTAAAAGTCAAATGAACCTTACCTAAACCTATGGCTAAAATCGGCCTGGCTAAAAGCTAGCACGAGACTCGACGGTGGAGGAAATGGTGACAGAAGACGGGGCGGGATGCCGAGGCAAGAAAGGAACATCGAGGAAGAGGAAGAGAAATCAAAGGAAGAGGTTGAAGGATCGAAGGCAACACAGCAGCAGATCGTTCCGACCAAAATTATGGCAATAAAAGGGAAGTGCAGTGCTGGCGAAGGGGTGAACAACCGCTGACCGCCATTCTGTTCCATGGAGATATAAAACCATATTAACAATGTCGATCAGGTAAAGGTTAAACCTGACGGAGATCAATTGGAGACTTGATAAACAAAAAAAATGCAAAATGGAACAACCTTCGGTACCGCGCGATAGAGACCTCCATCTAGAACGGCGATTTGTCATTTTCCGACAACGAGAGAAGCGATTTACTCAAACATGTTTTTCAAAAAAATGTGCGTTGTCCAAGGAGCAAGGATGTGTCGTGGACATTTTGATCTCTCGTTTCATGTGTGTGCAACTCTGATTTCTAAAAAAACGTGTAAGATCACGGTGGGCTCAACAGTGTTGAAGTTGGTTTTACAAATTGGTACTTCTTCTTCAAGCTTGCGCATGAAAATAGCTATTTCTCCAGCGCGCACAAACCCGAGCATGAGATGGCGGAAAAAAGAGTTGGTTCTCGCTAGCAGGGAGCAGAACTGTTTTGTTTGTTTGTGTCTTGCTCTGTGTCGGGCACAACAGCACCGGTTCCCAGTCGCTTCCCCTTTGCCGCTGGGATTCGGGATTTGATCGGGAGCAAACAGCGAACCCCAAAGGCCAATAAGAAAACCGACCACATGAAAAAGCGTCCTTTCAAAACCAGCATCGTGGTATTCACACGGACACGGCATTCGCCAGTCGATTCCCTATTTAGCAGAAGTAAAAGGCAGCGTCAGCAGCGCAGCAAAACAAATCAGGGCACATGGTACAGGCGCACCGTTCTCCCGAAGACTAAATACTGCGACATTCTTCTACTGCTGCTGCCTTTGTTCTGCCTGCTCCTCCCCCACCTGCACTCCTACCGGGCGGACAACCGGTAGGAGCTGTCGATAAGGTTGAAGTCTGGCCCGCCAATCGGCGAAACTTACCGAAGGGTGTCCCTCGAATCGATCGCGTATGTTCCATGCGCTGTTGACGCAGGACCTGATGGATGCTTGCACGCCGCACACCGCGCAGGTGGAAAAGGAGAGGAGCCTCCACACTATTATTGTACACTACTGGATCCTCGCTGACTGAATTTATGCCGTTAAGATCAGGCAAGGAAGAAAACAAAAAAGACACTTTGAAAACGTACGCACCGTGCTTTGTACTCCATGTGGAACAACTCTGCCAATGAACTATAACACAACTGTACACATTCAAGTCGGATGAATAAATGAATAAACTATGAAAATATGACACTAATGAATAATGTTGGCACGCACACTACATACGCTGCTTGTGGAGAGGTAAATTAACTAACTAACTCTAGTAACTGATCGATACAATTAAATGAAAAACAACATCAAAACGGCCATGTTCGGTTGTCAATGTTTGCAAATCATGCATCAAACGCAAATCAGAGAACGACTGATCGCACAAACACTTGTTCTGATAGCGTTCTGATAGTCATATATTGGTTCGAGTCGGAACTGTAGCCTGGATTATTGCGATCGGCTGCATTCTTATTAACTAATCCACCCTTTACGTCACAAATGTGTGTAGTCTCAAAAGCTAGTTAAAGTACTCTCTACTTGATTAGAGTTGTTGGCAGTACCAGTGAAGCTGAAAAAAGTGTATCTTTGCACATTAAAATATTAGTGGAGCGACAGGGTGCATTTCGTCCGTTAACACTCGGTCGCCGGGTATGTGTCTGCTTTATTATAACTTCCCGGCACTCGAAACCGCTCTAGTGGCGTTCTCCGTGCGTCGCCCCATACACTTTTAACTGCTTGCACGAAAGATTAGCTGTTGTGTGTATATATATCTATATGTATATTTTTGTTGTTGTTTCAAGAAAACTCGACGCTCGGGAGATTGGCATAAATTCGCTACCCATGCATCCACGCATATCCGACCGTTATCCCACGAAGCGCCGCCAAACGAAATAGCCGTATAGCCACCCACCAAAACAGACACAGACACACTGCGACCGCAGCGCGCGCGGCAGTCCCTCGCCTCGGCACGAAAATCGCCGAAACGATGCGGTGCGAAAACGCAAACCGGGCGAGAGAAGCGCACGCAGCACACGGAATTGCTGGGCGGAAAGAAGAGAGTGAAGGAGGGATAGGGAGGGGGAGAGGAACAAACGCATTCGATTGCGGGAACGCACAGGGAGACGACGCTCGAGACCGGCACACACGGGATCGGGATGTCCATCGATATCGACTACGAGACGAAAGAAGACTGTGACGATGCGCGAGGCGGAGGACGGCTCGGGCTGAAAGAAGGATAGCGGGCACCCAAGAGCCACAAGGTGGTGGTGGTGGTGGTGATAGTGGTGTTGTCGGTCAGGTGGAGGGTGGAGTGGATCCAGGGCAAGCGAGAGGAGGAAGCTGAACAGGGGGAAAGGGTGGTCGGGCTAGTCAGGGAGGGGGAGGGTGTGATCGAAAAAATAAAGACTGTCGACCGGCTGCTCGAATGGATCAGTTTAAATTTTGCTATCCACGAGGTAGGCTCAAAACGGGCGCGCGCGACAAAAACAACGAAAATCGGACACCCGTTTTCGCCCGCCTGGACTATTTTGCCTCGTTTCGTCACGCTGAAGAAGAGCCAGCTAGGTGCTGCTAGCCACTGCCGTCGCCGCCGCCATCGATCACCGGGAGTGTGATTTTTGTTTCATTTGTTGGTGCATTTCGTGTGCGTTCTCGTGCGGGTTTCCTTCTTGCCCACTCTTGTCGTGCGTGCTTTTCTTTCGGTGGCGTTTCGCTCCTAACCCTTACCGAGTGTCCTTACCGCGCGGGGTTGTGAAGTGATGTACACTGCGTCGGGCGTGCAGGATTTTAAGGATTGAATTGGACGTTTTCGCTGCAGAAGATAGCTACGCGATCGACGCGCGATAAAACTGCGCCCAGTGCAATCGATCGAACGTGGCCGAAAGAGCGATCTTGGTGACAAAGGTATGAATTAGTTTCCCTTTCGTTTTGAAAAGATTTTCTACTTTGAGTTTCATTTGGGGAGAGAGCGTCTCCCGCCGTAGCAACCCACCCTTGGATTGTGCCGGCCGCAGGAAAGCGTAGTCCCGCTAACTAGACGGACGCAATAGAGCGGACCGCGCGGGGTCAACATGCAAATCAAATCAAACGTGAAGCAGCTGCAATCAAAACCAAATCAAAATAAAAGACCTGAAAAAAATGAAATCAAACAGCACACCAACGAACGCGATTTGCGGGAGAGGTAATCCTGGAGGAGCTAGTGGCAATAAAAGGAGTTCTGGGAAGCAAGAGCGCCGCATCGTGTCACAGCAGAACGGTTTTGTGGTGCGTTTTGCACACACCTTCGTGTACTTTCGCTCAACTTTCGGTAGCTGATGGAGCGCACGTGTGAACGTTGGGGGCGACATGGAAATAAAACACACAATCTTTTGCAACGTATTGTCAGCTCTGGCAGTATTCTGCGCATGCCTTGCAGCGAATCGCCTTAGCGAAGCCCAAGGAGCAGTTTACCATTCAATTAACTTCTGTTCTACATATCTAGGATCGGTGGCCGTAGTTGATCACGAAATCGTTAAGTGGGCAACCCCCACCCAGCTCGTTCGACGATCGTCCCCCGGAGGAGGGGTTGGGGGTGGTCATCAAGTTGATCGATTTACGCACTCTACGGGGGAGGGGGGGGGGGAGTTGAGGATTTTCTCCCTATCCTCACGTACCTTGAAAGGGGACGGCCGGGCGAGACTGCGCCACCCACTGGTCACATGTGTTTGTGTGGGTAAGTTTGTTTTTAGTCTCGAAGACGAGCTGTACCGACGGCGGCGTGTGGTGCAATTTGATTAAAATGTACCCAACGTACTGACACCGACCCTGTTTCGGCGTTTAACTAACTAACACCGTAGAGTTGCGCCGCGTAGCGCATTCCACACCGGAGGCCCCTCCGGGAATGCCCGCCAGCCACAGTGCGTGCACGAGCTGCAGTAGGAGATGAGTGGTGGACGTGCCCCGCCTCCGGACTGTCAACGAAGCGCGGGTGGGGGGG
>JAOEFI010000001.1:2384186-2400508 GCA_034621735.1 Anopheles plumbeus | reverse complement strand
CCCCCCCCACTAGAGGCTCGTGTTGTTCGATTTGCGGTGAAATTAACTAGGAATTTACAATCTTAAACACTCGGACACCTGAACTCGTTTTTCTGGTTTACCCGTGTTGTTAAGAGGAAGAAAAAAACAGTCCGTTTTCGACAAACAGTTAACTCTGAATTTACAATTAGTCCGATACTATCGCCACATTAAAACGTAAAAACAGCCGGTACAGCCGAGAGCGATTGCAGTCAAGTCCTAACAAATTATCTTAAACGTGCAGTTGTGACACTTTTTCCACCGGAGAAAAATCTAAGAAAGAATCACACTAAACGAATCAAAAGGTCGCCTACAGGTACGTGTACGAATGTACCGAATTGTTACAACTGTTGTTGCCTTTTTTGTTGTTTTTTTGTTGCATCGAGACGCTTCTCTGGGAAAGAAGGGCAGGGATTCAATCAGCGTGTGCGTTTGTGAGCAGGCGAGGAACGTTGTGTGTTATATGTATAACCAATGTTCGTCTCGATACATTTTGCACAGCCACTCGTGATTATGCTGCCTGCGGCCGCGGTTCATTCACTCGCGCACAGTCTTTCGAGTGCACACTTGCACAGGTACCCGCTGCAGCAAAAAAAAAAACAAAAATGACTGGTGAGCCTGTCAAACCTTGCCACCTCTTGCCGTTCGGTGGACGATGGTCGGTTGCGCCACGCTAAGGTGGTGTGGCAGCTTACTTTAGCTCAATGGCCTTGGGATGAAGTAACAATGATTCGACATTTGTCCGCTGGTGCTCGGCAGGGGAAACTTTCGCAACTGGGCCCTCCTTTCCAGCTACGCAGTGCTGTTTGATAGATGAAGAAACACAGATGATAGGACGTTGATAGAGGAAGCGAGCAGGCGGGCGAAATATTTTGTCGAGAAACGGCTTCGTCGACTGATCGACTGCCGGGTAAGGCGATCGAAGATCGATGGGTGAACATTGTGAAACGCTGCGTCGACAAAATGGTATCACGTCAAACGACATTCGGATTCGGTGAAAGCGAATGGCGTTTGGTGACAATAGCGTGATGCCGACTCGTGGTGATGGGTGGCGAGCTGCGGCAGCACGCGATTATCCCGTCTCATATCCGGTGGCAACGTCGATTCCTCGAGCAGCCCCGCTGCGCATGGCGAAGCGAACGGCAAGCAACGAAAGCACAACGCCATGGTAATGATCCGCGGCCAAAGAAAAAGGTAATTAAAATCGGCAAACCGTCGCCTCTATCGATTCGCTCTCCGCTCGATCGTTCACACTCGATCGCCAGTGGGTTTGTTTTGGCTGAAGCAGACAGACGGACGACGAAGGCGGGATCATTTGCCAAAGCAGTGGCTCAACCATATTGCACTTTTCCGCCAACTCCATTTGCTTCCCACACTACTACACCGTCGCACCCTTCAACAGTTCTCTCCTTTCCTTTCGACATTCACCGGAGCTTTCTCCTTGTTTTGCACGTTTGTACACCACCAGGCAAAGGCTGCTCAATTGATAGTAGGCTGCCCAATATTCCCGATCCACTATGCTGCCTGCCCTACGTATGCCCACTATGCCACACTATGCCCTCACCTACGTATGCTGCACTCGTTTAAATCTCCATATCCCAATGAATGCTTCTTCTCACCCACTCCCACATACTCACTCACTGCTCGTCACTTTTTCTATCTCTTTCGCTCGCCCTCTCTTTCTCTAGCTGCACAGGAATGCACCACTTAGTATCTGCATTTGATTTCTCTTTAGGTACCTTTTTTTCGAATTGGTTCATTGCTGCAGATTAATTCACTGCTGGGCGTCGGTGTGGTAGTGTGTGAATCTCCGTGACTTTTTTTTTTACTCGTGCCAGAACGAGTTTGGGGAGATGAAGCAACACAGCGCAATTGTACAGCTTTTCGTAAGCTTATACTCACGGTATTGGCTCCCGCGCGGACGTCAAGAACTGGACTAGAGTGGACTGCACAACGATCCACACTGTGTGCTCACAATACTAGCACAGGGCAGCACACGGCAAGGCAAACTGTGGTAGCCGCCGGAAAACGATGGGGATGGGGCCGGATCGAGCAAGGTTTAAAGGGTAAGCTTTCCGGGTGAACCTCTGATTGATGCACCTCTGTCTGATGGTCTGATATATTTGTCACTCACTCGCACTCCAAATCCACGCGCCCCAAACACGCTGGCGAACGAACACTCGTTTGCCGTGTCTGGTGCACAACTTTGACCGCTATTGCCCAACGAGGCGCCTGCCGTTTACAGTCTGCCAGATCAAGTAGACGCGGCCAGACGAGCAGGGCGCTACTTATTGTTGGCGCTTTTTGGGAACGTCTGAGACTCGGGCATCTTTTGCTAGCTTGCGCTCTTGCGATCTGCTCTTTTCGGCGAACTCTCTCTCTCGCTCCGTCCATCTCTCTCGCGGAGGGCTCTCTGTTTTTTGGGAGAATGTTTCAAAATTTCAAGGCTGCACTTTACTGATATAACGCCACATTTGGTGTGATAACTTCCAAAGTACTAATTACAGCCAGATAAAATTCCAAATAAACAGATTTCGATGCAAATAATATGATTATCAAACATTCGAACGAACGTTTCCGTACACTGAACTAGAATTCACTGAACTGCCATCCTATAGACTGAGGCGCCACCCGATATCCGCTCAACTAATCTCTCACTCCAACTCTCTCTCCGTCGTTACCTCTCTCGCTCTCCTTTTCTTTACTCCCTTCTTCTTTCAGCCTGGATTAATCCCTGCGCTGCTGACCTGTCCATAATAAAGTCCACCGAGTGGATGGGCAGCCCTGCGTTTACTACTTCTGCTCTCACTCTTTCTCTCCTGTACAGCACGACCAACCGGGTCTCTCCGTCGCATACTTAAGCTCGAATATATGCGCGCACTTTCGTTCTCCAATGGCACTCTCTTACTTTCTCACGTTCGCTGACTTATTGGTCTCTTTCCTTTAGTGTCTACTGTGGCCATCTCCCTCTGTTAATAACATTATAATGCTTCCAGCAGATCGGCGTGACTTTCATTCCGCTCACCTTCTCTCGCCAAACAGCGAACCACGCAGCACAGAGGCGCAGTTCGATGACTTCAGCATTTTTTCTCCATCTGTTTTCTACGTTAGTTGAGTTGTGTACTAATTCCACACCACTACTACCGTGTGAAATTCGTGAATGCACCTATTGAGACATGTTGGACGGTTCATTCGGTACAGGCCGCATCTAAGCCTTACGATACGTACGCAACCGTTCCGGCGTAAAGGCCGTTCTGAACTCTTCAACAGAGCTGCAATTATTACTCGTTTAATTTGTTTTACATTTTTTTAAATATTTGGAAACATTTTTTTTATTCGATAAGCTTGCTTATAATATCAGTGAAATGCGTAGAGAACCAGTCGGGCTCAACGGTGTTTTTTTTCAGTCTACATTGGAGATTTTTTCAAACGCAAATCAAACTGCCATCCAAACACCAGTGTGAGTCGTTATGCCGATGGAACGATTGTTTCAAGTTCACATTATATATAATATAATATAATTAATTGAAGTGCTAAAAGAGGGAGAATCTGCGCGTGAAGGTTAGAAAAAATATGGCATTTGAGAACGACGCGCAGAGCTTGTATACAAATCGAAAGGGCCAAGCGGGTGGGCAGGATAAAGTTGGCGGGGGAATTCTCAGACATTTAGCGAAATTTGACACATTTTGCCAAGAGGGTTTCGTATGTTTGACAGCTCAGCTCTAGTCGGTTTTATGTTTAAAGAGCCGTTTCATGTGTTTATTTCTTTTACTAGCTGATTTCTCGATTTTATACGGGTCGCCCCGGTACCGGTACTGTACCGATTCAATATAATGCGTAACAGTAACCCAACTCTGAATGAAATGAAACGTAGTGGCAAACTGCTACGGTAAAGTAACACATACTTATGTTAATTCTGTGGTTCAAATTTACATTAGCAGATCCGAAGAGTTTCTGTACTCTGTAGGAAAATTAACGGCTTCATCGACGATTGTTGCAATGTCAATAGATCTGTATTTAGTAAATGGTGCAGGTAGTTTGTTGAGTATCTCAGCATTACGTCGTGCACGTCGTAATTTTTGGGAGGTAGGGTAGATCTTTCCTTCAACCATGTTCTTTCATCCCCTCCAAAAAGCCGAATGATTTTGTGGAGACGGATTATACGTGAGCCCCCACCTCCAAAATGTTTCCTTTATCTTCATCTAAGCTTTCATCTCAGGATAGGAATTGAGAATCACAAGTGTAACCGATCGACGAAGAGGCTCTGTTTTAGAACTGAATTTCAGTTATCGTTAAAGTTGAAGTTAATCGGTTGAAAAGCATTTGGTCCTATCCCAATTGGTAGAAACTATTTAATTAGCCCAACTCATAAGTTATCCAATTCAAGTGTAAACAAAAAATCTAGATATTTGTTTACTAGTCATTAAAAAATTATTTACCTGTAGAGGGGAAAAACAACCATATCTTATCGCGGAGGAAAATTATCGCAACATGTTTACCGATAAAATCGCACTGTTCGCCTCTGGCCAAAGCGAAAAGGCGAGCCAGATAAAAAAAAGAGCCACCATAATCTCACCAGGAATGTGGTTCGATTTTTTTGGACGCCGCATTTATATCGTTCGTTAAAAATCCCCAGAAAGCTGCACGGTCAAACACTGCAGCATACACACGGCATTAAAAGCAACTGCGCTGCATTAATCGATTGAATAGTACGTTTTTATTTTCGAGAATCTTACCATCCCGGTCGCTTATCAGCTTAGCTTTGCTATCCCTACCAAGCTTTAGCTTAGTTACACCTAACAGAAAGACACAGGCCAGGTTAAACTGTTTTGGCGCGACGACCGTCAGCGCTGCCTAATGGCCGGCTAAAGATATGCACACCGGTAGAATATTATGAAGTATTTGTTAACTTTAAGTCATAATGAATTAGATTACATTGAGCAAAGTTTATGAAGAACAGAATCCTCCTATGTACAATATGCGATATTGAGTTAAATAATATGCCTGTATATATGTGTGTTTATGCGCGCATGTCTACAAACAGAGTGTGAAGGATAGACAAAACCTCTTTGAAACGAATAGTATGTGCACTTCTAGAAACGACCACATGCAACTATACTCTGTGAAGGCCAACTGAACTGAAATTGCAATGCCTTCTCAGGGACAGCGGAAACATATACTGATAACACTGATGATTAGAATACGGTTGCTAAAACAAACGAATAAAAAAGCGATATTGGGGACTCGAAGCTACGGCTGTCTGTGCACCATAATGCCAGTAAGAAAGCAGTCATCGCCATCGGGCTTCGGCAGAAAATCGCGTCCGAGTGAAGGGGTAGCTGCGTCGGTAGCTGCATCGTCCGGAAGCGTTCAGCAGTTGTGACACTTGACCAGTCCGACCTCGTCGCAGTTCATACACTTGAGCGCTACAAACTCGGCGGTGAAATGGTTCCGGTGGATGGACTTCTTGGAGCCACCGCAGGACGAACAGGGCAGCAGCCGGTAGCCACCGCACACCTTGCACATGTAGGGCGACTCCAGGCACTAGTCGACGAGGTAGCGAAAAACGAGAAGTAGAAGAACGGTACGGATCAGTGAGGCCCTTCGATCCCAGCCCTGGCGGCAGACGCACGCCCTTCACCTGCACTTACTTTGTATGGTTTAAGCATTTTCCGCAGCTCCCCGCTTTCGTTGAGCCTTTCGATACATTCGGCGTCCTTAGGAAGGTGAGAGACGGGGAGAGAATGAAGCATACATTAGAGCCCGGTGCTGTGTGTCCTTCGCGCGTGTAGCTGGCCCCACTTACCCCGACATGCTGCCCGTCGACGAAGACCTGCGGGATGCTGATGGTGTCCGTTTGCATGCGCTCCTTGATCTCCTGCTGGTACTCGTTGCTCATGAAGATGTCCTTCTCCTCGAACTTGATCAGCAGCGTGCGCAGGATCTGCTTCACGTTCATGCACTTAGTGTACGTTTCACGCACGATGCCCATGCTGGTGCTGTACACGACCACCTTGCCGGCCTCCTTGTCCTTGTAGTTCTGGGAGGCGAGAGATGGATCGAACAAGCGAACCAAAAATACCCCATGTGAGTTAAACGGCGTAAACGTGTAGGCCCTCATCGATACCTCCCCACATCTACCCATTGAACTGTCCTACGTCCCATGCCCTAATCCCCGAGCAAACTCGGCTCATGCCCTCGCTTTGGTGTAGTTTGTAATTTGTTTTCTTCATCCCTGCCGCGGCACGGTTTGCGTAGAAACCTAGTTGCTTTCGGCAACCATCGCGCTAAGCGTGGCGATTAAAAAAACTCTCCGATCCATTTGGGTCAGGGCAAGATTCGACCTCCATCTGCTGCGCATCGGAAGGCCAAGGCGACCAGTGCGCTTGCTCAGGTGAGAGAAAGAGGGGCAGAGAACCACGAAATAAGATAGCAAGAGTGAGGCGTATGAAAACCTGATCCGGTTTGTTAACGACCTACGGGTAGCCCGCGTTGCTTTGGTTTTTGTAGGCAAAGGAAGTAAAACACGATCGATACAGTGCTGGCAGTTGTCAACTACTGGTAAACAGGTTCAGGCTTACCCCATGAAGGCATCCCAGGAGTACCGTTAAACTGGAACGTCTATTTGGCCTACTATTCTAGAAGCAGAAGTTGCACCGAGAAGTAGCACATTTCCCTTGGAACGGGCTAGTCTGTCAGAGGGCTACAATTTAGCTCACAATCGAACAGGATGCTCTGGCTAATCGGAGCATCTTAACTACCTTTGTCGTTCGCAATGTTCAACTTTTGGCGCAATTTGTTGGATTTAACCTTCCTGCCTACCTTGCTGGGTTTTTATTTAGTATTGATTACCAAAACCACACGGAGTTTAGCCTGTCGCCGTTTATATGTTCGCTGTTGATTAACATGCCGACGTAAGGTGGGTATCTTTTTGTTTTTTATCTTATACGGTGACTTATTTGCTCACCGGACCGGACCACTAGCGAAAGTAACCAGGAGGCAAATCGGGGCCACCAGCGAGACCTCATGACGCGCCCGATGTTTTGCCGAAATTCCGATGTAAGTGACGGTGTCACTGGAAAAGATGGCCACCGACGACGACGACGGCGAAGACGTTTCGTGCCGTAACCCGGTGCCAATGCTACAAACAAGACGCGAGCAAAAACGCCTGACGCTCCTCCAGCACGGCTCAGTGGCATGGCAGTGGGTCTGCGGGAAAGGAGTGGAGTTGTGCGAGATTGGCGTATAAGCCCGCCTCTCACCGGCCTGACAGGTGTTTCTCAATCGATGGTCCTCATTAAGTCGCTCCAAGGCGCTGTCTAATGCGCGGGGTGGCAAAAGCTTGTAGAGACAGGCGCGATCACCGCAAATTCGCGTACCAGTTGATGCGTGTCTGATACCGCGCAGTATGCACCCGGACTTTCAACTGTTGTGCACACGGTCAGTGCACCCAGCGGCCACCACTCCTAATCTTTAATCGCACCTGTCCGGCACACCGTAACCCGCCAGCAAGGTGCAAGATTTCACATTCGACTAATTGCATAATCACACTATCACGCGTCGCATCGGCCTTTCGGTCGATTTTCTTCGCTCATCCCGCGGTGCAATTGTGCAATTGTGTGCAGTGAGATGCACCCGAGATGCACGCAGTTTCGTTTTACTTTCGGTTCCGTGTGTGAACCGGTGCGTCGGCTTGTAATCGCCCAATTGCCTAATGCGCTCTCCTGTGGGAAACGTGGGAAGCCAATCCACGAAATATGGCTGGGAGACTCTGCCACCTTCGGTGAAGCAAAGGTTTTCCGGGGTGGAACTCGCACCCAGCGTGCAGTGCAGGATGATGAGGCAGCATGTCTTACCGCATCTTCCGGGCCCAACCCGCATCGCCGGGAATGCCATTTCCCATTGTTGCCATGTACTCTGCAACCATCACGGTGCCATAACCTTACGAAAGAGAGCACGTACGATCCGCGTACAGGCGCACGCGGCCTCGGCTCTAGGAGTGGACTCCGTTGGCTGGCACAATGTTCTGGCACCCGCTTCTTTCGACATTCGACCCCAAACGCCCCACGGTTTAACATGTGACAACAGCTGTCCGCCCCCACCCCGCTCACTGCACACGCATTACCTTCATGCCCGTCTGCTGCATCTGCAGGAACGTCGCGATGCCGTTGCGCACCCGGTTCTTGACGCCGCGCACCGTGCCCTTGTTGCTGCGGATGGTGGACGTGCCGTTGCTGAGGTCCTTCAGGCCGGCGAAGCTCTCGTCGTCGTCCAGCAGGGATGGGGTCGTCTCTGGTGAGCTGGCGGGGTCATGCCCGTCGACGCCGCGCCGCTCGTGGATGTGGAACTTGTAGAACCGGTCGCTCTCGAAGTGGTTGCTGCGGGCGCTCTCGGTCGTGACGGAGCCGGCGGAGCAGCTGCTCTGGGTGCGTGTCGGCAGCGAGGACGCCGCCAGCTCGCCGTTGATGGCGTGGTGATGGTGCTGGTGGAGGTAGTTGCTTGATGCGTCGTGGTCCGGTTGATCGCCGAACACGCGGGCCGACCGCCCCTGCACGAACTGCTCGAGACTGTTGATTTTGTCCATCAGGATGGAGCGGGTGGTTGTCGTGGGCATCAGCAGCTCGAGCTGTTCTACCACCGACGACGCGCCGCTAGCGCCATTACGGTTACCGGTCGCCGGATCGAAGAACTGCTGCTGCTGATCCTGCTGCTGCGGGTCGCCGTCGTTGTCGTGGTTGTCGTGGTCGTCCTCGTTGGTGCAGTACACCTTCGGGCGACTTTCACGGATGGCTGCCAGGAGTGAGTCGGGCAGCCCACACACATTACCTGCCTGCCGGACGCCCAGGAACGGTGGCCGCAGCGTTCCCTTCCCTTCCGGTCGTTCGGCGAACTCGTCCGCCTGCGCTGCACTCTGACCCAGGTGTACCAGCTCAGCACCGGCGACAGAACCGCCACCGCTACTGCCCAGCAGTTCCGCTGCCGCAATCTGACCAACACCAGTCTCTTGCCCCAGTAGCTGCAGGCTCGACAGGTGCTCGAGGTTCAATGAATCACAGCTCAGACACGACTCGGATCCGTCACTATCGGTCACAATAACACTTCCGTGCTGCTGCTTCTGCTGCTGCCGAGCGGCGAACACGTTTTGCGTCAAATCTACGTGCCTTTGATGTTTCCCGTCCTGCCTGTCTTGTTCTTCCTCGTGATCGTGTTTGTGGTGGCCGTGGCTGTCGTCGTCGGCGTCGTCGTTGTCGTCGTTATTGAGGAGTTGTTGCGGCTGCTGCTGCTGCTGAAGGGTCTGATTGTGGTGGAGCCGATGGAGCTCGAGGTGATGATGGTGGTTCTGCGGCGTTTCGGTCGACTGTTGATTGATAACGGTCGCATCGGCCGCCTTATCACACCGTGCTGGAACAGCTCCGGCGCTGTTGGCCGAGCCGTGCTTTATCGCCCGGGTGAGTGCCGCCGTCGACGATGACGATGACGATTTGAACATTTGCGACATCTTTTTCGGCAGCGGCGGTGGCGTTACCTCGATATCGCTGCAGGTGCCACTATCGAGCATATCGCTCGGGGAGCACTGCCCGCTGCTGCCGCTTTCGGCGCCGATCGAGGGTGGCCTCGTGTCCGCCGCCGCCGCTGCCGCCATCGCCGTCGCCATGTAGTAGACGTACGCGGAGCTATCCAGCTCCACGACGGTAGTAGCTCCACCGCCACCCGACTTCTTCTGCACCATGTCGGTCACGTCCGCCTGCGGCTGGTGACAGGAGCTGTCCACTGTCGTCAGACGCGCCTCGTCCACACTGACTGCTGCTGCTGGTGGGAAGACTTCCTCCGACGGCGAAGATCTTGTTAAACCACCACCAACCACGGGGTCGTCGGAGTTCTCAACAGTAGGGTGAGCTTTGGTCAACCCGCAATGTGCGACGACGGTGACCGACGCGGGTAGACAAACGGTTGCTTCCGTGTGTTCGCTCCGGAAATCTTCTAGCCCAACCGTCACCAGTAGCGCTGCGGCGCTGTCACGCCGCTCCACGCTGTCGTTGCTACTACGATCGCCGTCCGAATCGCAATCGTCGCGCAGCTCTTTCGTTACCGTAGCCTCCACTGCTACTGCTGCTGCTGCTGCTGCTGCTGCTGATGCTGCAAAACTAGGGCGCCGTTCTACCAAAGGATGCTCGTGAGAGCAGTCACCCACCACAACACTACCGCCACCGTCGGCGTCCAAGCCGAAGGAAACGACCGTCACCTGCGGGCTGAGACACTTGGGACCGGCGGCGTTCGCACTTGACACACTAACACTTGACCCCTGGGGTCCACTGATGGGCAGATGGTGTCGTCCTCCGCTGCCACGTACGACGCCGTTCGGATGCTCGTCCAGACCAGCGCACCCGGTCAGCAGTTCGGTTGCCCCCGCTGGGAGTATCTGTATCCGCACGACGTTACTGTCCGGCTGGGAACAGCACCGTACCACTGGGGAGGCTGGAGACGGCGGTGACGCCTCACCCGAGCGTACGTTCACTGCGGCTTGCTGCGCTGGCTCTGCGCTGACTGTCGCTCCACCGTTGATCGTAGCCGCTCCGTGTTCGCTGACGATCGTGGCCAAAGTGTTATGGTTTGCTGCTACTTCTACCGTCTCGAGCGGCCACTTCTTCGCTGCTGCTGATGCTGCCGTCGTCGTCGTCTTCGTCGCTGCCGCTTCTACTACTTCTACTGCTGCCTCGGCTGCTTCGGCTGTTGCCTCGCCTGCTGCTCCATCCGATGCAAGTGCCGTTATAAACACCAGTCGCTCTGTCGCCACCGCTTCTGCTTCTTCTGGGCGCTCTCGTGCCTCGTTCGGGCGAGTTCCTTCACCGATTTCGCACGGCTCCGCTAGCTCCATCTGGTCTTTCACATCACTGCACGCTGGCACCGCTGGCACCACATCATCGCCGGAGTCGCTGAACTGCGGTGGGTGGCGCTTGGGCTGAAGTTGAAGCTGCTGGGCGCCGCTGAAGCATGAATCGAAATGGGAATCTTCACCGCGGTCTGCCCCCCTGCCAGCTGCTTCAGCTGCTGCCGGAGCGTCTTCTACCGTAAAGGGGGTGGCGTTTGATCGTGTTAGGAGCAGCAGCACCGCCAGCTGCTTGCCTTTCGCCTCGCTTGGCGTATCAACGTTGCTCCCGCTGCAGCTAGCAGCGTCCCCGGCCGCACTATCATCGCCACCACCGCCACCACCATCGCCGACACAGTCACCTGTGGCGTTGGCGAGAACAGGCACACCCAGCGTCCGCCGGACTGTAGACGTTGCACTCTGAATCGAGTCCATCTAGTTGTTTTCTTCTCGCTTCTTTCACCTTTCTTTTTTATTCGTTCTGCTTTTCCGCCCCAAAGGTAGATCGCTATTTTTTATAATGTTTTTTTTTCAATGTTGCTCGCTTCGTCTCTTCTCTGCACGCTTCTTCAGCGTCTCTCTCTGTGGCGAGCTCGCTCGTTCCCTTTCGTTTCGTTTCATACGTTCGGCTTCGCGAACATACGTACGTTGAAGAGCTCGCTCGCGGAATGACGTACGAGGCGGAAACGGCGATCAAACTGGGTGAGGATTCGGAAGGGCAGGATGAGGGCAGGCCAGATTGCCAGTAGGTAGGAGTTGGACTAAGTTTAACCACCTGTGAATAAAGCTAGAAGAAGCGAGAAGGAAAACCGTATTAGTCCAGTACCAGTTTTGCCGAGGAACGCTCTGCACACTCTGCGGCAACTCGAACTGTTACGGTATGAGCCTGACCGATGCACTGATCGAACATATGACTGGGGCGCTCTTTCTGTCCCCTCATTCTCTCTATCTCTCTCTCTCTCTCTCTTTCTCTCTCTCTCTCTCTCTCTCTCTCTCTCTATCTCTATCTATCTCTCTCTGCCTCTCTCTCTCTCCCTGTTTTCTTTTTGCTACTTTTGGTCGCTTTCATTCTGCGGCTTTTCCGCTGAGTGTATGGAAAAACAACAACCTCAAAAAAGGCAATCTTTAAAAAGGGATCGCCGGGTTTCATGTGGAGCATTCGTATCAAGTCCGGCTGGGGTTGAGCGCATGAAGATTACATCCCCCTCCCTTCCTCTGCCCGTTGGATACACCGGATGCACGGGATGGCGGGCGAACACAAGAAAGCGCGAGGAAGAAGGAGGCCGGTCCAGTGCGAGTAGAAGAGAAAGTAGAAGAGAAATGCTACGAAGGAAAAACCCGGACCGAGCAGCCAACAGCAGGCACGGAAACCGAACCCGGTTGCACCCCTTGGATGGTGGGAGCATGGTTGTCGGACAGAGCAAGAAACGAGCAAATGCAAGAACCATACGTCGGGTACGTGCGAAGAACCGCACTGTGTGTGAAGATGGTGTGGGAACATGCGGTAGGAGCCCCGGGCGCAACAGGCCTTGGGAATGGGGCAAAAAAACGGCAAGAACACACGGCTCTGGCGTGCCCTGCCCATCGGAGTAAGGGCGACAAGTTGTTGGAGCCACCAGTTACGTTCGCTCGCAGGCGGCGTGATCGCCGGACAGTTGTTGATATGGAGCAAGTCGGCATGCCGTTTATTGTGAACAGCTACAGCACGGGGGAACCATCTGGAACAGCGCTACGATCCACAGTCGGTGACCTGCTTTCGGGTTCCCCCAATATCCTCCGGATAAGCTGGTGTTCACCGAAACGGTAATCACTTATCGGGCCACTCTTACGGACGGAGTAGAACACCGATATATCTAGGACCTTTATAGTCGCATGAAAAGATCTCGCCAATGCAGGGCGCAGGGTCCGCTGGCAGAGAGGCAACAGATGTCGGAAGGACGCGCACGAGCAACAGGAACATCCACCCTGGCTTCGTTTCTGTAACTCACGCACAGATCGTGAGTCCCCCTTCCAGTATGGACGTCCCCTTCCAGTATGTACACTTTTTCGTGACCTACTCCGAGACGGGTTGCCTGGTCCCCACAGCCACAGCCCTAACGGGAAAGTGAGTGGGGAGGGAAGAGGAACACAAACCGGACGAACCGGATCCGGGATTCTGGATGACGATGCGGGATGTTGACGCACACACGCACACCCAGACACGCGCACATAGACACGCACAAACACACGTACCTACCTACAAAAGCGAGGGAGAAGAAAATTCCCAAACAGGAAACGGTAACACACCGCGCGCACCGAGTCGGCGTGCGGTACTAGCAGCACCTGTAGTGTGCTCTGGTGTCCATCCACTGCGAGAAGTGAACTGCCGGGGTCCGGTGCTTGCTCGCTAGCTGGCGCTGCTGCCACCTTTGGCAGGCACCGAGGCGCGCTCGGGCTGTGGCCTTTCGAGGGGAGAAGTCGAGCAGAGTCCGGTCAAACACAAGCACGCACATACGGCACCGAAATGGAAGGCACCGGGGCCCGACGAGCCACCAAAATCGAAAAACTAGCGAAGCCCAAAGCAACAGCAGTGGCAACTATTGTTGCCTCCACTACCACCACCACCATAGAGCGACGGCGGTGGCAGCGCGGGGGCTAGGCGCTCGACCACTACCAACAGCGATTCACCGTCAACGCAGTTCCATCCGGCGCACGTACTCGAACGAGTCGATACGCTGGATATCAAAAGACTCGCTGCGGTGTGAATGTTCAAGCAGTGAAATGCAGCGATCTCGCGGGATCGATCATTAGGGGAACAGGGTGAGTGCCGGAAGGGGGGACAGCAAAAAAAAAAAAAGAAAGCGCCGCTCTTGTGCCAGGTGAGCATTGATATTGCCTGTTTCGCTTCGGCACAGACACTTACGCACACAGCACGGCCTCTATATATGGCCTGCCCGCGCTCACCACCGCCCGCCCGGGTCGCCACCAACGTCTTCGTTTACGGTAGATTTTCATCAATACATTTGATAGCGCCGCACCGACCAACCGACTGTGCTGAGGGATGCGGGGCGACGCGTCACTGACTGTCTGTTCATTAGAGCTCTCGATCGTCGTCGGGGTTCGTTGCTTCTGGCCCCCGCCAGTTCGCTCAAGTCTTTCGATTTGTTCCACTCACAGCCCCCACCCCTCACCCTTTTCTCCTTTTCAGTTTCCATTAAATCGATTAATGAGCCAGCGTTAAAGGAAATTTAAAAATGCGCTTCCAGGGAGTTCGTACAACCCCTTCCCCTTCCTCCTATTACACGTGCAACCCCTACGGTGGATTCGACTATATGGTGTTCTCCCTATTGGGGTGCTTGGTTGTTTTGCTGAAAATGTAACAAACCCAACAGAGGCAACCAGGAAAGGAAAGAGAGAAAGAAAAGCAAACAAACATTCTTCTTTATTAGCGCTATACTGCCACCACGCTACCGGTCGGCGTGAGAGGGGAAGGCCGGAGCGCCGCCCTGCCTATTTATAGGCTTTCGAGACGATACCCCTTTCTACGTAGCCGACCAACTGGCGAATCGGAAAACAACGCACTTTTCCATTGAAAAAGGCCGCAAAGGGGAGAGACCCGGTACATTTCGAACGAACGGCCGTCACATTGCCGGATCAGGTGGTTGGTACCACCAAACGGACATTCTACTTTCGATAATTATCTCACATTACTGCCATTGGATCAAGTGGATGCGAAAGTAAAGGAAAAAAAATAACAAAAGTTTTTACTGCCTACCTTTCGGGATGTGTTTAGAAATGAAATCTTCGCTGCAAAATGCAACCGGCCGCAGCGTGGACTGGTTTGACCTGCATGATCCCGTTCCCGTCGAGCGAACGGTTATTACAGATAAATTCTTTACTTATTTTTTGTTTATCATTGCGGATAAAGCAAAATAGATCGTTTTGCAAAATTGCATATAATCGAACGTACGCTAATTTGAAGAAAATGCAATCGATATAAATAAACTTTACAACTTAATTTATTGGTTTTATGAAAATAACAACAATCACACGCAAACAAGGGGGTTGGTTCAGCGCAGGACAGAAAACTGGGAGGCTTCTTTATGCCCACAAATGTGCTACGGATTTGCAATTTATGTTGTTTCCAAAAATGGTGCATCCCCTCCAAAAGCATCCACGGAAGGAGATGGGATTTTATTTTCATATTTCCTCCGGCTCGTTTGACATGTCCGAATCGTCCGAGTAGCTGTAGTAGACGTTCGCTTTTTTGCGCTCGCGGCGTTTGCTCTTCGATTTGCTTTTTCCACTTGCTGTAATCGTCGCATCGCCGGCATCGTTCGCCGCGTCGTCACCGGCCAGGGCCAGCGGTGGCGCACTTTCGCCGGCTGAAGGTTGATGCTCCGTCGGCTCCGCCGGTTCGTGTCCGTCGCCTTCGCCCGCCGCTGCCACCGCCGTCGACTTCTGCCGTTTCACCAGCTCCACCAGGTATTTGTACCTGGCGACACACTCGTCCTTCGACTTGCCCGGCACAGAGCTGGCGATCTTCTGCCACCGATCGTAGTTGGCCGATTTGGGATACTTCTGGATGGCAACCTCCAGCGATTGCTGCTGCTGCTGAGTCCAGTTGCTGCTGTTGGGGCCAGCAGAAGCGGCGTCGGTGGACGGCTGTTCCCGCGTTTTAGTTTTCACCTTAGCCGGCACCGCCCCCGCCGCTAGCCCATCGGCCACGCTCGGCTCCGCCTGATGCGGCAACCGGTAGCCACATTCCTTCATCTTCGCAGCCATGTATGTGATTTCTTCGACGCTGCGCTGCATCAGCTCCGCTATCTGCTCCCAGCGACTGCTCGTGCCGCCCGGGTACTTCTTCACCAGCCGCACTAGCTCGGTCAGATCGTCCTCCGTCCAGAGGCCGCCAGATTGGGGCGGTGTAGCGCTCGCCTCCTTCGTCTCCTGGCCTGGCTTGAGAATGCTCTGGCTGTACGCGGCCAGCTCTTCGTCCGTTTTCTCTGGTACCACTAGCTTCTTGGTGCGCTTGCGAAGCGTTCGAATTTCTTTCACCTTCGCGCGCTGCTCTTCCAGCTCTGCCTGCAGTTCGACCTCCTCCTGTTCTCTGGGGAAAAGAATATATATCGAGCATTAAACGAGTAGGTTCGTGAAACAACTCTCTACGCAGGGTAGAACCCAAAACGCTACCGTTGCTGATCCTCCTCCTTCAGCCTTTTCTGGTGGCTGTACATTTCGTGCATCGCTCGGATTGCTCCCGGCGTGCCCGTCACCGTGCTCCACAGCCACACGGGAATTTGAAAAGGAAGCGTGTTCCTTATGCTCGGCAATGGTATTTCACTAATCAGCTCCTCCAGCTGGACGTTCGTCTGCTTTTTCTTACTCAACTTTTTCAACTTGCTCCCAACGATTTGCTCCTACAACAAACAACAAAACGATGCAAACGATGCAGTTT
>JAOEFI010000001.1:2342260-2384086 GCA_034621735.1 Anopheles plumbeus | reverse complement strand
CAGATTTGCAGCCTCCTTCGCGGTGGAATCGCAGAACGAGGCGGTGTTCGCGTGGGCCACCGAATAATTGAAATCAACAATCAGAGCGTCGTTGCTGTACCGCATGAAAAAATTGTAAATTTATTGGCCACATCAGTTGGCGAGGTAAGAACATGTATCCATATGCAATTCAACCATATGTACCCATCTACAATACCGGTAGTATTACAACTACCAGCAATGTTGCTTCTTTTCCGGAGAAATTGTATTGTATAATAATGCATTCTATTTCGGTTTCCTTTTTACTACAGATACTCATGAAAACCATGCCGACGTCAATGTTCCGCTTGCTGACTGGACAGGAAAATCCTATATACATATAAATTGACGTTTGATTGTATTTTTTTTATGGTGGGGTCGCCTAGCTGATAAGAGTGCAGTAACTAAATATTTTTGTGCAAAATAGTTGACATTTTCTATACTTCATAATGTCACGTATCTATTATATGTGTATGTATAGATATATATTATATAAAACATATTTTTTTGGAATTGATTCATACCTTGGCCTTGCAAGTTATATGATAATCGTTATTGATATGAGCAGCATACATACACAAACGCATACACAGACAAATTCACTCTATACACTCATTAATGTTTCATTAATGGCTATACGAACATAATAAGCAAATCCCAACTTGCTGCATACTGAATGGAGAGAAAGCATCATTCCAGGGCCTCAACACATATAAATCAAACAGAATAAAGTCTACATACTCACAGATAAATGTAAATCGTTGGATTTAATAATAAACATAGCATAGTAATATAGCTTTAGCAAATTGGTGGTTTCGAGAAAAGGCAATTCGCAACACTCTTGCATACCTACGAAACATCGCAGAATATAAAGAAAATGATGAAAGGACGGAGAGGAAATCATACGGACAGAAGCAGATTAGAGCGATCAAACATCAACCATGGAAACAACAAACAATGTGACGGTAACAACAACCAAAGATACCATTTATTGTAATTACCTTAATGATGGAGGAAGGCATGCTGTAGTGAAAGAGAAACTAAAAAAAACATATATTTTTTGAAATCATTTAATAAGCAAAATTAAGCTAGAACCGCAAAAGAAAATGAACAAATGGAAAAAAAAAATGATTCGATCACGAACTACGAGTTACACATACATACACTTACACACACACGCGAATATACTCACACACACATACATGCATATGAGGCAGAGCATGCTTTTCGCTGCTGACTAGAAGAGCTATCAATGGTAAAGGAACTGAAAACAAGTAGATTTTTCGATAAAGCGATCGATCGGTACGGTTTGGTTTTTTCTTGTTTAGCTACCGGGGATCGAAAAGGATTGGAAAGATAGGATTTATGTACGATATTTACGTTCGGGAGATACACGGGAAACGATAAACGGTTTTGATTGCATGACAAGAAATGAACAAGTGAAAAGGGTATTTTTTAAGTGACACTTTCCCATGCTCAATGCTGGATCCATGCTTTTCTTGTATCACGCAAATTTCTGCTATTACCTCTAACTAGCATATACATACATATACGTACGCCGAGCAGGACATCATGTATCAAGACTTGACTAACAATAATCGGTGCAACGAGCTGCTGTGTTCTGTACTATTTTCAGATATAGAAGCGAACAAAAAACATAGGCATTCGAAAATCGATCAAAGAACATTACTCACGAAACAGACAAAAAAAAAACCGTCCTTATTAAAAAGTGTGCTCGTATACGCAGCTTCCAGCAGAAGAGAGTGCGTGTTTGAAGGGAACATACTTATTGAAAAACACTATCCAGTGCAAGGTACTCCACTTCCAACACTGACCCTGTTTCGGTAGGATACATAATCTGGCGCCCGCACACCTGCCGGACAATGTTGTCCCTTTTCATGCACGATTGGACACATGGAGGATGTGGCACAGTCCGCAAAGGCTCCGATAGTCTGATTATCGAATCCTCGGATGTACAGCATAAAAAAGGGAATAGAAGCCGGGAATTCGGTACAGGGATTCGTTTGACATTATTATATGGTAGAACCTCGGCTTCGGGTATTCAGTATCGCCTGTAACATGCTATTGCTTTTAAACGTGTCAAACAGTATTGCTTTCGGTAAGGGTTGACGGTTAGTTCACGGGTATATGCGTTTTTGCACATTTCTTTTACCTATTCATCTGATTTCTCCACACCGTGAAGATGAGCGGAACGATTACATTGGATGCGCATACCCAGCATGTGCGGTAACACCAGAAGACAGATTTCACTACAGAAATCGAACAACACCACATACTGGCTAGTCATTATCGATGGTTTGGACATTTATCTAAAGGTTCTAAACACATAATAACATAAATTTTGCATTTGTAAAATAGTGGTAATCTGTTGTCCCAACCAAACATATAAGTAAATATTAGATAAATGTAAAATAAACCCAGACGCGCGCGCAAAGAACAACAAAAAAACAGCAAAATTCACAGAAAATGGAAAAGAAAGGAGCAGCAAAATAAAAATAAACCGCTAATCAAATCAATTAAACCATGTAATAACGTAACCTTGTATAACGTATAAATACGACTTTGGTAGCTATTACAACAATGCGTATTTATTACTAAACGAAATAATGTATATGAGCATAAGCTGAAATAAATATACATATATAAATAAATGCCTGCTTACATTACTCGTAGTGTTATCTACCTATAGTGGAAACCGATTCAGGGGTGCATTTGTACACACTTTTTCCTTTAACGGAACTGTTAGTTTCCTTTTTCTCCTGGTCGGTGTTAGAGCCAAAGGGCGATGGTGTTGAGGTTTGATTTTTGATGCGAAGTCAGCCAGCACGCAGGGCGTTTACTTCGTTGCTTTTCATTAGTGCTCTATGGCTCTGTGCTCTGTACGCTTCCGAGGGGTCAGTATAAATTTTCCATTCCCTCAAGGGCATACGTACTCTCCCACACACCCACACCGCACCCGCGCATTCCTGACTGCCACCGACCAATAGGTGTGTCTTTGCAGTGTCTTCCCACGACATCGCGACCGTGGCCTGATGGTGGTGAAAAACAGGACCTTTCGAGAGTTGGCTGATTTTAGTGTATGTGTTCCCACCGGCGTCGAATTACGCAAGCGAACGCGTGTCGCCCTTCCACGCAAAACGGCATGGTTCGATTTTGCGCGCGCACCCCCTGTGTGTGGGTGTTAGTGGGTGGGTTGGGTGTGATCGTGTGCTCACGTCCATACGACCAGGAAGTGCCTACGCTCGGACGGCCGGCCAGAGAGAGAAAGAGAGAGAGAGAGAGAGAGAGAGCGAGGCACCCGGAAGGATCGGCGTGCGGCGAGAGTAGGACGAGCGTGGGCTTGCTCCAGCGGTGGAAAATCACTGTGTGCCAGGAAAATCGTCTTCGTAAGGACAACAAATGGGAAAGCCGTGGGAGTGCTACTCTCTTTCGGTGCCGTTATCGTGAGCGGCACTGCTGGAAAAACTGCCGGGAGAGCGGGAAAGAGCGAGAGAAAAGAAAACAGGATAAGAAGAGAGACAGAGAGAGAGAGAGAGAATGAGCGTGAGAGCGAGTGTGTCCTCCGAATCCTGCGAGTCCTAGTTCTTGCGTGTGCTCTTGCGCCATCGAGGAAAATGGAATCCTCGCTCAGCAGAGGCGTAGCTGAAGGGCGTGAGGGTGCATGCCGTGGAAAACCGCGCCACGAAGCCAGAGCGAGAGAGGATGGCAGCTCGAAGGGGGGAGGGAGCTAGTGCAGGCCTGCGATGGTGCCGGAGCGTGCGAGCGTACGCCAGAAAAGAGCGAAACTGTGTGAGAAAAATTAAAGATGAATGCATAGATATCTCATCTTGCGAGCAGTTTTTTTCTTTCACGTCCAGCCTAACTTAAAGTGTCGGGAAAAAGGGCAGCCCCCAAACGCGGTAGAAATTGTCGCGGAAGCGAAAAGTTGCAAGAAGGTTCGGTTTTCCGTGCGCGGTTAGGGAAAGTTTTTGAATATACCCGTAGCTCGCCTGCAGGCGACCTCGAAACGGCGAAAGTAGTCCCAGCAGCACCAGCAGCAGGCCCTGGTCTGTTTTGCTGATAGTGTAGCCCCGCTCGGCTGGGTTCACTTGTCTTCGCCAGGATACTCGCGGATGCACATCTGCTTCCGCGGTACCACCCCGAGCGTGAACGGTCGAACGCACAGCCCCGTGAAAAGCCGTGGCGGACTCGCTGCGTGACGACGTCGCTCGGTTCCGGGTGTATTTGTTTGTTCGTGCTTCGTACTACCGTTTCGCTGCTGGCCACTAGTGCACGCTGCCGGAAATGGCCACGCTCGTGCTGGAACGGGTGAAAAAGAACCACCGACATTGATGTGTGTACTTGAACGAACAATAGAGCAGAAAAAATAAGGAAGAAAAAAAACGGAAAACAGAAAGCCATAGCACAGGGGGAAGTGATGTCAGAGTGAGCACAACGGCAACGGGGAAAATGAACCATCCCAGTTTCATCTCCGACCCTGTGGACGTGGATGATGAAACCAGAAGCGCCCAAAACAAGTATCGTGCCGCCCAGTATTGACATTACATAAGGAATTTTCCAACGCCCCCGGGCCGCCTCCCGGATGTTCACGCCACGCACAAAGTAGTCTCGAGCGAACAAACCAACATCAACAAAACGCAGTGTAAAATGCCAAAAATTCTAGACAGTGACATCGACTCACCTATTGCAAACCTGATCAAGCGCAGCAGCAGCAGCACGACAGCCACCAACGCCGCCACCCACAGCAGCGGGAGCAGCAGCAGCAGTAGCAGCAGCAGCAGCAGCAGTAGCAGCAGCAACAGCAGTAGCAACAGCAGCAGCAGCAAGCAAAGTGTGCCATTTTCGCACGACACCACCAGCGAGAGGCCGGGCGCCAATCGGTTCGAAGCGATCGGTGGCCACCACCAGCACCAGGTCCTACATCATCATCAACACCAGCAGCAGCAGCACCATATCGTGCCCGGCGGCGGTGGCAACTCGAACTCCTCGTCCGCGTCCTTCTTCTCGTCGGCCTACGACGCTAAGGACGGCTCGCACGAGGGCGGTAGCAGCTATGCGAGTGGCGCACCACCGCCAGCACCGGCACCGGCGGGTCAGCCTCAGTCGGGCCCCGGTGCGTTCTTCCAATCAACCGCCAACAACGGCACCACTTCCAGCAGTGCCAGCACCGCCGCCACCCCAAGGGCCACCACCGGCGGTGGCCGGGGGAGTCGAGCGGACAGGGCTGACGGCGGTGGGAAGGTTTCCAGTGCGGAACCGCGCGTCAAGAAGTACCGCCATCAGCAGTTCAGCAAAAACATCTACATCGGCACGAAGAACGCGGAGAAGTGGGACACGTTGCGGAACGCGCTGCTGTTTAAGAACGATGTAGAGTTCGTGTCGTTCCTGCTGAAGCTGGCGGAAAGCAACTGCTGGAAAAAGGAATCACTGCTGGCAAACGGGTAAGTGGAGCACATGTGGTGCCACTGCACGTGGCTTTCCGTGCACATGGTTGGAGTTGGGCATGGCCCCGTCTATACCACAGTAAGCGATCGGTTGTTATCCTTCCTCTTTTCTTCTGTCTCCGTTCTGTTCAGCTTCCATGACGATTCTTTAGCGCAAAAGCCGCAGGCGAACTGCAGCAAAAGCAGTCGGACTAAGTCGGGAGGCCGCACAAAGCAGCAGCAGCAGCAGCAACAGCAGCAGCAGCTGCCTCAGGAAGAACAGTCACAGCAGGCGTCGCTGGAGCAACAGCAGAGCCAGCAGCATCAGCTCCAGTCGTCGTCGATCAGCTTCAGCAACTCGAAACCGGCTGGTGGTGGCGCGGGAAAGAAAACCAAGAGAGTACAATTTAATAAGAATGTAAATATTATCAATAAGCTCGACGACGGCAGCGGTCCGGCGGTCTACCGGGAGAGGGTTCTGTCCGAGGGACCGCCGAGCCATCCGCCCGAAAACGCTGCGGCCATGACCGAGGAGACGTTCGCTCCCGAAGAGGAGGACGGCGAAGGGCCGGACGACGAAGAGGCGGCCGATGAAGAGGACGAGGGCGACGAGGCAGATCAGGAGGAGGAAGAGGAGGAGGAGGACGAGGAGGAGATGGATGAGGATGGTGAAGAAGAAGCTGATGAGAAGGAGGCGCTCGTGGGCAAGTCAGAAGCTGATCGGGAGGATGAAGAGGAGGGTGGTGAAGAGGAAGAAGAGGAAGAGGAAGACGAGGAGGAGGAGGAGGAGCAGGAGGATGAGCGAAAAAGTAAATGCACCGAGCTTCCGGGAGCGATGGAATCGGAAGCAATCGTTGGAAGCCACGCGTCCTACCTGATGGAGGACATTGTGAAGAAGACAATGCGAAAGGCGCCACCGCCTTCCTCGGGCCAGCAACAGCAGCTACAACAGCAACAGCAACCGCAGCAGCTTCAACAGCAACAGCCACAGCAGCCGCAGCAGCAGCAGCCGCAGCCGCAGCCACAACAGCCGCAGCAACAGCAACAGCAAAGCAACGAGGTGCAGCAGGACTCGATCAGCAGTACCATGGGCTCGGTTTCGGAGGATTCAGTCAACATGGAGACGGAGGTGCTTGACTATCGTATCGCAGAAAAGATCAAGACCGAACTGGAGGAGAAACAGAAACTGGAGCGGAAGTCGCTCAACTCGGAGGAGCTGCCGACGACGTCGAACTTCTTCGACCAGAGTGAGTTTGAGTCAGCGACACCGGACGAGAAGCAACCGGTGCCGCTGGCCAAGAAGGCCACGCTAGAAGGGCACCGGCCAAGAGGGACGGCAGCGGGCGAGCCCGCACCATACACCGCCGGTGTGCGGAAGCGCGGCAAGCGCGCGCATACGGCTGACGTGGGCTCGGTTGCTCTGCACATCGAGTACGAGGAGCAGGAGTACCGGCCGGTTGGACGGGGTGCTCACGGCGAACCGATGGAGAAGGCGAACTACGTCAGTCAGGTCAAGCAGCTGCACCAAGCGCCGCCGGTCCAGCGAAAGCCCAAGGGGACCGGTGCGGCTAAGAACAAGGTGTGCCCCGGGTGCGGCACAAAGCACGGGATTGACCTGTGCCCGCTCAGCACGCCGCTTCTCACGATCAAGAACAAAATCGAGCTTAACGAGTGGTTGGAACAGAATGAGGAGTTGATCAAGAAGCACAAGCTGTTCCTGAAGCCAACTGGCAACCCGGACGACATGGACGAGGAGATGGACGACAACTACGATGACGACGAGGACGACGACGATGACGACGACGACGACGACGACGACGATGGCGAAGATGAGGAGGAGGGGGGCGAGGGCGGTAGGGGCCATGGAAAGATAGAGCTGTCACCGTCGTTCTCGGAGCTATCGATACCGCCCGAGTTCGAGCTAAGACCCAGCCCGCAAGCCACCTCCAACAGCGCAATCAGTAGCACTACGCACATCGAGAATCTGCACCACCACCACCAGCAGTTGCAGCAGCAGCAGCAACAGCAGCTGCAATTGCAACAGCAGGAGCTGCTGCAGATGCAGGAGTCCCTGCACCACCCTGAACATCAACAGGAGCAGGATTCGCTGCTCGATTCCAAAGAATCACTTCCGCCATCGTCGTCGTCCGGGTTTGTCGGGCTTGGTGCAATTGACCAGGAAGTGACACCGGTGAAAAGTCGTACCGTGAGCGGGCACGGTCTGAGTATCTACACAACCACCTTCATATCCAAGTATACGAAAATCGGCCCACTCACCGGACAGATCGTGCGCGAGACAGAAATACAGGACGACAGCACGATGCGCTACATCTTCGAAACGTACGATGGCAGCAAGTCGACCTATACCAGCACGGAGAACAAAAATCTCTCCAACTGGCTGCGCTACATCCGACCGGCGCGGAACCGGGAACAAAAGAACTGCGTGCTGCAGGTGCACGACGGTAACATCCATTTCGTCACCAGCAAAGATTTGGATCTCGGCACGGAGCTTCTGTTCTGGAGCGACGACAGTAATTCAGCTTGGGGCAAGAAAAAGATGGAAAAAACCAGTGAGTATTGAGCTCTCGCACTTGTACAGTTGAAGGGTGCACGTATTCGATTCCACTTGCATCGGTTTATAGTCTGCCTGTTCGTCATTCGGACAAGTGTACGGGTGCTGAGTATAACTGTAAAATTGTGTTTGTTCTACTTGCCAGATTGCGGTGGGTGCAATTTAAAGTTTGACCATCCGTTCTACTATCGAACGCACTGTTCCGTGTTTCACGACCCCGGGTTCAGTCTCACGATTCGCAAGTACCACTGCAAGGTGTGCAGTGTGGCTGTGCTGGGCAAGGAAAACATCATGAAGCACGCCGAAAAGCTCCACGACGGAAAGGGTGCATACCAGTGCCAGTTCTGTCAGAAGGTAAGTGGTCCGACGCCGTGCAATGGGTTCGTGGTGCATAGATCCTAAAACGTGCTTGTCGTTGTGCGCTTTGCAGTTCTTCCTGCGGTTGAACTACCTGGAAATGCACCGGACGTATGGCTGCAGCGCTAACCCGCAGCGTACACGCCCGCTATGCGACTTCTGTGGCCGGAAGTTCTGCCAGCCGCAGAAGCTGAAGGTTCACATCAAGCGAATGCACAGCGACATGGCGGACGTCTTGCGGGACTTCCAGTGCAAGCTGTGTTCGAAGCTACTAGGGTCGCGGGCGGCACTGCAGCGACACTCGAAGGAGGTGCACAGTCGCAACTCGGCCGTTGTGAGCTGCCCTAGGTGTCAAAAGCTGTTCCAGAACCGATCCAATCTCAAGATACACATGCTAACGCACTCTGGCGTGCGCCCATTCAAGTAAATACCTCAACATTTCTACTCCCGACATCCAATGTTGTTTCTTACCAAAAGATTCTTCAACGCTAGAAATTGTCATCTGTGTGTGCGCTAGTTTGGGTAAAGTTTAAATTTTTTTAACATGCTTTAATAATCTCCGTTCCAGGTGCGCTGAAAATGAATGCACAGCTGCCTTCACCACCAAGCAGTGTCTGCAGTTTCATTACAAAAAAGTGCACGGCTACACGCAAGAACAGATGCCGAAGATCGAACGAAGTGTGGCTTACACATTCGATGCATATTCTGGAGGATTGAATGATGGAATTATTGGTACGTAGTTTGGCGGCACTGCGGAACATATGTTACGATTTACCTCCTGCGACCTCGTCTGACAAAATGAACATAGAAAACGGCTAATTCCATGTATGATTTTTAACTATTCACTCAATAATGTTTTTCGATAAATTTATCCATTCACAGATGAAGTTCAGCGTCGCCAGCGACACAAGTCGTCAGCATCGGAGGACGGTACATTCGGAAGTGAAAAGGTGGAGAGGAAAAAACGTTCCCGCCACCTGAACCATTTCGAGGAGGTGTCGCTCCATCAGACGCACCCGTCTCAGCAGCAACCACAGCTGCAGCACCCAGATCAATCGCAAAGCATCCATCAACAGGCCGACGAGCAACCGAAACCAACACCGCAGCACCTACAGCAACAATCACCCCCGGAGCAACAGCAGTTGGACTATCCCAGCACGCCACCGACGCAACGCCTATCGTTGGCACATCAATCAACCGCACAGCAGCACCAGCTAGCGCAGGTGCTACACGACGCAGCTGGCTTGTCGAACGATGAAGAGCTGCAGCAGCAGAAACTATTGCGCCAGCAGCAGCTGACGGCACACCAGCAGCAGGACGAGCAGCACGAAGCAACAGAGCAGGGCGGCGAGCAGCACCAGAACCATCAACACGATCTGCACACCGAGCAGCAGCACTCGCCGCTGGACGATCCGGCGATGCACAAGGCGGAGCTCGACGAGCAGACGCTGCATCACCACCACCCGAACCAGTCGCAACTGTCGCGTCTACCATCACCGTTTTCTAACAACCTGTTGAAGACGAAAAATATACTGGAATCGTTCAACGATCTCTGTCGAAGTGAAAGCAACCTGTCGCTGCTATCGACGAAGATCACCTCCATTTTGAATAACAACTTGAAGGACATGGCGAAGGTGGCCGGCATCGGCTCGACGGCGGGCACCAACGGCGGTAGCGTGGAAGAGATACGGAAAAGCATTATCGACCATCAAGCGATGGACGATGGAGGGAGGGGCGATCGGTTGGAGGACATGCAGCACCTAGTGCAGCCTCTCGCGGACGATCAGTCGAAGTCGTCGAACAGCCTGAACGTTGGCCAGCTGCATCGGCTCAACATATCAAACCAGCTGGACGTCAATGGGACCGCCCCCCTGCAGTACAAAGCGGACAACGACGATGGTTTGAAGAGTGGCGGCGAGGTGGACGACAACTTTGTCGACATGTCGTCGCTAGCGAACAACCTGAAGTACAAAGAGTACATCAACGGTGGTGCCAACGCTGGGCTGGTGATAAGCAAGGGAAGCAAGAAGTGGATCAGCGACACCGACCAGCTGCCGGGTGACGGGCAGCAGACGGACGCGGGCGTGATGCTCAGCACCGTGACGAGTCGGGATTTTTTAACCAAACTGATTATGAACGGAAACGTCAACACGCCGCCACCGAACGTGGCCGACGAGGAGGAGGAGGACGACGACAACTCGACGATCCTGGACGTGGTGGACTCTAACAACCAGAACCAGCAGAGTTCGCACACGCAAATCCAGCAGTACACCTCGAACTTCACCGGCCTCAACCTGCCGGATCTGCCGTCGTTCCAAAGCCACGCATTCCAGGGCCACTTCAACCACCAGACCCTGCTGGGCTCGTTCTACAACAGCTCCAACTCCGTCGCGGGGCGTAACACGATCAACACCATACCGACGTCGGCCAGTATGTTGGTCGAGGCGGCGCTGAACTCGGTCAGCAACATCATCACCGAGGCGGAGATTAGCAACAACGATCAGAGCCAGGGTTTGCACATCAATCACATCGACCCGGGCAGCGGTGCGGACACGGACAACAACTCGTTCAGTGCCAGCAACATCGACGAGTCGGTCGAGGAGATGAAGCTGCTCAAGTCACACCACTTCTCCATGCAGATCAACTCCATATCGCAGTATTCGACACAGTCACCCAGCGACTCGGGCATCATTTCAATCCGGGGAACGGGCAGCACCGGGTCCAGCCGGCCCAAGTCGCGCGAAAAGATCACCATATACGAGGAAAGCGAGATGCTCAACTACGAGACGCCGCACATCGGCCAGCAGCTGCAGGCTGCGAACCAGCACAAGCTCACCTCCAGTGTTGATTCCGTGCGCAGTGCGCTGTCGCCGGAACAAACCGGTGACTTTAGCTACTCCGCCTCGGCAGCGGCTAGCAGTCGGCAGCAGCACATCGCCACCGGCTCGCCGGTGCGCTCGAGCTCACGGCAGATCTATGCTGAGCACGACCTGATATCGCCTGCATCAACACCCTCGCTACCGCGGTACGATTTCGGCACAACCGATAGCAGCTACAGCGGCGCCCGTCGGCAGGATGCCAAAGCGTCCATCAGCTCGATGACGCTGGACACGTTCGAATCGAATCTGAAGGGGGCGCACCACATGCAGCACCTGTCGAGCGACGAGGACAACAGCATCGTCATTGCCGAGAACCTGTCCGTCACAGCGGTGCAGGCAGGGGAGGAGAAGCTGAAGCTGTCCGCCACCGGCCCCGCCAGCGGCAGCAGCGCGTCGGAGTTCATACAGCATCAAAAGTACGGCGATAATGGACGCACGATCGGTGGCACCAGTCTGCCCGCCACTGCCGACATGCGCATCAAGTACAGCAACGACAGTAACGTGGACCTGGTCGACTTCCAGCGCAACAGCATCAGCGACGCGTCCGACTTCCAAGGGCTCGATATGTCGTCCCGTACGTCCGTGGCGGCCTACCATCACTCCAATTTCCAGTTGTCAGCGCAACCGGGCAACAATGTACACTTCAATCGCTATCACCATCACATCTACGACATTCTGAACGAACGTGACCAACAGCAGCAGCCTCAACAACAGCAGCCACAGCAACCGCAGCAGCAGCAACAGCAGCAGCAGCAGCAACAGCAGCAGCAGCAGCAACAGCAGCAGCAGCAACAGCAGCAGCAGCAACAGCAGCAACAACAGCAGCAACAGCAACAACAATCTCAACAGCACCATCATCAGCAGCAACACCATCAGCATCAGCAGCAGCAGCATCATCATCATCAGCATCAGTCACAGCAGCAGCAGCTACAGGAACAATCGCAGCAGCATCCACAGCAGCAGTCGCAACAGCAACAGGAATCATTCCAAATGGAACAAACACAGCTGCAACATCTCGTGCAAGAGCACGTGCAGGACTCCGACCCGGACCAGTCCGTCTCGGTAGACCTCAGCCGCGGTTCGAGCTATCTGGTGCAGTCACCGCCCACGCCGGCCATCTCCTACAGCGCCCACCACCACCCGGACATGATCCGCATGGTGTCGCTGGACCTCAGCTCCAACACGGGCACCCATCACTCGGTGAACAATGGGGCACACCACGCGGTGCGCCACGCGTCCTTCATCTCCTCCCAGATCCAGTCCGGCGAGCATCACCGGCTGCTCGCCAGCGATCAGCTGTCCGTGACCAACCACCGGCTGCTGGTGAGCGATCCGGCAACGCATCTCATCTTCGAGCAGAACAACCGCCTTCTGTCGGACGCGACAGGGCAGCCAGCGCCGCCGCCGCCGCCGCCCCCGCGCCACGTCGTGTCGCCGACGCGCGGTTTCGGGGCCTACCATCACCATCACCATCACCACCATCACCATCAGGTCAGCTCGTCGAACTACCATCATCCGATGAAGCAGAACATCGCCTCACCACCAATCAATCAGCACAGCTCCTCGGCTGCCGCCTACCACCCCTTCCCCACATACTACTAAACGTGTAGGGCAGCCATCACCCAGTGGCGCTATTTGCTTACCCAACCCGGAGCCTCGGAGGGGGCAGGCTCGGGTGGGAGGGGAGCAAACGGCGTGGAGCATTGGCCAGGTATGCGTTCGCTTACTTAACGTATGCTAGATATCCGTGATCAGCAATGCTGTACCCAGCCGATACGTGGCGCGGGTGCAAGCAAACCCGATTCCAAAATAGATGTTGTGCCAAGGACGATCCAGCAAGACGATTATCCCTAGCATGTGCTTAATGGCAACCGATGACGATCATGGGAGCCAGGATGAAGAGTGGAAATAGATGTACTGTAGATGCGTCTCCGTAGCCCTGGAGAAAGGGCGCTAGGTTCACACGCGGGCTTGCTCCCCGTCGAATGCTTGTGGCGGAACCGCTCTCTGACACCCAACACACCTATGCCCTTCGGTAGCTGTGGTCATCGCAGGAAAAGTCGTTCGTCGAGAAACGCTAATGAAGCTCATGGAAGTTAGTTTCCACTAGCTCATACCGAACACCATCGATATCAGAGACGCGAAGAAAATCGTTAGTGGTTTTTTTTTGTTGTTGTCTAAATACAGTGGTTTCCACCTACAGTTCCATGTGATCTCTTCCAACGTACCATTATGCACTTTATCAACCGTACACATTCGCATCGTCGATAATTCCGGTGCCGACCGGGGATGCAACTCATTGTCCGAGTCGGCTTATTTGAAAAAAAAAAAAAAAAAGGAAACATAGAAAAAAGATCGAAGAAAGCAACCCTGAATTACAAGGGATTTATGAACGAATAGTAACATAACGGTCCCACCAAACGTTTCAAACTATACCGCGCATCGTTTAAGAAAAGTAAACGGTAGTAACTAAATAAGGAGCACTGAAAGCACAAACCAAATGCATGAGCATGTGTACAATTTGTTTATGGATATTTTGAACGGAAAAACGATAAGATTTTCCACCTGGCCACTTTCTTCATCGCAGGTCATCAAACTTAAAAACATATATCAGTAGGAAGGGAATGCACGATGTTCGACACGTGCATTGTGTCTATGAGGAATGGAGTCGTGCTATGAACGCAAACATTGAACTATTTTTAGTTACTTTTCCGGTTGAGTGAGAAGCCCCTGCAAGACAATTTTCGATGTTGATAAATTTTAGGCTGCGCTAGGTTTCGGTTCCCCGAACGTTCAACGCAACCTAATTTGTTTTTCTACGACACCCTGCGGAGTGTAATGTGCCAAAACCAAAAGGATAAACCATAATATTTCCTGGAAAACAAGACTATTTTTTTCTAATTCTATTAGTCGGATATAACTCAGGAAGGACCAATGAATCATAATTGCTGTATAAATTAACCCACATACTTTTTTCCACCCATACTTTCACCGTGCACAACATAACACAATTATCGAATTGATCTGGCTAGCAAACCCCCCTCCCCGGAGCTGTACTACCCAGAGGTGTATGCGAATCATATGGCAAAGCATCGTGTAAGTCCGTTAAATTTGCAGTCTCCGAGTGAAGCATATATTTGAGTGTTTACATGTTACATGTTCAGTGCCACGTTAACATCTGGTCTGGTTCTGAAATATCATCGTACCGTCAAAGACAGTTTAACGAACCCTCTACCACGACTTACTTTCCTTTTGTGATTTACACATTTATCCAATAACTAAACATAGAATTTGTGTGCATTAACAAACAATGAAAACAACAACTAATAAACGTATCTTTTAACAGATTTGAGGAGCACTGTAAAATCAGACACACTCGCTCGTACACACATAAACTCACGCGCACACAACGGAATGAGAGAGGGAGATATTGATCAAGTATATTACTTATTCTGGTTTAACGTGGACAAACATCAAATAATGTGTAGTCCGTATAATTGAATATAGAGGCAAGAAAATCGGAGGATGAAAACATTGCAAAACTAATTCGAGAAAAGAGTAGCGCTGACCTTTAAAGAGGCAAGTGTATTATAAACTTAGATCGTAATAAATATATTAAAAATATGAGAATTTGTCTCTTGAAAATGGTTGTTCGTAAAAGATGGTAAGTAAACTGACAATTTGTATGCGCAGATATATTAGATCTATTCAGATAGGGGAAACCAATACACTAATATACACGGATATATACGCGTAGAACGTGAATGAAGAAGAGCTGTACAGTGATGCACTGTAGCAATCACAACATAATAGTGTCGTTATCAATATTTCGATTTTTAAAACAGCCAATACAATCGCATGCAACATTGAATGCAAACCTGTTTGCAACTGCATATCTTCGCAGGTCTAAGTTCTGTACAACTAACATAACTTCAATGCGATTGGGAACAGAATGATTGGAAGGGAATGGGGTCGGTCTTTCAGCGAATTGGATAACTGTTTGGTTTACCATATTGATTTATCAAATTGTAATTCGGCGTGTAATTGTAAATCTTTTAAGATTTTGGCGGAACTTATCTAAGTTAGG
This sequence comes from Anopheles plumbeus, assembly GCA_034621735.1. Taxonomy (NCBI): domain Eukaryota; kingdom Metazoa; phylum Arthropoda; class Insecta; order Diptera; family Culicidae; genus Anopheles; species Anopheles plumbeus. The sequence goes on along the minus strand of JAOEFI010000001.1, from coordinate 2,368,729 downwards.
TATGGGTGTAACTTCAGGAAACACAGGATGAGACTTTTGATGTAGGTGCAAAACGATCCAACTATGATAACATGGAACTGGATGCTTCGAACCTATCTGAAACAGGGTGCAAGAATGTGGGTGCTGAACGGAACTCTCAGTGCTAAATTGCTCTCGTTCATTTTTCTCATTCTCGTGTGCGTCCCGTGATGTTTGTTCCTGGAAGCGTGGGCTAAAAACAAACTTCGCTAAGAGAAGATAAGGGAAGCTGACGTTTCAACAGCACCCGTTATCAAGCACACATTGTGCTGTTCAAAATATCTGTGTTGACAACCAGACCAACGAGCTGCAGACACGAGTGTCTTAATTATCGCGGTGTTAGCAACAACTACTGTACTGAAATTGTGTAGTGCGTGCTGTGCGGAGTAGTGGGGAGAGAAAAAAAACTGTTGGGTCCGCTTAAGTCCCTGGTTGTACCCATGATCGACGGGATAAGCCTGTCTTAATTTACGGTTGCTGGAATCGAGCGATACATCTCTTGTATTCCGTTATATATTTGAAATCACTCCGAAAAGGGGCAGTGATCAAATCCTTTAAACATTTAATAACTGAGTTAAAGCAACACAAAAATGCACAATAAAGGTGACGCGAGCAGTTTGAAAACCGGCATGATAGACTTCGTTGCCGGGTGCTTAGGTTAGTTTGTGTGCCAAGCGAAACAGATTGTTCTCATCATTCATTTGTGCTTCCTGAAATGCACACATTTTCTCGGTAACTCGCTCCTACGTCCTCACGTTGCATCATATTTTCCCTCCCTCCCTCCTACATGTGGCCGCTGCCGTCGTCCATGATGTCGCCCTGCGGTGCACTAAACAGGCGGAGTCGCACTGGTTTACGTGAGCCAACCAATGGACACGGTGAAGGTGAAAATGCAAACGTTTCCAGAATTGTATAAGGGCCTAGTCAACTGCACGGTGCAAACATTCAAGCGCGATGGTATCGTGCGCGGTTTGTACGCTGGCACACTGCCGGCCGTTGTTGCGAATGTGGCCGAGAACTCAGTATTATTTGCCGCGTATGGTGCGTGCCAGCAGCTTGTCGGGCGCACCGTGCACAAGCCGAACCTGACTGAGCTGTCCACGCTGGAAAACGCGACAGCGGGCTTTCTGGCCGCCTTCTTCTCGTCCTTCACCCTCTGCCCGACGGAGCTAATCAAATGTAAGCTGCAGGCGCTACGGGAAACGCAGCCACAATCGGGATCACACGGAGCACGCGGCAACAGCAACAAACCCCCAACGATATCCTCCTACGCGCTCGTAAGCCAAATATTGCGCACCGAGGGCATTGCGGGTATGTTTCGGGGGCTGACGCCGACATTCGCGCGAGAAATGCCGGGGTATTTTTTCTTCTTCGGCGGCTATGAACAAACGCGTGAGTTGTTCGTTAAACCAGGCCAAACGAAGGACGACATCGGTCCGCTGGCGACAATGGTGGCAGGGGCGGTGGGTGGCGTTGCCCTGTGGACGGTCATCTTCCCGGCCGACGTGATCAAAAGTCGCATTCAGGTGTACAGTATGCGGGCGAGCATGACCCAGGTGGGGTTGGAAATTTTCCGGAAGGAAGGTGTATTGGCTTTCTACAACGGCCTGTTGCCGACGATCGTGCGAACCATCCCTGCAACGGCTGTACTATTCGTGGTGTACGAATATACGAAGAAAACGTTAACGAAGCTCCTAGAGTAGGGTGGATGAGGAAAAGTATCCCCTGTTTTTACCTCAAACAAATATAGTTCAATTTCTACAACAAAACCCTGTTTTTCTTTTATTCGCTCTTCTCGAGACGCACTTTCGCTGTGGACTCCGGAAAGATATGGGCGAGTTTAATGGAAAGATACCTTTGCATGTCGTGCCGCGAGAATATTGGCCACTCGTACCATGGAATCTGCAAGAATAGAACAAGATTATTGGTCCCACATTAGAACTCCTCGTTGCCTGTTGATCCGATTTAAACGAACCTCTACTGTCTCATAGTTCAACAACTTGAGTTGCTGCAGCTTCATTGCATAGCCACCGGTTCTTTGCTTTTCCCCGCGAATGTAGCAGTTCCAGGATCCAACGACTATCGCCACCAGCCGCAGGTTTCGCTCATGGCTGCGTTCCTTCAAAACGGCTTCTCGCGTCATAATTTCATGGTTACAATCGCTCGTTAGAAGTTGATCTGGAGATAGTACATGGCCGGTGTGTTCGTCCAGGCAGAAGAGCACATCTGGGCGCTGGTAGTGGGGCAGCAGGTGCACTATCTGGCAGTGCTCATTTCGTATCGCCAGAAAGGCAGCCTGAATATCCAGCAGCATTCGATCGGATTTCGTCAGCTTGTACTTCGGGTTCGGCAGATAGTCCTGTGTTAGTTTGCAGACCAAGCGGAAGGCGCTGGGCGGGAACCGGTTTCCAGTGTACACACCATTCAGGTTGATGGCCGTGAATGCATCAAGCGTGACGGCTTCGCGACCAGCACCGGCGATATTTTTGTTGTATGCTAGCTGGAGGAATCGCTTTTCGAAAGCAGCCGATATTAGCTCGGGTTGATAGATGTTCCTTAGTGACAAGAAATGCAGAAGCGCGATGTAGCACTTGGGATACTGAACAATCTCCGCTAGCCGGTTTGGTACTTCCGCCAGGATTGCGCGGCACAGCAACGTGTCCCTGGAGTCGCGCATAGCAATGTTGGTATGCACTAGGACGAACGTGATTCGCTCCATATCCTTCAGACGCAGGTCGGGGAGGTGGTTGTAAAATTTGTCCACAATCAATTCGAGAGAAGCTTTATGACAAACGTGAACATCAGTACCCAGGAGCGCCGTGTGAAGGCAAGCTAGGTTAGACAAACGAGGAATTTCTGGCACAATAGCTGTTAGCAGATTTTCCATAGAGTCAACGTGTGGGATGCGTGACGAGTAACGCAGTAGTTTCAGAATAGCAGTCAGGGCGATGTCTTCAATTGACGGGAGGTGGTCGATCAGTTTGTGATAGATCTTTTCCAACAGCTCCGGTGATCGGATCGGGGTTTCAGTCTTGAAAAATCCCATGCAAAGTATCGCAATGTCATCGATAGTGAACGCGTCGAAGTTTTGGCTAAAGTTCACCTCGATGTCCATCATGTTCTCAACCGGGACGCGGGTTAGGTTGATGTAGAACACTGTCTTCACCAGCTGCGTTGGGGGCAATTTGCGCAAACGATTGCTTATCTTCCAGAGTGCCTTGCTAATGTACTTGCCTTGCTTCGCGAGCCGGAGCGGGTACCATTGGTCGGCAATGTGGAGCAAAGAATCAGCGTTCCAGTTTACTATTCGCTCCAAACACTCGTTATCCAGCGTAGTCCACATACTGAGGTAGTTGGGCACATAGATTGATTTTATTTCTCGCATCGCACTCAGTGCTTGTAGCGCTCTTGCAAGCTGGTCATCCGTAAAGAGTGATACGCTTTTAACAAAATCCGTCACAAAACTATCGAACCTCTGATCCTGTATTGATATTCCGCCATCAGCTTCACTGTTTATGACTGTTACTATACCATTAAGTAGCTGTAATATTTTCTCCGGATCATTGTTGCACAAATGTTGCGATTCTAAAAGCACGTTCATATCCTGCTGCCTCGCATTTGAATTGAATTTATTCTCCTGGTTGAGTTTTATACTGTGCAAGACGGTGCTGGCGTAGTCATTTTCCGAGTCAGTAAACTTCTTCGCAGAGAGATTGGTAGCAAACTGTATATTTCTACAACATCGATGATTGGCCGGATTTCTGCGGACGAGTATTGCGAACAATCTACACGATTTTAACATTTTCCTTACGATTTCTTGCGGAACACGATCTGGTTGTTTTGATAGTTGTGTTGCACAAAATACTTTGTTTACTTTTCATTTGACATTTCATCACTCAGCACCCGCCTGACCCTGTTGAAAGTAATATGTATCAATAAAAGCCTAATTCTCAAAAGCAAATGCACATTCCAGTTCACAACGGACACCCTCTGGTTTTTTTTGAGGTTTCAAATCATTCGGCCAACAGACTTCAGTAGTCTGACGACAGGTGTAACCGTATGATTTTATAAGTCGTAAACTTTAATAGGGTTAGTACGCCTCCGAATTGTCTTACTCCTCCTACTAGTCCATCATCAGCGTAGGCTACGGACCGGTACTGATTAGACTCGCATATTGTAAAAGAACAGAATAGCGATATTCGTGCTGCTAAAGGCACAGAACCCTTTCTACAGCGAATCTAGCATGTTAAATCACGAGAGCACATATGAAAATAAGCTCAACATATCTCTGGCACGTTGCTACAGTTGCAGATTTCTTTCATCTCCAATAAATTTTACCATTAACTGAAACAATCAAAGAAGCTTGTGAAGTTCACATGGGATATTTCAACGTGATTTATTTCGTTCACTAGCAGCGAAAATGGTAAGACAGCTTATCAAGAAACCATGACGAACCATCCTTTAGTTTGACTCGCTGACAACTTCTACAAAAGAGAGAAAAGGAAAAACGATCAAATCGGATATAATAGCAAACGTAACCAACGAAAGTTACCACCTGGTATCGGTAGTATTCTACCTAAACCTGGATATCTAGTAGAGAGTACTTATTCTACCCGATTTTATCCAGGTTTGAGGTTTGACACGCATGCTTCATTCGGTTATAGTGGAAAACAAAACTTAGAGATAATATTATTATCGTCAATCCGCCAAATAAAAATCTTTTTTTTTCAATCAATCAGGCATGAAAACAAAAAAACACAACTCAAACCCCACACTTACGATGTACAAAACTAAGGAAGAATTACGTGAGCTTATTTTTCAGCTGTAAAAAGATTAACAACATAAAACATTTCAATAAACGGTGTAATCATGAACTTTTTGCGAACATAGTTTGTACTGCTAGATTTGAAGAGGCAAAATAATCCAGTAATTCAAAGCTCCTTTAGTTCATTAACAAACATACTTTCGTTTTTCACACGTAACGTCGTTTTAAATATCTACAAAAGAAAGTTTGATTCCTTCAAAACAGAATTCCAAAGTCGCGGAATTGGTAGTCCACACCTATCGGCCTAATACTGCAAGTGGATCCCCAATTAGCTGGCTATTTATAATTTGCTACCGAAGGTCAGTCAATTGTCCGGAAAGGCAGTACGTGACTCTTATGGAAGATACATCCAAAGCTATACTTAGTCCGCAATGCAAACGGTAAACCCCAAATTGATTGTAATCAATACTTTTAATTGCACTGGATTGCTACTTACTCTCGGGCTTTCCGTTCTGCCACTTAGTGAATTTGATATGGGTGTCATCTCGACGAATAGCCTGCGTTCTTAGTTCGGGCTTCAAGGCTTGCCTTAACAAACGCGCGGCAATATTGGAATAGTTGATGTAGCTAAGAATTTACCAAAAAAAGTTAGTCGATTATGTAATGCAGCAACCTCGCGAAAACATTGCGTCCCACACTACTCACTTTAATCCAGCTGCTCTCCATGCGGCCATTTTGGCTTCCTTTTGTGTACTCTTGGTCGGGCCGGTGTGCTAAGAACTATATAAAAACACTGTATTAAACATCACCCAAATATTCGGCCCGGCTTTAATGCCGCAGCGCTTTTAACGCTATCTTTTTAGGAAGAAGGATAACCATCAACCTACCGCGGTAATCACCTGTCGAAAAGTATTGTGAAGTAGAGCCGAGTGAGCCTATGAAACTTCTCACCAAAGAATAAGGTATCTACAGTAAGATGTTCTTTAAATTTGACAGCTCTGTTCATTGACTAGCGGCGCCTATTGTTATCGTAAAAACTCTCCAGTTTTGTGTTTCGTGGCGTCTATATAGGCATCAGTTCGTAGTTTAGCTGAAATTGTAGCACTGGATTGAACGGTTTCTCTGTGGTTCTAATTCATGAGGAATAATGAAACAAATGCTACCAATGTGCACATGGTTTAACATCAAATAACGAATCAAAACAGTAATGTTGCCACCCGTATAACAAATTGACAGCTAGCTGGTTGTTGTTGGCATTCGTGACACTACGTTCTGCAGACCATCCGTCATCATCATCAGGTTGATGTAAATTAAGCTCAGATTCGTGTGATTATTATTTGCCAAACAAAGCGGAATGAAAAGTAATATGCAGCAGCTTCGTGAGCCACATGCACAAAATCGTCTGCGACAAAGTTTTTCTCTCGTAGGGTAGATGCATTAGTTACCATTTATCGTTGTATTGTGCTTCATCAAACCATCAAAACAGTGTGCGCTTTGTACGTAAAGATTAATTTTTGCGAGTCGTTTCGGAAATGGGAATGAACTAAAAAAAAATTGTTTTAAGCATTGGTGTTTGTTGATTTGTTTACAGGAAGCAACAATCCAGCGGGGACGGGATTCTAGGGTGGGCGCATTGGCCAGCATACAATCAACTTGTTCTACCTTCTGCCCGAAAGCGACGCGCACGGTAGCAAGGTAAGTTTTCAACATTGAAGAGAAACGCATCATGAGCCACGCAGGGTGTGTTAAAAGCAGAGTAACGAAGCTGATTTTTGAAGATGAATGTACCGCTTGTCTTTACCTTTTCGAGCCACAAGACAAGTTTTCATGTATAAATATAGATTATGAAACATCTCGATTTTACGTTTGATGCATCGCATACTGTTCTTAAGGGTTCTTCTTACCGTGTCAAAATATGCTCAAGTATCCAGCTTTTAAATAGGGCTTTTTGTTCAGTGACCTTCCTAACCAAATTTAGGAAATGAAACATTCCATCAGAAGCAGCAAAAGATATAGTATTTTCTTCGAGGCTTGATCCAAAATCAACTAGCTATAACTATTAATAATTGTCAAGGTCTAATGTACGAAACGTAGAAGGGATTAACCGGTTTCTCTTCTGGGCCAAGCTGTTGGTCGTTAACCTTAAATAGTTGTGAATGATGCATCAACATACCATTCATTGTTATGTCCTTCCTGTTTTCCTCAATCTTTGTTCATGGTCCCCGATGTAGAGATGTTCATGAATAAAATTGACCATTTGACCGGCGAAGTCAGTGCTCACAAAGGCTTTTGGTAAATGAGATCAGGGATTTGAAAATATATAATATTTGTAGATTATTGGATCAACATAGTTTTGCAAATGTATTTCAAATTTTACTAGACAAATGCTGATTGAATGGGTATCAAGCAATAATAACAATATATGGGGTAAAAGTATTACTCTAGTAATTTTTATTACTCAGTTGCTCACAATGTGCTAAAACAATTTCTTTGCAGAAATTATTCCATCCTTGATGTGTTTTTGGACGCCTACAGGATCGCCACTCCCAGTGCCAAAGCTAAAAGGATACGCATTCGTACCTCCGATCCGCAACTAGCAATAGCAGCAGCCGCATAACATGCCCTGTCCGGGGTTAAAGATCTCGCACGTGATATTTGTGATCGTCATATTGATAACGATAGTTTTCTACTCGTCTCTCAATGGTCGACACTTCATCCTGGAGCCGCGGCGATACACTAACCACCGGAAGAATGATCCTAATCTTCTAGCCAACCGAACGATCTCACCGACGGCCTCCGACAAAGCATTGCTGGTGGCGCCGTCGGCGGCGCTAAGGCGGCAGAAGTGCAATGTTTTTCAAATAGTGATGCAGGGCTGTGGCTTTAGTATGCTCAACAAAACTCTAGAGCGCGTCCAACAGCAGAACCATACGCAACTGCTGCTTGCACAACAGAAGGAGCAGCTGCAACAACAGGAGGAGCAGCAACATCAACCAGAACAAGAACAAGAGACGGCCCCGGATCACGCGGACAACATCCAGCGAATACCGAACCCGTCCGCAGTGAAAGGGTCTGCCCAAGTGCCGGCACTTTCAGCATCGTCATCTTCTTCTTCATCGGCGGTGCCACCAAAACCCCTAACGACGGCGCCAGAACCCGAGGGAGAGAAGGTGATCAAAACGCGCGACCTGTACCACTCGGGACATTTGCCCGACGTCGCGTGCGTATCTAACCTTTGTCCGAGCAACGGCACCGATGTGACTCTGCTAATTCTGGTAACCTCCGCGCCAACGCACCGCGAGCAGCGTCTCGCCATCAGGCAGTCCTGGGGTCATTATGGCAGCCGCCGGGATATCTCCATCGGGTTTATCGTCGGTCAGACGAATGAGGCACGCGTCGAAGATCAGCTGGCTGCGGAAAGTTACATGTACAGCGATCTAATCCGCGGCAACTTCATCGACAGTTATCGTAATCTCACACTGAAGACCATCTCACTATTGGAGTGGACAAAGCTGCACTGCCCGAACGCCTCCTTTCTGCTGAAGACGGACGACGACATGTTCATCAACGTGCCGAAGCTGCTGCAGTTCATGGAGGCGCACAACAACCAGCGACGAACGATCTTCGGGCGGCTGGCGAAAAAGTGGAAGCCGATACGGAACAAAAAGTCCAAGTACTACGTCAGCCCCGAGCAGTATTATCCACCAGTTTTTCCACCGTTTACCACAGGTAAGCGATAGATTATATTCGAGTTACGGTATAGTGACCATACACAATGGCGATCCGCTTTGCATTGGAGCTGGAAAGCTTTCGTGTAACGCCATTAGGGACCCTACCGGACATTAGGCACAATTGCTGTGGGGAGCCATATTCAAGGGGTCCCAATATGTTTTAACTAAAGTGGATTCAAATGCATTCGTATTCAATCCACAGGACCCGCATATCTGCTAACTGCCGATATCATTGGCGAGTTGTTTGACAAGTCGCTCAGCCAAACCTACCTGAAGCTAGAGGATGTCTACACGACTGGCATTGTCGCGCAGCTGCTGAACATTCATCGGATCAACGTGAAGGAGTTTCTCAATCGTCGTATAGCGTTCAACCAGTGCAACATCAAGAAGGCTATTAGCATCCACATGGTCAAGAACAATGAGCAGCTCGATCTATGGAAAAAACTGATCGATGTCAGCGTCTCGTGCACGTAGAAGTATTTTATTTTATCTTGCTATGGTTTTTTTCAGTTTTTTCATCCTCTTCCTTCAAAACAACACAACAAACATCACTCAATCACTAGTGAACGGATAATAATTTTTTCTTCCTTTAAATGTTATTTCTAGCTTCGAATATCCTAAAAGAAAAAAAATATCGATACGATCAAACACACGGAAAACAACAACTTGCCTTTTTGAAATGTGAATTGAGACATTCCGCCACTTACTTTATTCAACGAGCGAAGGGTATAAACGTCGAGTTGTAAAACTGTATAGAATCGAATATGTGAGAATCTTGCTCGAGTAAAGTGTAAGAGGCGTGCTAGTTAAATCATAGATCGCGTGCCCGGGAGAACACGTGCAAACAGGAATGATTTGAATTAGGATGATAAAAAATCGAAGGATAATTTTAATTCCCCGGAAAAACGGACGTATATCAGATATATCTAAATAATTAAGTATATATATGATAAATTTCTAAAGACATTATGTACCACTCCAGTACCATGAATAGCTAAGAGCGTTCGAGGGCTAAATCACAATGTTTGTATAGAAGTAACGTATTTTATATATCATTTTACTGCGTTTTGAAAAGGCTGTAAATATAAGTTGCATTCGCGAAAGAGGCTCGTTTCTCTAGCGGCTGTCAAGGATATAGTGAAACATATAATTTGTCATACGCTTTCTACCGTCGCGGATACTGTAGGGTAGGGTGTGACGACTGCTCTATTATCACGTAGCTATGTTTCGGGTCGTTGCATGGAGAGGCTCGGCTTGGCTTGATGGAACTCCATGCGCTGGTGGATATAAAGTTGTTCACCTTTTCCCGACAATTCGATTTTCCAACTGTAGAGCATGTGAGAAAGAAGTTAGACATCTTTTCTGTCCTCGATGAGCATTCTGTTCTATTGATTGTGGACTTTGCTATAAAACACAATAAAACCTGTACAGATTTAATGTCCGTTTTTCTTTTTCGTTACGTCGTAAAAATCAGTTAACAGAACCATTGACCATAGGATAAATGGCACGAACAATCGTACACTTTGCATCACTAATGTGCAGTCTGCTGAAACTAGTGCACCTGAAACTGTGTGACGATCCTGACATAGCCATGTGATGGTTTCTCAAATCTCGACACTGTCTTTCCTATGTTGATAGTGATTTTAGCGATTTTGATGGTCCTACAATATAGCACCTTCGATGATTTCGTAGCATCGGTACAGACGTTTGAAATTGAGGAAACATTTACTTGTTCATTTATGCTTAAACGTGCCTTAATTTTGTATGTTCCAAAATGAATAAAACCAACGGTCGATTAATCAACATGTGCAATGGCTTCAATGGAGCGGAGTTTAGCCACGCTGTACTACACAGTTCTTGATTTCAACTACTACTCTATTGGAACGGAGGAAAATAGCAGTTTCTGGTTTCAGCTCGTTTCATGTTCCGCAAAGCAGGCTGGGCTTCGTTTATGTTCACCTTTTTGGCCTTTGCGGTATATAACGGATGAGGCGGTGAACAGCATAAAAATAAACCACGTTTCCCAACAGTCGCCCAGCCGGCTAGGGATGGCAACAACGTCTTATCATGTTCCTTGCTCCCCCTGGTACGCCATGTTCGTGTTATGTTCGAAAATTGCTTCTCAATTATCGATGCGCAGGTGTCCTGAATGTAGGCTTCATTGACCTTTTGAATTCTGGAAAATTAGACAGTAAATGGGGTGGCTACTGCTCTCAACCAACTGGGAGCGCTCAGCACTCGGAAAGAATAAAACCATTCGCACCGTGCTGCCACGAAAGCAGTTGAGAGGTGGATCGCGACCAACATCGTGGCTGTATCACAGTAGGCAATGGTTAGCCATCCGAAAGTTCGTTCTCTGATTGTGCCATGGCTGGCAGTGCTGCTTCTGTTTTTAGTGTTTCAACCGCACCGTGCCTCCTGTGATGACTTTCCGTCACTGTTGTCAACAAACGCATCGATTGGCAAGTTTTATAGTGACATTCTTTCACTGTTTATCGATGCTCATTGTGTGGAAACTTATTACTACTTTCAATAACAGTCTCCATTTTCTATTTGTGCTTCGATTCCGCAACGGCAGAGCGAGAAGTTTACTTTTTAGTTAGCACAAATTCAACACAACTCAACGCCATGTTTTATCAATCAATGTATCAATGTCATCAATACACACCGCCATCAATGCTACAGAAACTCACAGGCATTCCACAGAATGTTAAATTGTAGAACTATATTCGTAAATGGAATATATATTGGAACATTTCGACACAGCTTATCGTTGCATGTAACAACCTACAAAAGTGGCCTTAAACATTCACCTTTTTTACTTCATAAGAGTTCATTTGATCAGAATTGATTTTCTGTTTGATGTCATAAACCGCAGTGTTTCAATAAATATGTCATTGATTACTTTGTCTTCCCAAAAACAGCCGTTATTCTAGATCGGGAATACCTCGGCGTCCACTACGAGAAACTGCTAGACGAGACGAAAAATATCGTTGAAAAGTTGATACGTGAACATTTGAAAAATGGTGGCATGATCGTGAAATATTACTCCTGGACAAGCATTAATTTGAAACGAGGTAGGTGGATTGCTGTACTGTACAATAAGTTCTTCGGATGGGTTCACAAAATGAAGCCGACTGATGGGCTCTCCGGTCGCCACTTTCAGACTTTTCTGCCGTAATATCCGTATCGGGATGCAAAAACACCTGGGATATATACAATGAGGCAGTACGGGAACGGTTGGTGATGCTAAGCATAACCGATCTCGACTGCCCACGATTACCTTCGAGCAACGCCATAATGGTGAGTAGTAGGCAGTTCCAAGCACAGTCAGTGCAACGGAGCCTACATTTTTCTATATCCGGTATGCTACTAGACTTTGCATATGAGAAAGAATGATGAATATTAATAAGCACTCTGCGCAATGGTATTTTTCTTCGCAGATTCCTCGCAGCGATGGTATGGTCAGCTCCTTCGAAGAAGTCTCCCAAATCATACTCGATATGAAGAGTTCCCGTGCCATAGACTGGCGCACAGTAACACTGCTTTACGACCAAGCATTTGGTAGCTACGGATGGGTTTTCAAACCCTACTTTTAGTTAATCAATTTTTCTGATGACTCGTTTTCTCATTTTTGATTTCCAAACGCAGATACAGAAATTAGTCGTTGTATACTTTCGCTGCTCGAGGATCGTGAAGGTATGAAGGCATTGTCGCTGACGGAATTCAAAATCCATGCCCCAACACACAGCTGGGAAAAGCGGAAGGAAATTCGCAGAACGTTACTTGGTATTCCGACGGCTTACACAGGTATAAGAAGAGAAATGTTGCATAAAGTGCGTGAGTTTGAGTGTACATTACCTCAAGCAAGTGGCCCCAGCGCAATTGTTAACAAAATATAATATGAGAATACAAATGGATATAATTTTAGGTAAAAACTTTATCGCTATTGTGAACATTGCCACCCTTACGCTGTTGATGGAAATTTCAAAGGTATGTTGCCTTGAGGCTGCTAATCGTTAGAAAACGGAATAACGATATGTATGTTCTTTTGATCTGCCTGTTCGGTAGGACCTGAAGCTGGTAAATCCGTCCTCACAGTGGTTGTACGTGGTGCCGAATACGGACCATTCGAGCGAAAACATTACTACTTCCACGACCATCATCAGCGAGGGCGACAATGTGGCCTTCGTGTACAACCAAGGGCGCAAGGATAAAAATTGTACGGTAAGTAGAAGGACTGCCCCAACAGGTCGCTTTCAAACGAACGCTGACCGATAATCTACCCCATTCACCATTTTGTTGAACAGGTGGACATACTGTGCTACATGGAAGCATATCTTTTACATTTCATACGTAGCCTATCGAAGTTGATCCATGAGGAGCAGGTCGTCTTCGGTCAAATATCCGATGAAGAGTGGGAAATCATTCGCCCTAGCAAGCTGGAGAGAAAGTACAAATTTCTACGCATGATAAAGGTACATCGTGGCAGATCGGTAGCGATCAATCAGCATGTTTAACGACTATTCTGTCATTACTGTACCGAAGGCAGCCATCACATCCAAGGACGAGTGTAACAAATGCTCGCAATGGAAGGTGGAGTCCGCGGAAACCTGGGGCTACGTTTACAGGACAGACCCGAGCACCCTAGGTGAGGCCTCCGTGTTAAGCAATAGCAGTAGTATCACATAAGGTACCCTGTTTTGCTACTAAAATCGTTTCAGACACCAACGACCTACAGGAGCGGAAAAAGTTTACTATGCTCGACATCGGCTACTGGAGGCCTCAAGATGGGTTTCTGCTAACAGATGCTTTGTTTCCGCATACGCGGTTCGGATTTCGCGGCAGCCGGCTCATGTTCTATAGCTATCACGTAAGTAATGCGTGGCGAACGCAGCGATGCTGTACACCCAATCTTTTTTCAGTCTGCTAGTATTATACTCCTTCTTCCACGGTTACGCTGCAGAATCCGCCGTGGCAGTTTGTCTCGTACAATGAATCTGGCAGTCCCGTCATCTCCGGTGGCGTTGTCTACGATATTCTCAACGAGCTTTCGCGTAAGCTGAACTTTACCTACACGTTGATCATTTCGCAGCCTATTGAACAGAACGGTTCTGTAGCAGATGGTAACGCGACGGTAAGTTTCTCAGCTAGGGCAAGGCTGAATGAACAGAAACTCGGCAAAAGCACCTTCTCTAACGAACCACCTTACTTTCGTATAGTCTATCTATGATATAAAAGGAATATCATCTGACATACCACAGGAGATTTTCAGTACTATTATAAATAACAAGGTAAAGGAGTTTTGATCAATCACGTTCACACAGTAACTAGTGCTCCTCTCTACCCCTGTCAACCTGTATGCTGATGTTGCACACACTACGCACAGATACTGCTGGCTGCTATTGGATCGACGGTAAACGAGAAGCAGAAGAAATTTGTCAGCTATACTTATCCCATCAGTGTTCAGACATACAGTTTCATCATATCCCGACCACGGTAATGAAAAAAGTAGTGCCTGTACCTTCTGCTGATGTTCATTCAGCTAGATTTTGAATTGAAGCTAATGTGTGCATATTCCATTTTCGGCAGTGAGTTGAGCCGGGTGTTGCTGTTTCTATCTCCATTTGGTTCCGATGTAAGTGAAGCCAAACCAGAGCAGCACAACATTCGCTGTCGATATAGACCAACCCTTCCGCCGTACTTATTTTCCTGTTCTTCAGACTTGGCTGTGCTTAGCTGCGAGCGTCGCACTAATGGGCCCCGTGTTGTGGGTTATCAACAAGCTTAGTCCATATTACGAGGTGCACAACAAACCTACAAATATAGGTCTTGGCAAGGTGAACAACTGCTTCTGGTATATTTATGGAGCATTGCTCCAGCAAGGTAGGATTTTAGCGATGACTATTGCTTAAATTCTGACGGCATTTTTGACTTTCCATTAACATGGTAAATTAAATGCTCTATTATAGGAGGTCTGTACCTTCCATATGCCGACAGTGGTAGGATAGTTATAGGTACATGGTGGCTTGGTACGTATGTGATACAACGTAAGCATATCGGTATGAAAAGCACGCTTAACTAATATGCGTTTTTTTTTAAACAGTTGTACTTGTTATCGTCACCACCTACTGTGGCAACCTGGTGGCCTTTTTAACCTTCCCAAAGATCGATATTCCAGTCAACAGAGTAATGCAATTGCTACGGAACGATCGTGGTATAACATGGAGCATTCGTCGCGGCACCTTCCTGGAAGACATTTTAATGGTGAAGTATTGTTACCTTTACTTTCCTGCGGTATTTTGAATCATCCAAATTGTGTGTAATGCATCTTTTTTTTCTGCCCCGATTAGGAATCTGACGAGCCAAAGTACATGCAGCTGTACAAAGGCAGCCAGATGATCAACGAGCTGTCCGACGAGCTGGTGGATCGTATTGAGGCTGGCAAGCACGTGCACATCGACTGGCGGAACAACCTACGTTACCTGATGAAGCGTCAGTTCCTGCAAACCGACCGGTGCGACTTTGCCCTCAGCACGGACGAGTTTCTCGATGAGCAGATAGCGCTGGTGATGCCCAAGGACAGCCCGTACCTGGAGTTGGTGAACGACGAGATCAAACGGATGCACCAGTTCGGCTTCATACAGCGCTGGGTGTCGCAGTATCTCCCGTCGAAGGACAAGTGCAGCGGATCTAGCCGAGTGATGGACGTCCAGAACCACACTGTTAACAGCTCCGACATGGCGGGATCGTACTGGATCCTGTTCCTCGGGTTTTCGGCCGGGCTGTTCTTCTTCATTAGCGAGTTCGCCTACAGCCGGTATCGTCGTTACAGGCTCTCCAAGGCGGCAGCGGTGTCCTACAGCGAGTGAAGACAAGCGCTCTATGCGTGCCAGCTGAGGGGTAAGTTGGCTGCAATTACTGAAATACATGATAACCGTATGTGTATCACGGAAGTCAACCGTTTCGGAACTCCCCGGTTAGCATAATTTTACACCGACAAATTCACTTCTCGAAGGGCTTATTTGTTGTTATCAGATGCATAGTTTTGTATTCATCAAGCAATAAAGCGGATAGTACAGTACACGTTGTTTTTTTGTTTGTTTTGTCGTTGTCTACATAATGGCAATCGAAAATAGAATATAAACACTGTAGCGTCATTCCGGCCCAATGCGGCGAGAGTCGTTGACTTCGTCGCATAGTAGTCTCGCATCTCGGTGGCAGGTTTAGCTTAGCTTTACCGTTTTAAGCCTATGGCGTGGACATAGACCGCACCGAACCGAAGAGGCAGTATGCATGCTGCTCCCCAATCTTCTCTCCCGTTCCAGAAAAGCATCCAATATAACATGCCAAACGTAATTACAGATGAGTATTTCCCTATATACTACCGCGCACTATTACTACTGTTGTCGCTGCTGCTAGCTTTTTTTGACACATCTTCGTCGATTTGTTTGATATACCCAACCTAAGCCTGCCTATTCTGATTTCCGAAACAAATAATAAACACAATTATCCTATATACACAGCTGCCCACGTCCTAATAGCCTGCCGCGCGGTACTTTGCGCTACTCGTCCGGTCCTAGGTTCGCCTTCCCTTCTACCTATCTGCTCCCTACCGGTGGTTGTACAGCGGCTGGCCGAAGTACTGCCGAGGCTTGTGCTCTCCCGCACCTCGCACGTTCTGGCGCTTGCGGACCTTCAGCCGGTGGTGGTAGGGCAGGAACTCGCTGTCCGGATTCAGCACCGGCAGCGGATGCTTGTAGTTGACGAGAATATCACTCTCGAGGTACCGGTTGCGCTGCCCCGGCGGCTGGGGTATTTGTTCGCCCGTGCCGGGGGATGCTTCGCCGTTCTCGTAGCCGATTGGCCCGCTGCGGTAGAAGTAGGGCAGGTCGAGCGTTTGGCGCTGGCGGTCGGGGCGCAACCGGTGCCCCGGCGGGCCCTGCACGTGCCGATGGTCCAGTATGAGGTAGGATTTGGTGGTGGTGGTACTGCTGCTGCTGCTGCTGCTGGTCGTTGGTGTAACACCGTCGAACTCCGGTCGTCGATTGTACCCGCTAGCGCCGTTGTTGAGGATGACCGGCGCAATGTAGGCCAGTTCGGGCTGGTTGGGGGGCAGACTACTGGGATACTTCGGAAGCGGCTGATGGGCTGGGGGCTGATAGTACGCTTGGTGCTGCTGGTGATGGTACTGCTGTTGCTGCTGCTGCTGTGGCTGCGGCTGCGACTGCGTCTGATGGTGTGCAGGAATGTCTGAACCGTACGGTGTTTGAGTGTAGGCGTGCCGACCGTAGGGCGCCGGGAATGCATTTCCCTCGCCAGTGGTTACGTAGTAGCTCTGCGGCAGCTCCTGCACGTGGGCGCCCTGCTGCCGGTACACGTACGCGTGTGGCGTTTCGTAGGGGTGTGCATACGATTGACCGTGCGAGCCACCGATCGGCGCACCACCGTAGCCCTTGTAGGGCACCTGTCCCCCGCCGCCGCCGCCACCGCCGCCACCGCCGCTCGTGATCGACTGCTGTGAGACGACCTCCTCCGGGAACAGCGAGCGATAGACGTTGCTGCCGAATGTGAGCGACAGGTTCGCGAGCGAGGGTGCCGACGGCTCGTGGTACTGGAGCGGAGCGGCGGGCACCGGGTGTGCTTTCGACGTGCGGCCTGCCTTGGTCAGCTTGTTGGCCTTCTCGTAGAGCTGCAGTGTTTGGCGGATGGTCTGCACCTCGCGGTGGAACTGCTCGATCGGGCTGTAGCCGTAAGTGGTGGACAGGAACTCTGGGTGATGGTGCCGCGTAGGCACATGCTGCCCTCCACCGCGTGCACCCTTACCGACCGCCACCGGCAGGTAGGTGCGGGGTAGCTGCTGCGGTTGCTGGGCAGCCGGCGACACCGCGTCGCCCCCCCATACAGGCGGACCAACGGTGGACGTCTTGATGTCAAAGTACTCGGCGTAGATCGGCTGCGCCGCGCTCGGGGCTGACGGCTTGGCCGGCCGGGCCGCACCCTCCGGTGGGATCTTGTGCAGCTTTGTCGAGGGTGTCAGGAGGGGCGTTGGGGTGGCATGCGTGGTCGAGCTCGACGGAACACTGGGCTTCACGCGCTGCCGCTTGCTACCGCCACCCTGCCCGCCGACCGCGGGCTTCGTTTGGAGGGTGGTGGAGCCGCCGTTCGCCGGCCCACCGTAAAACTCGATGACCGGCACGAAAGTCTTCAGCACGGCTTTCTGTATCTCGACGCGCGACGGTGCGATCTTGGACACACTGTTCGCGCTCGTTGGCACGGTCTGCGGAGGCGGTACTGTCGGTGCCTTGACCGTCGCGGGCCGGTGACCCTTGGTGGGCTTTACGGTGGGTTCCCGGTGGCCCGTGACGGTGGCGTTGCGGGCGGGCTCGCTGCCATTTGCTGCCTGGGGCTTCAGGATGAAGAAGTTTGGCGGCGGCGGCAGGATGATGCCCGGCACGAGGGGCCCCGGTGGCACCGGATTCGTGTAGTTCCCCCGATACTCGAACGTGTACGGCGGCGGATAGTACAGCGAGGGGTCGTCCTCGTCGGGCGGGGGCGCACCGAACGGTGGCACGGGCCCGGCGGTCCGGTTGTCCGGCACGTCGTCCAACGAGCCGAGCGGAGGCCGACCGAGTGGCGGTCCGAGCGGCGGCCCGGGCGGGGGCAGCTTTAGAAACGGGTTCGAGTACGTGCGGTTGTCGCTAACGGGCGGCGGGTTGACCGGGGGCGGATACTGGAGTCCGTTGTTGTGCTGGCCAGTAGCATTGTTCGCCGCTGGCCGGGCAAGTATATTTTGCCCGCCGAAATCTTCCGGCCGAATGACCGGGAACGCTTTGTTGGTGAAGAGGAACGCCGACTCGTTAGTAAATGGATTAAATGCCGGCACCTGATCACCTCGGATAAACTCAATCGGTCCGTTCTCGCGGAGCTGCACGGGAAAGGGGGGCGGCACGGCCGGGTTGGCCGGTATCTGGACCTGCCGCTCCGGCGCCCGGTAGTCGTCGATCGGCTGCCAGGCACCGGCGTCGCCCGCCGCCCCCGCCGACCGGTTGCTGCCGAAGCTGATCGAGCCGCCCTTCAGCACCAGCAGGTGGTCCTCGGCTAGCCAGATCTCGTCCGGTCGCAGGCCGCCGTAGTTGCGCTCGTCGTCCGCTGGCACCTCCTCGTTGCGCCGGTAGTTCAGCACGCCGAGCCGCTGCGGCCGGCGCTGGAACAGCTCCCGGTGGATCAGCCCATACTTCCCCTCGGCCACCTGGTCCGCGAGCGTCTTTGCCGACTCGCTTTTGGGCGTGGCCGGCAAGGAGGCGCCCGGTTCGGGTTGCGCTTTGCCCTCGCCGGCACCGGCCACCACGAGCGAGCCCGACGCATCCGGCTCCGGCAGACTCTCGAGCAGGTCGACCGCGACCACGTCGTAGTACTTCAGTTGCAGCTGATGGTCTAGTGGATGGTCGATCGCGTTCGTGCGGTCCTCGGCCACGCCATCGCCGTCCGACGCTCGTCGCAAGACACGAGCAGCCTGCCGGGTGTCACTGCCAGGACGAGAGAAACCAAAATGGTTGAACAAAACAACAAAAAACCCAACCAACCCCGCGCCGTCCCCGTCGTACTTACCGGTTGCTGTCGCTTGTCAGTACCGAGCCATCAGCAGCATTGAAGCAGACGATGAGCAGGTGCACCGAGTAGGCCAGCAGCAGCGCACATTGCGTGCGGGGCCGACTCATCTGGAAGAAACAAGGTGATCGTAGACGAGAGTCAGGCATCGAAACTTTTTCAGACAGTGGAGAAAAAAACGTGCACCCACGTCCGCAGTGCTTGAAGGAATGGTTCGAATTCATGTATCAGTTATACCCATGCAAAGCAGTAAACAAGACCCATTCGCGCTGTAGACACTGTGCAGGTAACTATCGACAGGGCTGCGTCAAGTGGAGGGGTTTTCCAACTGATCATTCTAGAAATGCGCGTAATGAATAGTCACCGTTCGATCACCGGCACGCCGGATTCTCCCCCAATAAGGTGGAGAGAAGAACTACTCCAATCGTACCGCAGGCTGACGCACACTTTCGCTATTTCAATCCCCACGCAATCGACATATATACAGTCACTATAATAATTGGATAATCGGGCTCGTCATCGACATGGTTGTAAAGAAATTAGATCACACTATACGGTACTAATCATATGACAGTTTCTCTCGCCGTTTGATTTATTTATTTTCGCATCCCAAATGTTACGTCGTCCGGGGTCTTTGCACCAACACAAGGAGGTGGAGATGAGCAACATTTGATGGATGTAGTTAATAGTTGTTTATCTTTTATGGCTTTTTTTTTTGGCTCCTAATCACAGACCGCGGCTCTCACACTCTTCCATGCGAAACAGGTTTCCGATGGTCAGGGCTTTCCGGTCTGCCGAATTGACCTCCATCCCACCCTGCACCCGCGCGTGCAGGTATGAGGGGTTTCGATCGCCGGAGTAGTAGTGGCCGGCGACTCGGTTCGAAGTCACCGGCGCAGTGACAAATTAATCTACGCACCGATTGACGATTCATTCGTCTGTTGCTTTTATCGCGTCTGTTGCATACCTTTACCGATCTGTCTCTTTCTCTCTCTTCTTCTCGCTTTTATCTACGCCACTGATGTTATTTATAACGACGTCGTTGGGGCCGGATGCCGCAAACGGAGGCTCATAACCGTCAGCATTTTTATAGTGATTGTTGTGTGATTGCCTGGTGAATGGACTCGACGTTTTACGAGGTAACGGATGCGTGCACTTGTCATTTGGATAAACTGTTATACAAACAATCAAGTGTGATGTTCGAGCATTTGGTGGATGGGTCGCGTAGCAGACAAGTGAATAATCTGTACGCTGTGTGTGTAGAAGCGCCTTTTATGGCTGCCATTCTTTCCGTACCCGTTGTTTTATATAAAGAGCAACGATTCTGGCTAAAGAATAGAGGCGTTCGAGGGGGATTAAAGACTCGAAGGGACTTATACAAAAACATCATATCGCCCATCCAACAGTCCTTACCCGGTGAGGAATGTTCAACCCCAAAAGGTTGGAGGACGAAACGGTCGATACCGGTTTCCATTTTTTTTTCTCTCCTCACTTGTTTGTTTGCTTCTTCTGGAGGCGTCATGTGCACCCCCGGCGCCAGTTTCGGTTGTCGGTTCGGGTTTCGAACATTAAATTTACCTCCAATCGGCGTGCGATCGGATCGGGCTTATAGTCACATTGTGAAATACTTCGCCACACCACTTTCCGCCCCGATGCGCGATCAAAAGACACCGAGACGAGAGTTTGGCAACGGTTGCCGCTTGCAACATCCCGTGTTTTTGGCCATCGTGTGCGTTTTTTTGTTTTGTTTTGTTTTTATCGTAGCACTCGGCTCAACGATTCTCGTCTTTGGTCTTAAATATTTACGAACAAAAAACAAATCAGCGAACTTCTCGTCAACCGAACCGAAGATGGAGGGCCAGAAGACGGTTGTCGGACTAGGAAGCGGCCCTTCCCTCAAGGCGACAGCCAACCTTGTCGAGCAGAAAACTATCGCTGAATTGTTGAAATCATGGAGCATCTCCGGATAACGTTCGACCACGAATCGAGTTCGCCTCCGGTGAGCTTCCCCGAAATCTTCGCGTAACGGTGGTGATGCGGCAAGATCCCCATCAACAGCAATCACATTTAAAAAGAGAAAAGAAAAAAAAGGTAGAAAGAAGACCAAACCTTAAACATCACCACAGAGCCAAAACATTTCACCGCATGGCACGACCGCACACCCATTCGTCTTCTCTGCTTCGCCCGCTTGCTGCTGCTGCTGCTGCGGATGTTATGCAAATGCTGATGCGCGATCCTTACGTCAGAGCGCATGCATCATAATCGAATCGGGCTGATCGGGCTTCTGCCAGCATCGGCGACAACGGCAACACACAACTGGCAGGTCTGGCTCTCGTACCTGTTACGAGTTTCCCTCCCCCGGTGGCCCGTTTCATTACATTGCCCGTTGTCGTTGCTGCCACCCTGCAAATCGAACGTGTGTGTGTGTGTTCACCAAAATATGCACTCGCAGTTTTCCTCCGTTGCTGCGCCGATTTTCACCCGATTTTTCCCACAGCCGGGGCGAGCGCGGGCGGGAAAGGCGGGTTGGCGGAAAGCATGCACATAACACAAAATCGAATGGGATGGGTGGCGAAAATGGAAACACTCTGCAACACGGCCGCGAAGTTCGTCTCGGGACGTAACAATAATTTAATTAGGAATTAATTTAAAACGTGCCAAGCCAAGGTGGTTAGGTGTCAGCCTCTTGCAACCAAGATTGCGTGTGCAGGCGAACACAGACGGACACGTTCGAGCTGGTCTGAACGGTTTTTGAACAAAACAGCCACTCGATCGGTTTGCAAGTGTCACATGAAAGTTAAATGCTGCTGACGACAAAGCGAAAGGGTCGCTATAAGTTTGCAGCCTGCAACATGGGGTTGGAAGATACGGTTTTAAGGTATCGAAAACTTGGCGTGGCCAGCAGCACGCGTTACCCTTGGGCATGTCGCTAATCCTTTTTTTTTCGGATGGATTAGGAGTGTTGCCTGCCACCGGCCAACTTCGTTCGCTCACTGGATGGCATTGGACTTTGCGTTGAAGTTTGACACGCACCGAGCAGGCCATGCAGAACTGTTACTCTGAATTATGAAAATGTGAGGGGAAAGGAACTTAGGCGGGCGCGGAAGATAAGTTCCAAAATCACATCCAGCCATGTCGGCTGCATGCATGGGCTGCTTGCGGAAGCGTCGCAGGCTATTGATTTCGCGTTTCCATTAGAGTGGCCCTCTACCGGTAGCTGCGCTGGCAGAGAGAACTCTGAACTCTACCGAACTGCTGCGGCGACCTTCACGAGAAGATTGGCCAAAGTCACGGTAGGATCTAAACCGTCTCTAAACCGTCCGCCATCGCTCAACTTCCGGGAGGTGGCGAATAAAAAAAAATAACACGGATCCTATCCCAAAACATACTGGCTGACGCCAGCAAACGGCGCCGTTGTTTCCCGTAGCCAAAAACCGTATCGTTCCAGCGGAGTTCGCGGGTACCAAGTACTCAGGGTAACGGCGCTCCCAGAACCGATCAGCTTCCGCGTAGCGGACATGGACTGACTCGACATGGTTCGATTTATCGCCACAATTAAGCCGCAACCGAGTCGTTGTCCGGCTGTGGTCTCGATTTCCCACGGACCACGGACACGGACCAAGTGTTCGCCACCATTGGGTTCTGCCGCTTCCTGCCTATTCCCTTGTCTATCAGGTCTCATTTAATGGGTTCTTTGCATCGCACCGTCATCGTCCCTGCGCCGCGATTATCCGCGATCCTCCCCCCGCCCGACTCCGGGCGAAGGCGAGGCACACCCGTGACCCGTGCACTCCCGCCCCGAAGCCGAAACCAGTTCTGGCTGGAATGTACTGTTAATTGCCCTTCTGATGTATCGGCGCCAACGAGCGTAATAGCACGCGAGCGAGCGTTCGAAGCAGCCAGCAAGATCAAGCATCGATTGAAACCAGTTCAGCTCCAAAAGTTACTTACTCTTAGGTGTGGTAAACCCCCAACGTCCCGCCAGAAGGGGACCGCTGAGTCAGGACAGTGGGCAGTGGCAGCGTCGGGCAGGGAAGTGTTCCTCGAGTACGCTGGCGAATCCGGTTCACTTTCGGTTTCGCCTCGCAGCCCGTTGCGATGACGGTGGGCCTTGGTTTCGACATGAAACCGCCGCACCAATGAAATGCTTGGGCTTTGGGCTAGGCACCGAACCCGGGGCGGTGGAGTAAAGAAATTCGGCAGGTTCTGGCGATAAATCTGGCCAACGCTGCACCCTTGCGCGGGCCCAAGAGAACGGTGCCTACCTACAAGGTTCTTTCGGTGTTGTTACTCTAGAAACTACGCTCAGTTGGAACGGTATGTCCCGTCGTCTCTTCCACTTTCCTATCTCCATTAAAGCCATTGGGTGAACGCTTTTTGCTCCACAAACAAACCACACAAAAATGCGATGCAATGGGAAAAAACAGCTCCCACACCCGTCTATATCTAGTGCCCCCTCCTCTCCCTTCTCGCCGCTGTTGCCAGCTGCAGGTCTGGTCCCTGCCGTCTCACCTTGGACTTCTTGGCCCGAGACATTCTTGGGACACTGGCAGACACCGGAGAGACAGGGCGGACGCCTGCCTGTCAGGCGCCTGTCGTGGGCTATAACTAGTGCGCTGCGCCCTCGAGCTCGCTATCGAGCCTATCAAGCCTGCTGCAACAGCTGCTGCTGCTGCTGGTTGGTAAATAGGGTTAGGCACAGGCAACGACCACTCTGGCACTCGGGCACTCTCGGGCGCTTGCTCCGTAGCGTACGTATAGAGCCACAGGATGCAGCACTGGTCGGGCCCCGAAGTGCCGGCTGAGTCGAGAAGGCCAAGCTTCAAGCGCGCTCACGATCACGCCACCTTCCATGCAGTGGGGCGAAGTAGGGCTAACGCAGGGGAGGTTAAGGAGCGAAAAGAAAAAGTTTAAAAATTGGAACACACCCAACCCAACCCAACCCAGCCCAGGCCAGACCATGGTTGGGGAGGGACGGTCTGGTATCCGTGGTAGTAGTAGCCACAGCCGCTAAGACCCCTCGCAACCTCGGACGAGAGTGGTTGGTTGCTAAATGTGAATGCCAAATGCCGCTGCCACCCTTCCTCCCACCCCCTACCTACCTCCCTACCTCCATACCTCCCTCCCTCCCTCCCTAGTCAATCCTGTCGCCCCCGTTAAGGTCTCGCGAAATATAGATTGGCGTTGATACCGGAGCAGTGCGAGCGCGGATTGAGCAAACAATGGCGCTGCACTGGCAGCAACAACCGTGCCCTACTGGCCGTACTGGCCGCTCTGCCGCGCTGCGCCGGCTGGGTATTGTTGTTGGGGGCGTTTTTCCCATGCTCGGTACCGCACTAGTGAGGCCTGGGACTGAGCCACGACTAAGCCCGGCCACGCCGTTCGGCATGGAGAAATCGCCGCAAATCGCTGCCTAATAAGCGACGACGACGACGACGACATCGACCAAGGCGAGTAATCCAGGCCATGCGTCGTCTCCGATGTGCATGCAGATCTAACTAGCGCCGTTTTTTTTTTTGTTTTTTGTTCGGTAGTTACTTTTTCACCGCTCCTCACCAGTGGACCCACCCCGCCCCGGCTTTTCTGCACGCTCGAATAGCTCGGTTCCAATCCACTTGGGCCGCAGCAGCAGGAGCTCGTTGCAGCCTGCCACCAACCTGCCACCAACAAGTGCCCCGGCAGGGCGTCGTTTGGGGGGGGGGGGGGGGGGGTAAGTTCGTCAACGTGCGTTTTATATGCGCCTCATGCTTCACGCAGCGCCCTTCGCTCGGGGCCGCTAGGTTCTGATGGAAAAACGAAATCTAAAAAACCCAAACCGACGGAAAACTGGCCGGCACTACCTTCATCTTATTTTATCTCCGTGTCGATCCGCGTGTCGCGCGGTTCGTTTGCTTAGAATTTGGTCCCCTGGCCGGGGGCATTGGCAGGTATCCACTTCCGGCCCCTCGGCCCCGCTGCTTCTGTGGCAACTTTTGCAATCGATCGAGACGAGGGAGACGGGAGACCGGAGACGCCTTCCCAATCGGCCCTGGGACGGACACACGTTTGCATTTTATTTATTTCCAAGCCCATCGAACGACCGACATCGGGGGCCACCCTTGGAAGGTGCAGGCCGGGCCGGGCGAGTGTGCGAGGGCGACGAGGGCGGGCGGGAACGTTTTGAAACAAGCGTGCTAATTGGAAGTATGGCGTTCAACTGTCGGCCACTCCGTAGCAGGGTTTAATTAAAGACACAACACCGAGGAACCGTGCCGAAAGGTTCCCACACACACACACACACACACACAAGGCCCGGCCCGGCCAGCGCAGCATTGCATATGCATTTATGCAGGGCGCTGCCTGTTGAGCACACCTAGCTTAGGCCCAGTGAAACAGTGTAGCAAGTTCCACCGGACCGCAATATGAAAATATGAAACTATGCAAAGCCGAGAAAACATGGACTCGTTTGTCCCTGTGACGGACGGAGGGGACGGAATGCATATCAATTTCGGTTGCTAATCACCGTATTTCCCCGTGAATCAACATTCTTCTCCTTCTGTTTCTGCGTGCTAGGGGGTATATCCTCCGAGGCAAAGTTGAACTTGCTGTTCCCTTACGTCCTATTCAGAGGCGTACCCACCAGCTCTGTTTCAGCCTTTCGACTGTAACGACATTTGGCTGTAATAATGTTCAGATATGTTTATCTTTGTGCAGCTCTGCGTCTTTTAGGCAAAGGCTAGCGAGAAGCCAATATCTGGATCGAGCCAGCGGGGATTTGAACCCCACGTCACTCGTGTTGGGAGAGGAAGACTTCACCAACTGAGCTACGGAGCCCGATCCAACATGGGTGTGGAATAATAAAAAACAAAAATAAACATTGAATACGTATCTGAGAGCAAGATTCGTGTTTTGGAAAAACTGTCAACACTATTGTAAATGTAAAGATTGAGTCCGTTCTAACGAGTAGATTTCCCCGTCCGCCTGCTAAGCTCGGGTAGAACAAACAACCTGTTAAATAGTCTAACGCTCAACGCACCCCCCCCGCCCTTCAAGGCATGTGTATTTTGTGAAACATAAACAGTCAATTTTATCTTTGTTTTCCCTCTTCTTCTGTTGCATATTTAGTACCAAAGGTTGGGTTCCGTCCCTCGTAAGCGAGAGCGAAAGCTTTATACGATAGAACTAGAGATCTGTTGATTCTGAGAATACTTGAAAAACTAGGATAATCACAAGGATCTTATTTAGAGCATCTCCAACCCATCCATATATTTGCCTTTATATGCTATAATAGAGGAAAATCTACTCCAACCCACCTCTATTTCTTCCCCTACAATAGAGATTGCTATTTTTTCCTCTATATTTAGG
>JAOEFI010000001.1:2266890-2334217 GCA_034621735.1 Anopheles plumbeus | reverse complement strand
GGGGGATGCGGTGAGGAGGTGCGGCGGAAGGGAGGGAGTCGAACAACGCTGTCTGTCCTTGAAACATATCGAAAATCCATCAGCAATTTACCATTCGTTCGGATACCGATTCGCTTTCATAACCACCACCAACACCAGCAAGCACCCCTATGATAGACAGATTTGGCCTCACAGACGCAGGGAATGGAATGGAATGGGGGAGAAAGAAACAAACCAAAAGCGAGAAAAAGCGGATCTTCAACACACATATAAATTATCTCCCGCGTAGACCGGAATCGAACATCGGAAGCGCGCGCGCGTTTCGTTTTCCACCGTCCGTCGGCCGGTTCCGGTGCCCGGTGCGGTTCCGGCTCCCGGGAAGCCCGGCCCGGCGAGTGTGGGATGCTTTACCCGTCCCGGCCAAAACTCTCGGTAGGCGGCCGGTAGCTCTAATTATTCAATCAAATTAAACCAATTTATAACAATGAAAAGAGATTTTGTACTTGGCCCAGCAACCCTCTTCTCGCCCGTAGGGTCGGTGGCGGCCGCGGGCTCGATTCTTAATGCTTCTCGCGCCAGGGGGCGCCCAGCAATGCGGAAGTGCTCGTTGTTGGTTTTTTGTTTTTTTTCTCTCTGTTCCCGGCAGCCCTTTTTCTTCGCCGTCTTCCCGGCGCTCCGTCTTGGCGTCGTTTTGCGCCCGTTTTACCACGGTGGTGGAGAGTGGAGCCGGTAGTGGGCGCACGATCGATACGGCGTCAAACTTTTTTTACCCACACACACACACACACACACACAGAGACAATGCTTCAAACTGCACACTCGCGGTGGTAAAGTTGGCTCAGATTAAAATCGGCTCAGATTACGTTCGCGACGCAAACACGCGACGCGGCGCGGCTCGGGAGGCTAAGGGCGCGAGCCATGCGAGGATGTCGCGAGACGCGCAGAGGTGACATCTGTGTGTGCACGGGCAGGATACGGCAGGACGCGGCCTTCTTTGATCCGACCGGGGCCGGGCGAGCGAGGTGCGATCGTAAAATATGGTCGCCCATTCCATACTACCACTAATTGGTCCAGTGTCGGAGCTAGGGTCCCGCGGAGTCCAGCGATCGGGGTTTGGTGCGTAAAAAACATCTCACACCAGAGAGAGAGAGAGAGAGAGAGCGAACCTGCGTCCGTTACACGCACGGATCACTGTCAAAGTGTGGAGAGATAAAACAAGGTGGGAGAGGCTGATAAAGGAAAGCTATAAAAACGCCGCCGCTCATCTGGGCAGACACAGCCGACACAGAACTACTATACCGGGGGCCGTATCTGGCCAGGCGATCGGCTATCAACAACCAATATCAAATCAACATTGGGTGCAGGGAAATCAATAACAACACGGCCTGATCGCCGACTGGAATGTGCGCGGTACAGTTAACGTCTTTATTAGTGTCTGTTTACATAAGCCGGGACTTTATGCAGATCGATTTCGAAGGTGTGTGCCTTGTCACAACCCCGGACACAAGGACAACAACGCTCCTCTCGGCGCATTCTTCTGTCAGTTGTCAAAACGGCAAAAGGGAACAGAATATAAACACAGCCAAGTTGTTTTAAATGCTCCCTACTTCATTAAAGCCGCGATAGAAAAAGTTCACTGCTAAAATGAACTTTGACATAGAAAAAGCTCACCGCAACTAAAGTAGTCGCAAGAAGGAGACGGAACGTGCTTTAATTCTTCAGAACAGTCTCAAATCAGCGTTGTGTTACTTGCTTCGAAAATCTTCGAGTCGAAAGCATGGTTTCGTCCGACATTTTCCGATCCGAGTGTGCGCGTATGGAAATGACATCACCCACGATCGGTGCGATGAATATCAATGGAGGGCCGAGGGCCAATGGCCACTCCGTTGCAACGGGCGCCATTCGCTGCCAGCATTATTCACGCGATTCCTGGAGCGGGCCAATTCATCGCAGCCATTTATTTACACTAATTGCCGCGCTGTGAGGGCACACCGTTTTTCTGTCTTTTTTCTTGCAGTGCAACCCCGCAACTATACAGCCACGACTGCTTGCTGGTCGAATGGCATACTGATAGATCACTCCGGTGTTGCTGCGGTCAGCAGTTTAAGCCACGGAAGAAGGCGAATGGCGAAAGGATCCGACGGTCGGTCGCTTTCCGCGCGCAGGACTAGACAGGCACGCACGCATGCGCACCACACTGTATCGTCCGGATCAATAATCCGCTACACTACCTGCCCGCCGGGGTTTCTGGGCCCCGCCCGGGCCAAACCGTGGCTAAAGTGCCTGCCAGACGGGCGATAATCTTGCGCGCCACGAGCGGTTGGAAAGTGTTTACATTTTCTTGTTCCAGATAAGCCCCGGTAATCGATCACCGTGATAAACAGGACATAGCAGCTTGCCGAGAGCGCGACCATTCCCTGCTCCGTGGACCTCCCATTCGTCTTTCGCACAGACACACACACACACGCACACGCACTCGACTGGCTGCGTCGCTTTGTTTCTCTCTGCCCCCGAGGGTCGGCCCTGGACGGTTTTGCTGGTGTTATTTTCACTTTTCGGTGGTTTGCTTTCTTTATCCTTTTTATGTTTTTTTTTTTTGTTGCTCTTTTGTTTTATTCCGTTTTTTGGGATAAAGCCCACGGCGAATGGGCCCACGGTGCAGTGTGGCGTAGTTTCAGGTTGAACTTCAATTTATTCTCACACTTCCCAATTCTCCGATAAAAAAAGGGAACGAAACCAAAAAAAAAAAAGAAAAGAAAAGGAAAAAGGGCGTATGTTAAACATGAATGAAACTGCGCGCCCCGCAAGTTATGTGGGCTCGCAGAAACATCTAGACACCACCCTCTCAGTTTCCCTCCCGTCACCCTAGCTTCGCCTCCGGTCGCACCCGGACCGACTGCAGTATATCGAAGCGACGGTTCCGATTTGGCCGCACTGCCCACGACAACTGCCACGGCTGACACACGAGAGCTGCGGTCGATTTGTTGCGAGGATCGATTAAACCCGAAAACCGGCCGGCCGAAGGGAACGAGAGTGACCTTTCTCGCCGTGGCCCTGCAGCTGGCCGGCCGGTAGGGGTGAGCGGAAGGGGCCGGTGGTTAATAAATGTGCGGTCGCCCGCCCGGACATGGTCTCCTTTCTTTTTCGACCCTGTCCAAAGAGGGCGCGATAAGATAAGCGCGCTGATGAAGTGCGATGAGTACAAGCGGAGCGTGATTGAATTAATATAGATTCCAGGAAAGGTTTTTCCGCGCGTTGCGTCGCGGTGCGTTTTCCCCCGCTTCGTTATCGCTCTATTAGGAAACGGGACACAATCCGTCGCCGTGTGTCCGTTG
This sequence comes from Anopheles plumbeus, assembly GCA_034621735.1. Lineage (NCBI taxonomy): Eukaryota > Metazoa > Arthropoda > Insecta > Diptera > Culicidae > Anopheles > Anopheles plumbeus. The sequence goes on along the minus strand of JAOEFI010000001.1, from coordinate 2,330,903 downwards.
CAGTTGGTGTTGGTTGGAGGTGTCCGGGGCCAATGCTACCTGGACCGGCCGCTCGGAAACCTACGATCGGGCGTTTATTTTCTCTCCCAAACAATGTCTGGTTGTTCATTTGTTCCTTCACAATTTTTCCTATTAAAGTTTTCTAGTGAAATGCACTCCATTGACATTTAACAACTAATTTGTCCGCAAAGGGCAGGTAGACCGAACATCCCGAGTCCCTGCAGCTTCCTTCCTCCCTTGCTTCGTTTGTCACCTTCTTCCTCCTAGGGCCCTCCTAGTCCGGCTCGATTCTGGGTAACTTGTATATAATTTAAATTTGCTCAATTTTGCTCACAATAAGCTATAATTATGATTAACTTTTCCTTTCTCTCTGTCTCTCTGTATCTATCTATTCGCCCTCTATCTGTCTCCCTCCGCTCCTACTAGTATCGATGCTACCCTTCAGAGTCTGCGCTTCCGCTTTCGATTCCCGTAATCATCGTGCTCACCGCACCACCCATGCACCCAGGACCCCCCCCCCCACCCCCACAAACCCGCCCCCCTCTACCCCCTCGGGTGACGATTTCGACTTATGTTTGACATTGTTTAACGCACGGTGTCTGCCCGGCGAAACATCCCGCGCTAGAACGTCGCCTCCCAAGTGTCCCAATGTCTTAGTTTGATTCATTCATGTTTGCCGGGGACTCGCCCCGCGTTCGCCTTGCGACGGCGGTGGCGGCAGGTTTCGACCGGACGCGAGTGGGCGTCCACCACCGGAAACGTAATAAAGAACATTTTGCGTGCGAGCGGCGTCTCCGTCGGGATCGCCCCCCGAGGGGGGGGGGGGGGGGGGGGGGCTACACGCTATAAGCTGTTAGAAACAGATTGAGACAGACGTGGGGAAGAACAGAATGAAGAAAAAGAGGCACACACACACAGGGTTGTGGGAGATATTCATTAGAATCCGGCGGGCCGACACAGAAGGTGAGCGAGCTCGGGCCATCATCAAGTCCTAATAGTAGCAGGGCACAAGCGCGCGGGGGAGGGGGGGGGGGCACGATTGAAAGAAAGACCACCACCGCCGCACTACACACACACACACACACACGGGGACGCACCGCCGCCGTTCTGGGAAGCGGCAGCGGAAGATAGACGGGGGCCGGGACGAAGAACCAAAATAAAGAAGGTCAGCCCCGCTTACAGCATCTATATAGTGAGTAGTCAAAACTAATGAAACTGATCATTATGATATTATAGGGTTCGTGAGGTAGCAGCGCATTCGAGGCGCTTTTGGTAGCCGAGAGAAGCTTCGCCCGAGAAAGCCACCAGTGTCGCTACCCACCGTTTTGTGTCCCCCCACCCAACCTACTGAACTGAGCATCAAATTTAAACCCCTTCTCCCCACAAGGACAAACGAAGCCCGGACCGGAAGTCGGACCGCCGACACTTGAGCTCAGATGACCACTGTTTTCACTGCTAAATTGAACGGCCAACGGCGCAAACGACCGCTGATTTTTTTCGGCAAACCTCAACCGACCAACACTCAACAAAAAAAAATATAAGAATGGGGGAATTGAGGGTGGGGGGGGGGGGATGATACCCTGGTTGCGCCGTCGAAAAGCTCCGACTGACATCCGCACGGTCACACAGCCCGTCTATAATGACGGGTGCCAGGATAATGGCCGGGGAAGACACAGTCGACACCGCTGGCGACGACGACGACGCTGCTGCTGCCGTACGTGGAAAAGGCTACGAGTTTTTAACGACAAGAAGATTTTCGGGGTGGAAATCTAGCTGCACGAGCCTCTCGCCGGGCAGCCCAGATCGAGCTGATTGACGAGTGTGTAACGTTCATTTCCAGCCGTCCGTTGCCGCGTTATGCAGAGAAAAAACTGCCAACAAAAGGTTTATTTGCTACAAAGTATCAAAACAAATGTTTGTCCGGGAAAGTCGGCACCCAGCGGCGGGCAGCAGGGCGAAAGAAAAACGTAACAATTCACATCAACTCGGCAGAGTTTGCAGCGCCTGCGAGGGGAAATGGTCCGCTGGGCGCCACACTGGGCTGTGAGATATTGAGGGACTTTTATTGATTCCGACAAAATATCAAGTAATGAATATGAATTTATTTAGGTACACACAAGTTGAGGGCTGAAGCTGAAGCCACAACTCGCCTGACGAACTGCTTCTGCCAGGCTTTCGTCCTGGTAGTCCATCGTAGTCCTGGCCCAACACCAAGCTTCCCAAGCGGTATCGGCACGCCGTCCTCGCAAGACTGTCCCACCAAACACCACAGAATGCGATCCCTGGCCTGCTAAACACGCAGAGTGTGGGTGGTGAACGGGGAAGGGAGGACGAAAAGGAGCGACGGCGGTTGTCACGCCGAATTGACCCAAAAAAAAGGGGATCGGAACGTGTCTCAACTCTATTATCCAACCACTCAGCGGCGTACTCACTCACTTTTCCTCGCTGCTCGCATGACGCGTGTGATCACCATCAAATATACTCTATCGCAACTTCACCACGGCTCTGGCGGGGCCTTTTTCCCGGGGTGAGCCAGTGTCCGGAAACCATTAGCTCTAAGCGGATTATCACTTTCATAAATTCCCGATTTCTCGCATTTTCGGATGTGGCGAGATGAGGGAATGATTTATTATTTATAAGCCTGCTTTCCATAAATCGGGTCCCGCGCGCCCGCGCCAGGTGCTCGATACTGTGCATTTCCGTTCTGCGATCTGCACTCGAACACTCGGGGTGCCCACACCCGGGGAAAACCACTACATTCTGCCAGTCAGTGGAGGCCACCGGCCAGTACCGTGATGCTGATTAGGGCAATTGTAACGGATCATGTAATATAACCTGCCGTAACTACCCCTTTTTGGTGGTAAAGGAGCGCACGTCCTCGTTCGAGTTCTATTTCCGCGCCACAATCGGGTTTTTCTTCTATCCGTACTATGGTGTTGTGCGATGCTATTTTCATCTCTTGTTTTACTACAACATTTCCAGATTCCAAAAAAGACTTTTCTTCTGAACTGGTTCTGGTTGCCTCCGGTTTCTTGCCAAATATATGTTGGTTTGATGTAATTCAGGACCTGATTTTCCATCTTCAGAACCTATTTGTAAAGTTTCGGGCGGACAGTGTATATTATAGTTTGAGCGTGTGAGATTGAGTCTACAGAGAACAACACATCAAAACATAAATGAAATGTGCAACTTTTCATTCTTCAGATGACAATTGTGCAAAGCATTTTAATCTGCTACTTATATATTTTATAAAATGTGAAACATCCGAAATGTTGAGATTCAAAATTACAGATACGCACACGTTTCCGACTCGACTGTAATTCCGACTCGTTGTAATTCAACATCACACGCAATGTTTAGTCAACTAGAGGCTTCTATAGCCTTGCAGCATTACATTTAATCTACTAGAAAAGTGGATGTGGGAAAGCTGTCGATCGCCGGGAAAAATTGTCGTCGTTTCCACACTCCCGATATCGTACAAATTTAATGAATTTCCAGGGAAGCGCGTTTGAAATAAGCTTCACGTTTATGAAAGCTTTGAAGTGCCGCACTTCTAGGAAGCGGCAGTAGAGAGAGAGAGAGAGAGAGAAAGAGGGGAAGAGAGAGAGAGGGGGTACGTTGAAAACCCGGTGTGTCTCAAACGGCGCGTGGCTTCCAGGAAAAACTATCGCCACTCGGCCCACGGCGGCACAAGAAAGCGTTCGCTCCTTTAAGGAGCAGCGTGGAACAAACCCACCCCCACCCCCAAAAACATGCCCCAAATATTAAAGCTGTCCGTTTTTTCTTGTTGTTTAAGATAAATCCTCTTACCGGAATGCTTGATGTATTGAGAATGCTGTTACATTAAAATCTGTTTTTCTTAATTGGTATTCAAACCATTCTCCCAGCTCCAAAGTAATCCTACGGTGGACATCATCATTATTATAAACGAATAAAATTTGATTCGTTAGATGATTGATAGTCGTTTACCAACACCTCGAGGCCCGAGGTTTAGGTTATTGACGATGCATGAACCGACGACGCTGCCCGTCAACACTGTCGCATTTCGCGAACGGAATTCATTGTTTTGTCGGAGATGTCATTAACTTTCCCATTATTCGAGCGGCGCCGAGGCGAATGGGAATGGGAATGGGATGACTTGATTTACTCGGCGTTGCTACGGCTTGCCTCAACTGTGTTCCCGAATGTTTACTGGCATTCAGATTAGTTTGCATGGGAGCGGAAGTGTCACAAGGGATGCATGTAATGTAATTGTAATTTCGCAACCATGGACCGCAGGTCTCGGCTCGGCTATACAGACATCCAATCACCATAATATGGTGGTGGGCCTCTGCTCTCTCTCTCTCTTTCTCTCTGAATGCATCCCCACTCCGGGCGCAGGGCGCAGTTGGAGTTATATGGGACAGGACGAAACTGATAGCGGTAATCTCTCCGTCCTACCAACTATCTGTCAGCTCCATTGGGCGGCGAAGAGCTTAAGAGTTTTCCGGTTAGACGAACAGCATCAACGCATCGACAGGCAGCAGTTGTCATCGTCGTCAACTTTCTTCGCTGCCGGTGTCGGTTGGCAACGGACAAATATTCCCAATCCATGAATATTTGATCAACCAAGGGAATTAGCACACAAAAAAAAAACAAAAATCAGTACGCAGATAAGGCACCCTTCCATGGTGCTGATGAGATGCACGGAATACGGGTGGAAATGTTGGAGTTGGCTGAGTGGCGAATACTTTTTCGAGATGAGCCATCAATCAATTATATTGGTTGGTAAACGAAGAGTGTGTATCGTCTATATCGTTACAGGATATGTGCTTGCAATACCTACGTTAAAGATAAAATATAATAATATATCTTATACAGAAGGTCGTTCAGTAGAGTGCGGATTATTTTTAATCCGAAAACTCTAACCATTACCTCCTGTTTGTCGACCTGTAGCAAACTAACCGAAGAGACATATTTTATTCCCCAATATTCCATCTCATCCAATAGGCTCATTACATCCTTAGTCCTTAGGTGGCCATCTTCAACTAGCAATAATCGCACCTCGGTTGTACCTCATTGGTTACGATATCGCCACTGCGCAAAGCTTGGTGGCCATCTATTGGATGTAAACCAGGTGCGGTATGGATTGCCATTGTACACAATGGTGTGCAATTCTTTGAGGATAAAAATTAATAAATCGTCACAGCTACCTTTTATGATTGACCGACGTGATGCTTGTGTTATATGGCCGACATGATGCTTGTTTTCTAGTTTGATTGGAAACAAGAAAATGTCGATTAGACCAATAACAATTAATTCACTGGTACTTCAGAGGGATTTTTCTTTAGTTTGTGGTGCATTAAACAAACAAACAAATGATATTTTTCCACATATCGCCAACATACTGCGATGTCCCTGTGTGTAAAACACCAAGCAAAACGTTGTGAAAGGGGATGTAAATGTTATGCAGTTCTATTTTCAAGGAACAGGCAGTTTCTACTGTAAGTTTTTTATACCATGTTTATAAATATAAAAGTAAATATTTTCAAAATATCATGAACAAATGAATTCTACCAATTGTGCAAATTTATTTGCAAACTCGTTGTACATCCTTAGATTTTTTTGGTATCAAAACTATAACAACTTTTTTACTGTTTTGTTAGGTCGAATTCGTAATTTACAATTCTAAACCTTTACTACGCAATTTAAATTTATGGAGTAAAACTCTGCATTTTTCGAATAACAATAACGATGAATTGAGTACTTGGAACAGCACCACTAGGCATACCAAAAAAGCAAGCTGTCAATGATAGGAACAACGTCATACTTTCGTGAACAGAGCCAACTGCAGTAACTGCAATAATTACACATCAACACTCTTTCGGGCCACACAACCGAAATTGGCACTCGATTTGTTGCCGTGCTCGTGCGATTAAACAGAAGGAGAAAGTTAAATAAGATCACTACCGTTTGTTTTATTTGTGCCCAGGCAACCCCAGGGGAAAGGCTCACATTTTCGTCCCTGGTTATGTGAGGCAGCCCTGAGCCGGTGCTCGCTCAGTTACATTCCAAGTACCAATCTGTGGTAAGTTTTACTTTCGTAGTGCGTTCCGGGACGATCGGAACGCCAGCCAGTAACCTGCATCGACCACCACACTCGAACAGCGAGATTCATTCGAGTTTCCGTTTCCTCTACTATTCGAACTGCGTCATCAATAATACCATTCGTCGGATTGCCAGAGACGCGCAGACACCGACGTGTTTCTCACCAGCCGCTCGCCAGCAGGTGTCAGAAGAGTGTCCGATCGACAAGTGTCCCAAATCTTACCGCCAACGCCGACTAAGCAGACTAGCGACCATCAACCATGAACATACCCAATCAGTACATAGAAAAGACGGAAGAAGTCGCCGACCAGGTATGTCCTCCTCAATATCAATTCCACTGCATATGATAAGTGCGCTCTTTTCAAACACGTTTTGCAACGTCACCGTCGTCATCACGTCGCTCCGCGTGTTAACATTTCTGCTGGCGCTTCGAACGATCGCCCCGTCCAATCTAAACTGATCATGTTACATAAAAACAAGCTTTACTTTCTCTCTCTTCTTTCCGAACTCCATTCCACACCAGATTCGATGGGATGGTTTCATTGGTGATAATTTCAAGCATTTTCATTTTCAACTCTTCAACAAAAGTTACACACAATATTGTACACACAATACACAAAAAACACACAAAAAAGTTACACACAATACACAACTTTATGCACAATCTTTCTTTTTCTTAATAATTGGTTCAAGAAAGCCTTAAATGTGAGACGCAGTGGTTTCGAGCAATCTTTGTTTCACGACTACGATTTGATTTACTGACATTGTTCGGTATTTGTTGACTTTGAGAATTTGTTTACAGAGGCCACCTCATATCGCTTAGTTTATTTATAATGTAATAGTGCCTCGAGTGGCCGAGTCAAGTATGGTGACCGGAACCGTGAAAAACGAGTTATTTTAATTAGTCGTAATGGCACGCCTATGACGCTCCGCTAGAGTGAGTAGATGGTGTGTGGCTGTGTGCTGCGATTGCCATAGGTGGCCGACGTCGTTCTTATCAAATGACCAGCCGGGTTAGGATGCCAGGACTATATTGTATCATGGTTCCTTATACATATTTTGGATTGGTTCGCGGAACGTTTTACCCGAACCTTTGGAGTTTAGGATGGACATCATTTGCGTTTTGGCAAGTGTTCTAGTGTTTAACTAAGCGTCCCTATTGCTTCCTTGAAATCGGTTCCTGACGCGCGTTTGACCGTGCTGGCCTCTACCTCAGACCCTTCCCCATCCCCTTTTTGGCATACACAATCCTCTTTCTTCGCCGAGACATTCCTCAACTGGAATTTGGTACCGGGCAGGCTATCGTTTGGCACGTGCCTTGTAGCCTCCACTTTTTGGCTGTGTACTTGAAGTGAGTCAATAAAGACAAATCAACAATGTCGGAAACCGTGTGCTACAGTCCCTGTTTTGATTGGATGCAATCACCGGCCAAGGTTTCGCATTTTTACGTGACACTGGAGCCACATTTTATATTGTTTGTTTTACCTCACATGTATGGCTAGCAACAATACGAACACCATACGAATGAAACTCTTTCTTTTCTTGAATTCAAACAGAGTAACTATCATTCTAGATTCTAGTCTAAGGTCTAGTTAATGTGTAAGCTTGCGAAACACTATCAAACAATACGAGTGAGGGTAAATTCCTTATCGCCAGAACCAATTGAACACGTTTGAATTCTCGCAGCGTTCCGTAGAACATTTTTTGTTGAAATTCTTCCATAGAACACCATTGCACTGTTCATTGCCACCACCACAGCATTCGAGTTCAATTCCATTGCAACATTAATGTCCAACGATTCGATTTTGCAGGTAATTCGGAAAGGCAAACACATCCTGCCACACGTCGCCCGATTATGCCTGATTGCAACATTCCTCGAGGACGGCATCCGCATGTGGGTGCAATGGAATGAGCAGCGCGAGTACATGGACATGAACTGGGGCTGCGGCAAGTTTTTGGCCACGCTGTTCGTGCTGGTCAACCTGATGGGCCAGATCGGTGGCTGCGTGATGGTGCTCGGCCGCCTGAAGGTGAGCATCGCCTGCTGGGTGCTGTTCGGCATCGTGGTCCTGCAGACGGTTGCCTACTCCGTGCTGTGGGACATTCAGTTTTTGCTGCGCAACCTCGCCCTGATCGGGGCCCTGCTGCTCGTGCTGGCGGAGTCCCGGGGCGAGGCGCGGTCGCTGTTCGCCGGCGTGCCGTCGCTCGGCGAGAACAAGCCGAAGAACTTCATGCAACTGGCCGGCCGCGTCCTGCTGGCGTTCATGTTCATCACGTTGATCCGCTTCGAGCTGAGCTTTCTGCAGATCGTGCAGGACATTGTCGGATCGATTCTCATGGTGATGGTCACCGTCGGTTACAAGACGAAACTGTCCGCGCTCATTCTGGTCGCCCTGCTGACGGTGCTCAATCTCTACCATAACGCCTGGTGGACCATCCCGGCGTACAAGCCGCTGCGTGACTTCCTCAAGTACGACTTCTTCCAGACGCTCTCCGTCATCGGCGGCCTGCTGATGATCGTTTCCCTCGGACCCGGCGGCGTGTCGATGGACGAGCACAAAAAAAAGTGGTAAATCAACAGGGAAGGCGGCCAGTGCAAAGTCCAACACCTAGGAACAAAAGCAACGGCAACATACACACCCACACGCACACATCATCATCTACAACTACAGAATAGAATCGAGGACACATTTTCGGTTAAAAAAAGGGACATCGCACCCGTAGCGGTGGCCGTTGAGACGAGCAGAGGAGTATCAGAATCACACAAAAGTCGACGACTATGACGACTTACATAATAGCTGGGACAATAATATTCGTACCAGATATGGACGACGACTCGCAAAGTGCATCATTTGGTGGAGGAAGAAGCGGCTGTTAGATGGGAGGTGGCGGTACGGTGAGAGAGATGTCTAGAAGATTTTGGCCTATGGTAACGGTTGAAAGTACTCACCAGCGTAGCGAATCAAACATACATACACTAGCGAGGAAGGCATATACGGGATGTAAATGTGAACAGAAGAATTTATACAGTTGTTCCAAATTGACTCTCTTCTCGATCGAATGAGATGTTTCATTCACAGTAGGTTTCTTTTTATCCTTCATTGCTTAAACATATTTTCGGGTCTAACGTCTAAGGTAACACTCGCATCAATGAATGGAGAATTAGTGGATAATAGTACCCGCATCAACGCAACTACACACGGTTGAAGCGATAATAAAAAAAGAGTATTCATTGAGCATCGTGTGAAGATGAGGCGAAGCGTTAGGCACAAGACACTGACATCATCCGAAGGCCGACAACTGTGTGGCGAGCAGTGAGCAACATCTCTCGGTAGTAACGGCTAGGAAGCAATGGATAATTCGACCCGACCCTCACCAGCAACACTGTACCGCGCATTTAGCGACTGTTCACATGAATGAGGTATGAACTTAACAATCCTCTCACCTGTTATTAGGATAGCTAGGGAAATTATTGTTTTATTAAAACACAACAAACAAATAAAAACTATACTTGAAGTTTGATCGCTATCCCGACGTCCAATAGTAGTGAGATTAACTGCACTGGAAGACTAGTTCTCCCTTCGTTAACGATCCGAGCACATTCCCACACACTCCAATAGGCCTTCAAGTTCTCTCCGCTGCGCTGATTCGGAACGATTAATAGTTTTACTTAATACAGCTTAGCAGTGGATAACACGGTTAATCCCGGTCCCCGATCCCGGGTTATTCAGTCGAGTTTTCGGAAACGTCTTCCTATCCGAGCAACATCTTTTCGACACGAAACGGAGACGGGCAAACACAAACGTAACAATTGTCTTAAGACTTAGAGACTGACGAGGAGAAAGTGCCGAATGTATCGACTAGTGCGTCTGATAGAATGTACTTTGGAATGCATGGAGTTCCTTTAGCCGAAGCGAAGACGAAAGATACGGAACGAGAGAGGTACTTATATTGAAGGAGATAACGATGTTATAAACTCATAATGAAACGATCATGATATATGTCGTGATGAAAAAAAAACAAACCGATCGATCATATAAAAAATCAAAGAACATGCAGAATCCATTCATATTGAAAAATGATTGCTTTTGTTTTTGTATTGTTCCTTTTTGTGTTCATTCCTTTTCCGTTGGTTTTCAATCTAACTGTCGCTATTCTTTGAGGGTTTTTTTTGTTACGAACGCCATCGCCCTATGGTCATTTGACTTTTTTGGTCTCGAGAGAGTTTTTCCTGTAGTCATAGAATTGGGAAAACACATTTGCTTTATTTTCGTTTTTTTTTTTAAATATTTTCTTATTATTTGCGAATTTCTGATCGGCAGTCAATCAACCGATAAAACATACATTTTGAATCCGATTTTGGCGATATGTTGAGCAATCACCTTAGATTATTTTACACACTTCCTGGAGCCAATTCTTTTTTTCCGATAGTTATTAAAGAAATGGTGATATTTTACATAAAACCATCCAACCTATTGAGTACCAACAACTGGCCAGATCGTATTTAGAATCATAAACTTCCTATGCAGAAGGGTGTCGATGTGTGTGAATTACTGATGGAAATTGTCGTAGTTAAAATCAATGTCAGCATTGGACATGCAGAACATGTTTTCATTTGCGTGAACAAAAATACATATTGTAATTGCATGGGACTGAACATATTAAATATTTTATGCAGCCAATCAAACTAAATTGTTTATTTTTTTATCATGTTTCATGAACATGTAGGCAATACAGCACTTATTGAAAAAAAGGAAGGGGGGAAGGTACGCCGACATCCTCATGAATGATTTTGTAGTCTTTTGCTCCTTTCAACCGTTTCTCTGAAATATTGCAAACGACGTTTTTACATCCGATCATTGAACGTGGTCTGGGATTAACAGGATACGAATAAAGAGGAACCCGCGGGCAACGTGGCCCACCGTCAGTTCCGGTCATTGATTTTCTGAAGGACAGACGATGGATGAAGGTAAGTTTTCTACAGATGAAGGAAAAGTATGCTCACTTCGACTCTCTTCTATCAAGGTGCGACCATATTTCCAAATGTGAATCTCCAAAAGCCTGGATTAAATTAATTATCTCCTTTATCCTGGTTCAACACAGTATGCGAGCCGATAAAAAATGACGAAAGAAAAATCGCTTCACAGTCGACTCTTCGCTGCAAGATAGTGAATACACAAAGAGTCTCGCATAACGAAGTTGTATTGTTAGTTCAGTCTTAAGGTTGGTTATTGGTAAAGAAATTGTGATTTCTTAACATCAATAACCCCATAGCCTGCTTACATTGCAGGGCCAATAAAAAACTAAAGCCGATGCAAGATGTTAAGTGAGAAATACCATCTAATTATATTTGATGCTGATAGGCCTTTTTAACCTCGCCTTCTTTGTTGATTACCAATCATGGAACATCGATTTTTCTGTTCGTACGTTCGCAATACATGATGCAATAAGAATATGCGTGATGTGTACTTCAAACGAATATTCAACGTAAAAAACTGCAATAACTCATCTTTTCATCGATATACTGTGGACCTTTGCGAATTGCTAACTATATCAACACCCTTAGGCACCACTTTTGTTAACCGTTGTAGACTGATTTTAAGCACTTATCTTGACAGCTGCACTTTGACGTGAGCAGTTATTTGCAAAAAAGGAAAGAACAACAAAACTCAAGAAAAACACGAAACAAAATACAACCAGTGTAACAAAAGAACGACGGAATATCAAGAAACAGTGGAGGAGTAACCCAAAACAAATCGATGAGTTCGTAAGGAAAAGTTGCCCGCGACCGTGTGGGTTGTTTTCGTTTCGGGGAATTAGATAGAAGGAGTAGTAACCCTCCTGCTGCAGAAACTAACACGTAACTGAAACTGCATCCGTGGCCAGCATTTCTTTTACGACTATGCGAAACAACTCGCACAGCTCTCATGAAGGTGCAACGAATCGCCGTAACGTATCTGTGTGAAGAGTGCGTATAGTTTGCGCCGTTCGGGCAAAAAAGATGAATTGGTTCGATACGACTGGAATAGCAAACCTGGCAAAAAATGCACTCAAAGAAGCTCAAAAGCAGATAGATAAAGCTCTGGACATCAAGGACGAGGATGACGCGGCTGCTGTCGGCATGGATGACGCGAGTCCCGATAGTGCAGGCCACACTGGTGGTACTACTAGCAGAAACACCGAACTCCTCATCGAGTCGAGGAATAGCGAGCAATTGCAAAAGGTAAACAAACAGCTTGACCCTACGACACCGGTGGGTGAATGTTCGAGCGCAGCAATGATCAACGAGGGTGGAACATCGGACAAGGGATCGGTCCAGTCACAATCGACGGTTGGTATCGATGGCGTTACCCTGTGGGGTTCCTTCACCGGATCGTTCTTCCAGCATCCGCCGGGCAGCGCGGGAAATGTTACCGTTACCAAACCCCCGGCTAGTCTTAAGCGCAAGAGTTTTGAAGACTCGGGTAGCCAAGAGGTGCCTAAAACAAGCTTTAGAGAACACGCGACAGGCGCACCGATTCGGGAGCCGACGCCGGTAATCAGCCCAACAAACGAGTCGCCAGAAAAGGACAGCTCCGAGTCGATCGAGGTTCTAAGTCCGGCTACGACGCCTATCTCAACGCTCACCTCCCCGCTGCCGTCCGGTGGCACCACGCAGAACGACGGCGAATCGGAGTCGGTCGAGGTGCTCGGCACCGCTGGGACCGCGTCGAGTGTATCGTCGCCGGAATCACTCACTGCGATCGATCAGGACGCCAGCAATGAACGAGGCTTTACGGCCCTGACCGGCAGCGAGTTACATGGTGCAGCGTCAGGCGACAACGATGACGACATCAGCGTCGAAGATGACTCGGTTTCGTATACCCTCTCGGAGCAGCAGATTACGGTGATGGAGACGAGCGGCACCGCTGCCCCCATCACGGTTGCTCCCACCCGCAGCAGCCTACACCTTGCCCTCTCCAGTACGTTCGCCGCGAAGGACACACGGGACGGCGGACGTCATCCGCCGACGGGTGAACTGACCGCGAATAATTCGGCATCATCTTCAACGCTACGGCTTGCTCTTTCAGGTACGGAGGAATCAATCGAATCGGATTGCACGGTCGAGCCGAGCGGCGACAAGAGACCACAACAGCACCAGCTACAGCAGGAAGATCACGAACTGGACCGGAGCTACGAAAAGGTGGAAATACAGACGCAGACATCGGACTCGACGCAGAGCTTCGAGGAGATCACTCCCAGCGGTAGCGTGCATGGTAGCGTTGATACGGTAGACACCGCACAGGAAGACGCTGAGGAGGCGGAACGGTTAGGGCAGGTGAATACGGTCGGATTCGCCACAAAGTCAACGTCAACGTCAGCTGTAGTGGCCGGAGACGGGATAGGAGGAGGCGGAGCACACATCTCAGGACCGAACTCGGGCGACGACGAGGTTGAAACCACCACCTCGTCCGACATCGAGATCATCTCCAGCCCGAATGGGGGCGACTCGAGTAGCACGCATAGCAACGGCGCGTACCGCACCAGCCCGCTCAAGATCCGGGACGGCAAGAGTGACGACATCGACATCCTGCTGATCAAGAAGCACCGGGGCCACACCCGCCAACCGTCCGAGATCTCCGTTCACAGCGGTAACAGCGACGAGTCCGGCCACCAGACGGAGACGGAGCGGCTGATGCGCCGGCTGACGGAGGTGTCGGAGACGCTCGAGCAGCGCGAGTACCGCCTGGTGGAGCTCGGGCGCCAGAACGCGGAGCTGCACGAGCACAACGCGGCGCTGCAGTCGCAGCTCGAGACCAAAGCGAAGCGGGCGGCGGACGGCGGCTCCGACTCGGAGGGCTACACGCAGCGGCTGTCCGCGCTCGAGCGCAAGTTCCAGCAGTCGATACGCGACAAGGAGCTGGTCAAGCGACAGCTCGATGCGTTGCGCGCCGAGGAACAGCAGAAGGTAGCCCGGGGCGAGGTGGATAAGGCGCTCGCCGAGCGCGACTTTATCATCGGCGAGCTGCAGAAGGAGGGCGAGAGCCTGTCGAAGCAGGTGCTGCAGCACTCGAATATCATCAAGAAGCTGCGCGTCAAGGAGAAAGAGAGCGACTCGCTGATCCGCAAGCAGCGCGAAGAGATCGGCGAGCTGGTGGAGGAGGCGGAGCGACTGAAGCGGTCCTTGTCGGCGAAGGAGGAGGTCGAACGGTCGCAGATCGACGCCGTCCACAAGCTGTCGTCCGAGAAGCAGAAGCTCGAGCGTGACTGCGTGCAGCTGAAAAGCAGTCTGGACGACCAGGCGCAGCGGCTCGAGACGCTGCGCAAGTCGTTCGACTTCGCCCGGAAGGAGCTGAGCGAGCAGGCGGAATCGCACCGGGAGCTGCTGCAGCGCTCGACGAAGCTGCAGGCGATCGAGACCGAGCACGGCAAGCTGCAGCGGGCCAGCGAGCAGATGGCGGGGCAGATGGAGGAACTGCGAGAGCAGCTGCGCCGCACCGAGCACGACCACGGGCAGCGGCTGCTGCGCGCGAAGCAGGAGCACGTCGAGCTGCTCGGCCGGCTCGAGGCAACCGAAACGCGGGCCGAGGAGGAGAAGAACGCGGTCGCCTCGCTGACGGTACCGCTGATGAAGCAGCTCGAGTCGCTTCAGAACACGCTGCGCCACAAGGAGCACGTCTGGGAGCAGCGGGACGCGTCCGTCGCCCAGCAGCTGGCGGAGGCGCAAGAGCACGCCAAGTCGAACGCCGAACGTGAACGAACGCAGCGCGACCAGATCGCGTCGCTGCAGGGCCGCATTGCCAACCTGGAGGAGCGGCTCACCGCTGCCCTGTTCAAGCTGGAGGAGGTAACGAACGAACTCCTGCAGAAGCAGCTCGACGCAGAGTTGCTCGAGTGCGACTACCGCAAGCGGCTGGCGGTAAGCGACAGCGAGCGGCTGGAAGTTGCCGAGCGCTTGCTCGAGAAGGAACGGCTCGTGGGCAAACTTGAGCAGCGGCTTCAGCACGACCTAGCAGGAGGTACCCAGACGTCCGCCACCAGCTTGCACAGCCACCACCATTCCCACCCACCGCCGGGAGCCATCGGCGATGGCACCAGCAAGGCACCGGGTGTGGGAACTTCCAGCGACAGTCCCACGCTGCTGTATGAATCGAAACGCGGGCCCTCGGAGTCTTCGCCTACGCCGAGCCTCGGCAACCTGTCGCTGTCCGAGTCGCTGGCCAGCCTGCCGTGGAACGTGTCGCGGGACGGGACGGGTTCGTTGGAAGCGAGCAACGCGTTTCCGGATGGTGTGTCGGGCGCCGGCGCTGCCCCACCCGTCTGCCTGCTGAACAACACGTCGCTGCTCGAGACGCTACAGGCGACGCTGAAGCAGCGAGACGGGGAGGTTACCCAGCTGCAGTGGGAACTGAGCCGCTTCCAGCAGGAGCGGAACGCGCTGAACGCGGAAATATCCGAGATCACGCTAACGTTGGACAGTGTAAGTAGCAATACGGTCCAGTAGAACGGGAACGGCTTACTGCGAACGGATTTTGTTATAATGTCCCCTCACAACTCACTACTAATTTAGGGTAGCATACTATCGTCACAGTTCAGCTTTATCTGATTCCCACCGTTCATTCGTAGATCCGGGAGAAATGCGACCGGGGCCTCCAGCTGGAGGCGGACCACAACGAGCTACAAAAGCGCTACGACGCGCTGCTGCAGATGTACGGCGAGTCGGTGGAAAAAACGGAAGAGATGCGTCTGGATCTGGTCGACGTGAAGGAAATGTACAAGCTGCAGATCGACGATCTCCTCCGGCAGCAGCGCCAACTGATGGCCTCAATCAACTCCAACCAGCAGCCGGTGCTACCGTCTTAAGCCCATGGTTCGATAAAACCCGTATTCGAGTGGCAGGAGTGTTGAAGCGTGTTGATCGAGCAACCGTTTCTTATCGCTTCGCTTGTGTGAACAAAAGGAATTAGGTTACTGTGTGATTGATAATTCAGTTCGGTGGAATTTTACATATTTTCTAATCTGTCTGAAATGAAAAAAAAAAAACAAACGAGACAGTGATACTAGGGGATATTTGACGGTAGGGAAAACCATTATTGAGCTACTCTAGAGGGCGTTTACGATGTTTGGATACTTTTGATTTTGATGTTGGGCAAAAAATGCCACCTTGTTTA
Organism: Anopheles plumbeus; assembly: GCA_034621735.1. NCBI lineage: Eukaryota > Metazoa > Arthropoda > Insecta > Diptera > Culicidae > Anopheles > Anopheles plumbeus. The sequence goes on along the minus strand of JAOEFI010000001.1, from coordinate 2,314,665 downwards.
CATCTACAGTCAATCTTGCATTAATAATTCCTACGTGGGAGCAACCTTCGTCGGGTTGTTTTTGCATTTTTCCACAAAAAATAATCTGTCCAATCAAAGAAAGCAATCGCAGCATTCAAGAACGCTACAGTATGCGTTTTGTTTTCAAAAACACCTTAAATGTTACTTTCTTGTCAATTATCCTAAGCGTGCGTCACCTTTGCTTAAGTTTGGGGGTTTTTTTTTGCGTTGCTAACTATCGTTTCTAGATCAAAATCTTTGTCAAAAACAGCAGGCTTAGTGTACGTGCATCGGAGAAAGAACATTTAATACATATTAAAACTTTCCAGCGTATCTTTTTTTTTTGTCGGCAAAGATTTTTGTTATTATTCATACCCATATGACTATATTTTCTGTTAAATCGGCAGTACCGATTCTTTGTTCAATAACTCCATCTTGACCTGCAAGCTGGAAGACATGCCCTGCTGTTTGTTCTCGTTTATTAAGGTTTTATCTTTTATCCTAGTCCACTTTGTTCTGGCTGTAGGTGAATGTTTGCAATGAATTGGTGTAAGAACCCAATCCATTCAAATCAGGATTCTTTCCGCTAACGGCCACTAAGAAAGTTAATTGAGTTTTCGCAGTATGTGCATGTGATTGAGTGAAATTGCAAGCAATCGCTCATATAAAAGTCCAGTAGGTGTGGTTGTGCAATTAAAACAGAAAAGCGAAAGGTGTTTTTGGTGGATCGAGTATGAGTAGGCGGTTGGTAGTGAAGTAGAATAAGCATGATTAAAAAAAAGCAATAAGACAAATAAGGACATTTAGCATAGCATACTGGCAATATGTATTGTTCGTCGCATCTATGCCTAGAACATTGGGCACCGGGTCCCGTTGTTTCACCTCCTGTAGAACTGCGAACGATTCGAGGAGAATTCAGAATAAACGACAGAAAAATACGAGTCCTCTGAGTTCTATGCTATTATACAATATCAGCGTCGACGCGTTGCTTGGCGATGGGGTTTCTCCCCATGTCGCCAAGCATTGTTCATAATATCAGTTGCCTTATTAGAAAGGAAGAAATACTTTACTCTCAGTAGTTGATATCATGAACAAGTTATTCTTTATTTGTCGCAAGTAGAGTATTAGTCGTTTTCGTCGAATAAATGTATATTTAAATATACACATATTCAAATATATATATATATATATATTTAAATATACACATCTGTATCATATTATTTATATATTTATATAATTACATATAGCATAGCATGTATATCAAGCATGGAAATAATCGGTAAGCAGGCGAACCGTGCGTTTCAGTCAGCCCCACCAGTCGCCCTTTTTTGTTGGCTTTCGAATGTTTGTCCCAGGAATGGAATACGCAAACACCATATTAATCCGCTACGCAAGGGACACCCGTTGGTTCGTGGGACTGACAGTAAATATAGGTTTATATCATACACATATTATATATGTTGCTACATCCACTCTACCTCTTATTTATACCGGAATGAAGCGAACCCCGGTAAAGAAGAAGGAAGCGAGCCGGCCGAGCGTTGCGTCTTGCTTTTCCTTCGTAGCCCTGTAGGTTTCCTTCTGGGGAATCTTTAATATGCGGGAAAAACAAATTCTTCTGCATTCACCGTATTCTTAGTAACAAACTCTCTTGTATTGTTTACGTGTAAGCATGTGTGTTGGGTGTTTTTCTCGTTTATCCTTTAATCGTTCAATATGTGGCAGAAGGGAAACCAGCGCGACATCACCGGTGCCCTCGCTTACTCAGGTTCTACTTTATCAGAGTTCGCGATATTCTTCTTTTTTACTGTATCTTTACTTTTATGTATATATATATATATATATATTGGTTGATTCATTTCTCCTATTTATTTCTTTATAGCGCATCTTCTGCGTTATTTAATACTTTTTGTTTTGTTTCGACGCGTGTAACGTTACTGTTTAGTCTACTACACCTTCGCCATGCTTCATATTTACTTTAAGCAATATCATTCAAATATTTATATCTCCTCCTCGCGTGTGCTGCAACATTCCTGTGTCTGGTGTGATTCGATAACACCAGTCGTATCACCAGCACATTCTGGTTCACTTGCTCTTTCGGTACCATTCCTATTTGATGTTTCCTTTAACTCTAATTCATGATCAGTTGACCATATCGGTCAGATTCGTTCGAACTCCAGTCCTTATGCTTTTTTGGATGTTTAGCAACGTCGTAAAATAGTCAGGCCAGATTCGGTTTTCGGGAAAGTGGGGAAACCATATTGTTGTAACTACCAACAGAACGCATCGTGTATGCTACAGCTCAGGATATGGTGCATGTGTTCTACAACTATGGAATGATCCCAAAACCGCTTGCCTAAGGGGTTACTACAACTAGCATCGAGCAACGCATTGAAAATATGTTTCTCGCTTTTTTTAGAATAACGGTTCCGTGCTTAAAACGATAGTATGCTCAATTGAATTGAGGGAAACATTTATTCGAATGATTGAATTATCAGCCGCACATCTAATGTAACATTAGCGAGTGCTTTTTGCGGCAATCGAAAGTTAGATAAAAACTAAAGCACCCAGTATTGCTAGCGAAGGACGGCAAAGTCACAATTTGCCGGATGCATTTTGTAGCACAACCTAGGGGTAGATCGATAAACTAGTGTTAAAATTGGTGGGCCTAGCCTAGGGTACAACAGAGAAACCATGTTCACCAACTCTCCAAGTGAATGGAAGAAAACGAAAAGCCATTTTCTTCCACTGAACATTTTCTTCATTTTACAGCAAGCAGGATAGTGTATCCGCAGGGAGGTTTTTTGAAATTGCAAAACCCTAAACTGAACATCTTATGATATGTTTTTGTGAACAAACTATTGCTTTACTTACTCGTAACATAATATCGTCAACGTTCTTTATGTTTCAGTTGATATTTCCTTTCAGCAAATGAAAGCTACAACCTGGGAGACCGGAAACAACACTAGTTCGTCGTGTGCATCGACTACCTTTCGAGATCGAGAACCTTGTTAGGCGAAGGGCAACTCCAGAAACTCACACAACCCTATACCACAACTATCGCTAATCTATTTAACACATTAGCGAGCAGGGCCGGGTCGGCCTGCCTTCGCTTCTTGGACTGGACAACTAATGATTGTTGAGCACTGATTGAATGCTTGCTTGCTAGTGCGGACCATACTAAAAGTACAACAACAGTGCCAGGAACACGAGCTAACGAAACATACCTGACTTGACTTGATGAACGCATTCGCTTTCATCCATTTCGGTCTGAGCTGAAAACGACAGCCAACAATCTGGGATTTTTTTTATGCATTTAAATGTTGCCATCTTTCTCATGTGTCCGCACACACACTGCACACACCTGCCCGATTGTACACATCGGTCCTTTTTCTTCGAGCCTATCTTGCAGGTATGGTATACTCTATTTGGTTTCCCTCCAGAATGTTTGTCCGTTCTTCTCTTTCTCATCTGCTCTTTCCACCCGTTTTTCGCCGATCTCCTTGACCTTATTCCCGTCCATCCCTACTTCATATCGCAAGCATGTCAAGATTTAACTACCCACTTTGTAGTGTGGGCGAGAGACCCGATTACCCTCGTCATAACAAACGGTTCAGTGCTAACTTAAGAGCGGCGGCAGTTCCTACGAGACTTTTGCGAACGTTCGCTTCTATATCCTATTTTCAAACTAACGTAACTCAATAACAAGGTATAAGTTTGCATGTATGTATATTGTATGTATATTTATGCATATAACATATATTATCTAGAGTTCATGTGAGACTAGTGAGTGTTCAATTATCTGTTCTGAGTAGCATGTTCGCATAGATAGTATCGTGTCTGGGCAGCATGCCATTGTCGAGTTTTTCGATCGTTTCAAGGAAGGTTCTAGGGGCGCCATGGCGCGACATTTGGAAATGATGAGTTTATACTTCCCTAGCCGGGAGCGGTTTAGTTCGAGTCGGAGTCGGAATCGCTTGGCGCGATGGGTGTCGTTGCCATCGGCTGCTCCTCCTGGATCGGCTGCTTGGTTACGGTCGTCGCTGCCAGGTACGGGTTAAGCGACTCGCCGGTAGTGTGCTCGATTCCAACGCTAGATGTGTTGTGGGATAACCAGTTAACACAGTTAGTCCAAGGTTCAAGGTGTGGAGTTGAAGGATGCCTTCCGTACTGGCGACTGCGTCGCCGAATACTCACCGATACTCGTGCCGTGCTAGATAGCGAACGTACTTCTCCGGCGGCTCGTCACTCTCCGAGTCCTGCACACTGACCGAGCGCACCGTCGTGTGGGAGGCCTGCGTCGCGGGCATCGTAAACTCCACGTAGGCGTACGGGGCCAGCTGCTCCGGGATCTGGTCGAAGCTTGTCAGTGCCATCCGGCAGACGAGCTGGTGCGTGGTGTAGGCACCCTGGCCCTCCTTCGGTAGCCGGGGACACCGCCAGACGATGGCCCGGTGGTGGTGCTCGTACTTGGCCTGCCCGGAGGTGACCTCGATCAGCGACTCCTGCAGCGTATCCACCGCGCCCAGTATTCGCTCGATGCCCTTGATCTTGCCCGTGCGCCGGTGGGCTGACTTCACCGAGCCGTATCTGTGGAATGGAAGGGAAAACAGTTGAAGGCCGCACGCAACAGCAGGAAGAACCCCAAGGCAGACGCCCACCTGAAGTGTTTCTCTACGCGGAACAAATAGATCCAGCACTCCGGGATGGGGAACCGTATCGAGACATCCTCGCACGGTATCTGGCCGAGCTTGCGCGACGCGAACCCGGGCACTAGGACGTCGGCCCGCAGCTCCACCTTGTTCCCGGTCACACACCACACCGCCTTCAGCTGCAACGGGAGCTCGCGATTCTTGGGCGGGCGTATGCGGAAGCGCATCAGCTCGACGTAGCACGCGTCCGGTGGCTTGAACTTGATGGTCCGACTGCGCTCGTACTCGTCCTGCTGCACGCAGCTGTGAAACTCGACCCCTTCGAGCCGAATCCACTCCTCCGTTACCACCGGAATGATGTCGTGCCGGCCGACCACCTCCTTGCCCTGGCGCCACAGGTCGTTCACGCCGAGCTCGATGTCGGGCATGCCTGTTCGTGCGACAGAGAAAAAAGGACCCATGAGTAACCAGCTACCGACTGGGAAGCTACCCCTGTTTCGCACTACCTGTTAGAAAGGCCAGGAAAAACAGTCGCACGCGGGCAATCTGTTTCATCACGTGGCCCTCGGCGTCCTGCTCGACGTACAGCTCGTCCACCGCCGTCACCTGCACCTCCTCAGTCTTGTACGTCAGCGCACGGTCCCGGTGCACGTTCATCTTGAACAGCGCCTCCTCGATGCACACGGAAAACTGCTTCATGTCCTCGTAGTTCATGGAGCCAATCTTGAACAGCTGCGATATCTGTGGCGCGTGTTCCACCGGCAGGCCCAGCTTCTTCAGGTCGCTGCCGAGCTCCTTAACGCCCTGGTAGTCGCCCTGGATAGCATACGCCGCAAACTGGCTCAGCTTGTTGGTCAGCCGCTCCGCCTTCGTCACCTGCCCCGGCCGGACGCCCGGTCGCTCCTTGTAGAACACGTACTGCAGCTTGACAGTGAAGATCTTACCGAAGTTGTCGTACTGCTGCGCCCCTATGTCCGACACCGAGTAGCACGCCTGCAGCGGCAGCTCCTGGAAGGACTCTTTGTCGGTAGCCGCGTTCAGCAGCTGCAGCACCGGACTGTCACCCTGGTACACCAGCCGGATGAAGACCTTTTTCCAGAACCGCTGCCCGGTGATCTTCTTCTTGTTCGGCTGGCGCAACTGCATTTCCCACCCCTCGCCGTGGTAGACGACGCGCGGGTAGTCCTCCAGCGGTTGCGACACGTCTTCGTCGAATAGCGGCGTTGGCGGCGTCTCTTGCGAGTCGGTACGCTCGAGCTGAACCCCTAAGAAACACAGTCAAATAGAAAGGAGTTTTATTACCATAAACTGTCGAAAACCAAGACCAATAGTTCAGCCCTCGCGAGCCTACGCACTGTCTGGCATGCTGACGGGAATGGGTTCACCCTCTTCGTTTTTATCAAACGGATTGACGCGCGGTGAAGAATCGCCCGAGTAGATGGATGCTGTTTGTGGGCTTTTGGGTGGTGGTGCCAACGCCAGCACGGAGTAGTTCGTCTCCAGCCCTTCCTTTGGTCGTATAACAACGCTGAACTCCCTGCCCTCATCGGAGTCGCGGGAGTGGGAGCGTCCAAACGGTGTACTCTACAAAAAAAAACATAATTCAAGTTGTTGAAATGTTCGATTGGTTTCTTATTAAGAACGTTGGGGAACAATTGCTATATATACCTCGGGAGCTGGTGGAGCCTGCATGCTTAGGAACGGATCGTCGACACCGTCATCGTTTCCGAACCCATCGGACTTCACGTCGTCGAAACCACCGCTAGCGACACCGGACGATCCAGTACCCCAAGCATCACCCCCGAATGCGTCCTCATTCACCCGAACATCAGCGCTGCTTTGCTCGACTTCCAGTAGAATATTGTCGGTCCGGCCGTCTCCCGCCGCCGGTCCCATTCGACCACTGTGTTTACCCTCGAACTTCGCTGCAAAGGAATCGAACGCGTCCGGCTCAGCCGCTTCCGATGGGGTTAGGCTGTCCTGCGGATAGTGGTCGACGGGCGCCATCGTGTTATTGTTGGCCAAGTTGGTGGTGCCGAACAGGTGGTTCGCGTACGCCAGCCCATCCACTATCGGCTCAGCAGGAACGACGGGTTCAAACACTGCATCCGGTTCTTCCACCAGTGCGAACGGATTGATTTGCGCCGTTCCGTTGGCGACCATTACGGGAACTTCCATTTCGTCGGTGTAGTGGAACGTCCCGGAGAGCTGTTCTTCGAAGAGCGCCGTCTGCGGGGCGGCCACCTCCGGCAGCGGATTCTCCAGATAGCTGGAGTCGGACAATTCCAGCGGCACGCCCACGTCTTCCTGGATCATATCCGTCTCCATGATGCGCGCTTCCCCGTCGACCAGGGTAGAGTGGTCAAGGGTGGGAATGTTAACGATGCTACCCGAGACAGAGCTGGGGATGTTGCCTGACGTGATGTTAGAGCCGGTCGGACTATACTCGGATGAAACTTCCGACCGCATCATATCGCTTGGATCGGAGGCGGGAGCCACCTCGAGCACAATTTCGGGCGATGGTTCCATAAAGCTTTCGAGTAGAGTGTCCTCCATGTCGGGTGGCTTATTCACGCACACCTCAACTGGAGTCTGCTCCTTCGCGGGCACCGGCTCGGGTGCATCCACGGGAGCCTGAGTGTGCAGCACGGCTGGCGGTGGCTTGGGAGGTGGGGCCATCGTTGCCGCAGGAATGGTGACTGCCTGATTCACGACGTTGGCCATGTTCTTGGCTAGGTTGGGCACGAAGGCAGGCTCGGGGCCGGCCCCACCGCAGGGCATACCACCGAGGAAGTCATCCAGATCGTCGCTCATCAGGTCCGGTTTGGATGGCCGGAGCGCTGTTGCCGCCGTGGTCGGTTGGGCTGGCTGTGCGAACAATGACAGGATATCCTCTTTACTTTTCGGTGCCGGTGGTTTCGCCGGTGTAGCCGGGTTCGGCGTCGGGCCAGGCCCGAACAGATCAAACAGGTCGGCTTCCTGCGGCGCTGCTGCAGCTTGCATGGTCGGTTGCTGTACGGAAAAGGGAGCGGCAGCTGGATTAATGGGTGAGGACGCCAGTGAGCTTCTCGGTGGAACTGGTCGCGGGGGCGGTGGCCGCGGTCGGGGTGGTTTCTGGAGATCGGGTTTCGAGGGAACGGTAGGTGCCTCGGCAAAAGGTGTTACCGGTGCGGGCTCCACGTCGGCGAACGGATTATCTGCGGACAGCTCCCCAATCGTTCCTGCTGGACCACCCGAGCCCATCAAGTCCCCATAGTCGCCGGGAGTGGGACTTGGCGAATGCAGGTCACGCATCGAGACCGGGCTGGGGGTGCGCGTCACCGGTATCTTCTGCAGCAGGTTTGTGCTGGTTTGGTCCAACTGGTCTGCGATGGAGCTAATCAGTTGCTGGGTCGCCTGCGAGGGTGGGATCGGTCGCGGTGGTGGCGGTTTGTGCGGTTTGCCATTTTTCTTCAGCAAGTCGTCGTCCCCGAACGACGAGTCGTCCATCAATGCGGCAGTCGTGTTGGAGCCCAGGTGCAGATGCGTCGGCTTCGGTATGACCAGGTCGTCCTCCTCGTTGATTGTAGTGTGGAAGAAATTCGTATTGCCGTTAGGACCATCTGCCTGAGCAGCGGGCAGCACCGGGACCGAAGTGGCAGTCATGATTTGGTCGGTTACGAACAGCGCTGCGTGAGGGCCTACACTTTCACCGCCACCACTGAACAAATCCATGGCGGACGTAGTAGCCGGCGCAATCGTCATTGGCACATCCTCATCGCCACCGGAGACAAAATCCGCAAACGGGTTGCTGGTCTGTGCAAGGAACGGGTTGTCCTGTTCTTCGGCTGGCTGGTCATCGTCGTCGAACAGAAACGGGTTCGGCGTCGGATCGCTTCCCGCCATTGGGTCATCACTCATTAGGAAAGGATTCGCCATGATGGTTGGCTGTTTGTCCGATTAGTAGATTCGATTAGCGTTAGGATGTTAGTATCTGTGCTTTCGCTTACTGGTCTATTAGTTCACTCTCGAGGAGTTTGATCTCCGCTTTACCCGGTCCCAAGTTGGGCACAAAGGACGTATCGAATGGATCGATCTCCTGCTGCTCACCAACCAGATCTAGTGAGGTGCTGCTCGCCTGTGGAGTCAAGACTTTCACGAATACAGAGCTGGCCTCGTTCGCACCCTCCGAGAGAATATCTGACACCACACTGTCGTTCGCAGGTTGCGGTGGAATGAGCTCGTCCTCGAGCAACTTAAGCTCTGCCCGACCGGGCTGCAGGTTCACTGCGATCGACGTGTCGAATGGGTCACTGTTGTCGGCTAAGCCCTCTAGATGCGCCGGGGTCAGTACCTTGTGTAGGTCCTGGTTCTCTTCGCTCACAGCGAGCAGATCTGATCGCTGGCTTTGGGTAGACTCCTGTGGCACTGAGGCGTAAGTATCCGCACGCGGGTCAAACTCTGGATCTGAAAGACTGTGCTTTAGCGTCACACTATTAAGCTCTTGGTCGAGCAGGTGCAGTTCAAGCTGCGTCGGCGCAACCGACGGAACGAACGATGTATCAAACGGATCAACTTCCGCGTCGGTGGCAGAATTTTCGCGATTATAGTACGGTGTTAGCGGTTTCTTCGTGATCGAATGCTCAACGTCGATCTTCAGCAGGTCCGGCGTGGGCACGGCGAACACTACCGACTTGCTGCGATTAGCTGCGGCAGCCGCCCCTATGGCGGCACCGTTGATCTGGAGACTGAGCGACGATTTACGCTGTGCGATTGATTGGAAGTCCTCCTCGGGCCAATAGTTGTCTTCCTGCTGCTGGGCGCTGGCGGTATCGCCACCGTCACTGTCCGCACGCGGGTTAAAGTCGGAATCGCTCAAAGAGTGACTCACACCTCCCCCGGTCTGGGGATCTGTTAAAAACTCTTCCTCGAGATACTTGAGCTCAGTTTTGCCCGGTGCGACTATGAATTCAACGCTGGAGGTGTCGAACGGATCAACGTCCGCACTGCTGTCCGCTGCTCCCCGCTTGCCCAACACAAAACTATCCGTGCACTCGAACGGTGTCAGCTGTGGTATCGCTGCTAGATCCGAGCTGCTGCCAGATAGTAAATCTTTGGCCAAACCAAGCGTACCAGCACTCTGGAAGGGCTGATCGTGACCGCTGCTCGAAAAGAGATCCGGTGTCCTAACCTGGCGGCCTTGTGCTGCTTCGTGTGCGTGCGAATCGAAGCCAAGTTCTTCTACCTTCGCCGACTCTTCGGCGCGCGGATCAAATTCGTCGTCCTCGACCGCGGTTGCTGGTAGAACTTTCTCTACGAACCCGGTGTCGAACGGATCGTCTACTTCCGGTTCTTCGAAATCGTTTAAATCATTAATCAATTGATTGAGAGCGGAAGATGGAGCACTTTGTTTTGAAGCAGTCCCTATGGAAGTGGAGTGAAGTTTGGAAGTGGACACAACAACGGGTTAGTACGTCAAAAGTAAAGGTCCCATACAAAACTACCTTCGGCAACTTACCGTTAGCTTTTGGGGATGATTCAAGGGTTTTGAAATCGTCGAACTCGTCTAGATCAAACGCAGGTGGCGCGTTTGACGGACACGCGCTACTTTCGGGCTCCTTCGGTTTGCTGTTTTCCGCCTGATACTGCCTCTGCAGAGTCAAATGCAGCGATACGCTTAGATCGACTGGGACGTCGTCAGGAAAGTCGGTCGAGTCGTCAAGCAAGCTAAAAGATTTCAATTCTTCCTCCGCCGGTGCAACAACTTCGTTCGATGCTGCTGTACTGCTAGTGGCAAGGTTTTCGTCACTCTGCCCTTGCTGCTGCTGCTTTTCACCGTCGTCGAAACTCTCAAGCAGTAGGTTTTGCTGTCCGCGACGTTGCCGACTGCCTCTGGCTACGCCTGTGCCAGCGCATTCCACGCGCCCCGTTAGTACGCCAACGGCTGAGCCGATGCTAACGAGCTTCTTGCCTCGTTTGGAAACCTCCGGCCCTTTGATAACCTTGTCTGCGTAGGAGGTATCGAACGGGTCCTCTCCCTCGAATGTTTCGAGCACCGGTGATTCCGGCACGTAGGCGATTGGAAGTTCTCCGCTGGCTATCGCATCGATGTAGCCCGTATCGAAGATGTCATCCTCGTCAACCTCCGAGTTGGATTCCGAATCTGTGAGTTCGACGACCGCGTTGATGAGCTCCTCCGCGTTGCGATGTTCCTGCTCCGCCTTGGCCTCCTCTGTTGCTCGTTCTAGCTCTTCCTGGTCGCGTCGACGGCGTTCCTCGCGCTCGCGCGTCTCCTGCTCGACTCGAGTGGGAACCTTCTGGAAGAACGAAGTGCTCTTGATGCGGTCTAGATCGCCCTGGGTTTTCTTCAACACCGAGTCAATGCCACTGGTGAGGGCGGCGAACTTTGACCATTCTTCGTCGTTCTCGCCGGACTTCTCGCCGGACTTCTCGCCACCGCCCGGTTGCTCCTCACTGTCCGATGGTACCGTCGAGTTGGCGGAAACCGATTGGATCTGGTGCTCCCGACGGTACTGCTCGAGCTCTTCTTCGGTAAACAGTTCCTGGTCTTTCTTTGACTTTTTGCCTTTCTTTTTCTTCTTCAGTCCTTTGGGTAGCTTGAGCATTATCTAAACTACCGAGACATCGAAGCGTCTGCATCAGAGATCCCGTCGGGCAGCGAATGGTGAAGAGAATAAGCAAAAGAGAAAAAACATAAGCATAACACTTCGCCACCAACAAGAGTCAAACCCGAATCCTGCATGGTTACATAACGTGTATCCTTGCGCATCTAGCATGAGAAGCGTGAAGATCCTCTACGGATACTCTTTACACGTGCGTCTTTACACAATGAGTATAATTGATTTTGAACGTTCTTATGTTCGAGCACCTAGTACCTTGAAGCCTATGTAAATCCTTCCTCCGCTGCCTTCTCAGATTTCGATAGAAAAGCGTGATTTAAGCCGTTGTCCAATGTATGACAACTTGAGCAAGAACCACGTCAGTGCACCGCCGGTCTACCAAAATTCAAATCCAAACTGAAACCAACACTCTTGTGTACCACCTGTGCCCGGGGTAAAAACCGAAAACCAGAATCTTCCAGAATCAGAATGGAAATAAGGCGCCGATTTCCACGATTTTGCAATGCCGTATTCGAGACCGTTACCTAAAGAACACTACTACTACCTTGTACGTTCTGTCATATATTCGGGGGTTCTCCCAGCCCAAGGTGCTGCCAAGAATGACCTTAGCGAATGTAGAGAAAAGAAAAACCCATCGCAGCAGCCCACCGAAAGCGCACGCGTGCGTGTAGGTATAGCTTCCTGCCTTTTTTGTTTCTTGTTGACGTGTGCTAATATTGGTGGTTCTAGCCGGATTCCAGCGACAATGTTCAATTCTAGGGGAGGAAGCATAATTTCTGACTCCCTTAAAAACACGTCTCATATGCCGTTGGTGTGCAAAAGCACCATGAAAGGTGAATTCTCAGAGGATTCAGGTCCCTAAAAGTTGTACAAGTTTCGTAAAAAAAAACACTCACTAACGAACGCAAGCAAACACCTTCTCACACACACTCAGCAATTCAAAGTAAATTTTAAAAAAACGTACTAGTGCACTGGAAAATCCTTCTAGAACGAGGATCACAGCTAGAATTCTTAGTATTTCTAGTATGCTGGGATATTCTCAGGACGATTGTTAATGCTCAATTAAGGAGAAATGATTCATTTTTTCAATATGGACAAACTTCGTCATTAGCTTTTTTAGGAACTACTACTGTGTATATCGAACCATTGTTCTCGTTACAACATTGGAATGATATATATTTATATCTCTATAACCCTATACGTACATTTTTCTCCTGTATCTCCCTTTCCCTTTAATTCTCTCTCTTTCTCACTCCGCGCCTCTCTCTCTCTCCTGTCGTATCTCTCTCTCTCTCTTTCTCTCTTTCCGAAAAATTGTTATCCCATACATGGTAGTACTTTGAATGATTGCCTACAGGTTTGCTAAAGAATACAACTCGCAAGCGTTGTGAAGTTCCATTATTGAACAATCTAATACGGTGGACATCTTCAACAATTTTTGGCTTATCAATGTACAGATTCGACCGGACATTTTCCCGGTTTCTCGTGGATACCTCTCGCCAACCCTGCATGTAACCTTCGGAGGTAGAAAAAGGCGAACAACTTTTCTGCAGCAAAACTTTTGAATCTTCAACTGCACCTTCATCAGGTCAGGTGTTTTAGATGGTGTCCTGGCACGTTACACTCTTGGGGCAGCCGATCCTCTTTGCCATTTAGTTACTCGTGTTATAGGTGGAGGTACATTTCCTCATGCCTTCCTAAACTTGCACATTTGTACTGGATGGTTGGTCTCCCTTTGTTCTATTTTTTATGAAGTATATTTGAACATCAATTGAATCTCCCTAATTGGTTCAGTTTCTGCTCGAATAAGTTCTTTATAACTCATAGCTTTTCGCAATTGCTTTAGCAAAATTTCACATGCATCTCCCATACAACAGCAAAGAATTAGAACGACATTGAAGCGTTACGGTGTGTGCGAGTGTTGTACAAGAAACCATTCTTCTTTCCAGTTAAAAAAGAAGCTAATTGTTGAATAGGTAAAAGCAGCGCACACCATCGATTGCCATCTTAGCCAACTATCCGCTCAAGAAATTTGATAAGTAAATTAATTACATACCCAAAATGCAGGGCAGGGGTAATTGAGTCCTACTTGTTTTCCTTTATGACTTCCGTTTTTGGCTCCAAGTTCTGGACTGCTGTTCTGCGATCGTTTTCGTTTCTGCAGAAACGCTGAAACTTTTATAACATTACGTCGCTCGTGTGTGCGCCCGTACGTTCGTGTGGGTAGCTCCCGTCATTCATTCTCGTTCTCGGGTGGATTGAAGATTGGATTGATTTTTCGCCAACGTATCGCCGATCGGGGGGAGGAAAAACGGGACGTTTACTCCAGCGACCGTTTCACACCGATAGACTCTGTTCTTACCCCGCGAATTCGGGGAGGGAATAAACAACAGTTCACTTAAAATGTATGCTTCCGTAATATCACCAAACTTCCAAAGTGGGTAACGTGTACGTTTTTTTCTTCACCTGATCGGGGTGTTAATGTTTGTGTATGTGTGTGTCAGGGTTTTGTGTGTCTCTTTATTCACCTAAATTTTCTCGAAGTACGCAAACGGGAAGGCCTTTGACCAACAACTGAACGATGGGCTCGACCGAAGCACGCTAGCTACCTTCTTCGATGGCCGGCGCAGGCGCATCACGTCCCGTTGGCGAGAGTGGATATGGAAGTGTTCATGCGTTTCGGCTTGGTAGTGTAGCACGGGCCGAATATTATAACTGGCTCGCTGCATACAGTGTGTGTGGAAACCGTTGAACGACTATTATATTGTTCAAAAGTTGATTTGAATTGATGTTCGAAACAAAAACTTTTGCAAAAACTTCAATCACGAACTTCGCCCGACGCATGAATCAGCACATATCACAATCGGAAAACTTCATCTCTCAAGAACCGCTGTTCGAACATCGTTCTCGCAAAGTTCTAATATATGTTTCCCTTTTTCTCCCATTAGGCGTATCGATTCCTGTTTGGGAACAATGAGCGCGACTGCGCAATGCATTAAAGATAAACCAGTAGGGTTTTCCTACCTTCTCGCTTGCATATCTCGGATGGAGCTTTCTAACCGACTGCCTATTGTATAACATGTATTCAATCTTATTTTTATGGTAAAACATGTTTTTCCGTCCATCTTGTACTAATGCACCCTAACAAGTGAGACGTTTTTTTGCATTCTAGATCAATTACTATTTAGCTAAAGAAAACCAGGGTCTTTTATTTGAATAAACAACCGTTTTGTTTTTCAACAAAACGTTTAATAAACAAAATGATGTAGAAACCCCTGCTTTTTCGGATGCATTTCATGTGCACCTTCTTCATTTCAGTTCCGTTCGGCTTTCTTTGTGGCCGTACTACCGTTCTAAAGATATCATTATTATTTGCAAGCTTCATATTGTCTTGAAAGACTCTGCTAAATTCGCGGCATCGAAGCGCGATCAATCCAGTCGAAACTTTAACCAAACTGTTGATTCTATTCGGCGTCAGCTGTGCTTCGTTGAAACATTCGGAACTGCAGAGTTGAAAGTTCTCCAATGTAAACCGTATTTTGCGATATTCAAAGAAACCCATCATCAATCAAACAGTTTCCTAAAGTAACCATAACTATAATAGGTGCTGGAAGTGGTTCTCAGACCGGAGATTCATGATTTCAAGTTCGTATGAGTATTAATACTACGATGTAGAAGATGTTGAATATTGCCCGATAACATCGGCAGCCCGAGAAAGGCGTACAAGTACCGGTTCAGCTCAACCAGTCCTCACACACGAGATCGTGTAGACAGCGTTGTGCTGTCTATTTCAGTTGTGCTACATTCTTGTCTGTGGTTTGGTGTTTTTTTTTTCATCTTGCATGATAAAACTGTAAAAGCTGCACCTCCACTACCTGCTGTGTGCAAATCGAGAACGCTTAAAAATACGAACATTACCGATGTCGCGATCGTTCTTATCACATGTCGATCGTGCCGCCATTTTTTTTTGGTTCGCTTTTTTTGGTGAACACCTATTCAGTATCGACTTTGCGATCGTGTACTCTGATCGTTGCTGTTAAATTGTTTTTATTTAGCAAGGGTACGAAGTTGCACGTACTGTGAGACACACACGTTAATCGATCGGGGGCGCTCACTAAGCATCGATCCGCAAGTGCACTTGCACCGATGTATGCCGGGCGTGATCAGCGAAATAGTGATACAGTCTTGAAGGATTAGATCATCTCGAGCCACCTGCCGGCCCAACATTGTTTTCCTGCTGCTACTGACTTTTCTGAGCTGCTTCCCTTGTGTGTGCCTATATTGTTGGGCGTGTAAGTTCTAACTTGGTTTGAGTGTAATATTTTGGATCATCTCCGCCATTTCAACCACCTCACATCAACCTGCATAGCCTGGCCGGCACAATCAATCAATAGTGTATAGTGGACCATCAGCGGAAAACATCCATCCATCGCCTTCTGCAGCGAAAATGCCTTGCAAAACATGTGGTCAAGGTCAGTGATCGAGCCCACCTTGAAAGACCGTTAGAAAAAAATGCATAGTATCCACAGGTTGTGCTACATAACTGTATTTCGCTTCATCATTCCTATTCGTTTCATCGCCGTACCGCCCTTCGATCGCCTGCAGATTGCAAGTGCATGCGCATGATGAGTAAGCGCAGCTGCGGCACTCGCTCGTGCGACTCCGGCTGCCCCTGCCCCTGCAACACGGCAACCAGTGTCCGCAGCGTCCCCCCCAAGCAGGACGGCCAGTTGGCGCAGAGCGCCGAAGGGCAGGCGCCGGCCGAATGCGGCTGCACCCGGAGCAGCGAGAGTGGAGATGCGGTACCGGCCGGATGTGGCGATAGCTGCTCGTGTTGAGTCCCGTTTCTATTACGTCTGTGCCAAATGGAACGTGCTGCGCGGCGTACCGACTGATGGCGACCTTAGTGTAGTCCGGAGCATCTCCACCTCTGGCATCCGTACGTTCTAATAAAACCGTTCGTTTCCATTTCTCTCTCTGTCTAGAAGTTAGTTCATTCCGCATTTGCAGCGGTCCCTTTCATCGATACTCCAACACAAGAAAGAAACAAAGGTACAAGTTTACGAACTGGGATCTTCATACTCTCGTACTTAAAGGTCTGATTCCTTTTGCAGCTTTCTAGAAATCTATGATAAGTACCTGCCATGTGTGTGCCTACACAAGACACATGCTATATGCTGTCTGTACACCTGAATAGATGATTCGGAGCGGGATTCTTACTCATAGTCACACACATGGACTACCACACGGCACAGGCTATAAGCACGGAACGGTTTCCGCTGGATTTTTTTTCTGCCGAAGCGTGGCTGGTTCAACCGTTCTGTTAGAACATTTTATCCGTACTAAGCGAAAGCGAAACATACTTTGTTGTGGTGTGTGTGGTTCCATCGCTCTTTTAAACGAACTGAACGAACTGTCTAGATTAGATTCAAACGCAGTTCATAGTGATGTAGTGATGTAGTGTGTACTGAACGTTGGTTGCCACACCGACGCGTTGCTTGCCGAAACAAAGTTCAGTACACCCACACGCTGAAAGGTGCGTGGTTCGTGAACATTGCTTCAAGTTGAATTTCTGTTACAACGAGTTTACATCGTAGTTGACTGAATATCCAATTTTTCGTTCACGTGCTACAAATTGTTTACAAAATTAACCTAACTCTAGGCGTATGTGCCCAAACGTGTGCAGGATATATCTCAGGCACCTCCAGGATGCACTTTTCACGTTCTGTTCATTGACGGTATTAAAATTGAACCTGATGCACTCAGCCAAGGTTCATAGAAATAAACGGGTCGATTGAAGTGCATTTTCAGTATTACAGTTCGGAGACAACATTGGATGCCTTTGCATCTGCTGTTCGGATGAATAAAATTGCTCTTGTGTGTTGAAATAAAACCGTAATGTTCAAGAGTTGTTCAAAAGCCCTCATCAGGGAAGACGATACACGTTCGCTAGAATAAGCGTTCGTCGGAGCAATCAAAGGAACGTTGGCCTGTCCGAATGCGACCGGTCGTTTGGGGCTTCATTACAGTTTCGCATTAATCATCTCGTCGGACGATGGATTTTGCAGCATGGCGAAACGATTTCGTGGGTTGTATAGTTCTAAATGTTCCTTGTTTCTGCTCGTAAGATCCTTGTCGCCTAACGGGTCGTCTTTATTGTTCAGAGACCATATAATCATTAACATCCAGGTCGGAGAGGACACTGCGAGCGAATCTCACTGTGACGTGCTCTACATAGCACAGAACTGTAAAACTATTGTACGCAAGTGTTGAGAAATATGTAGCAATGGCAATAATATGTGGAATGGCACACGCATACAATCATACGATGACCGCCGGCAAAGAATGTGGCTGCGGGGACGATAAAGATTTTATTTAAGTATTTAGGGTAATAAAGACAAACCTCGGGATATGCTGGGGAATCAGGCTAAGTGGCTAAGTTCATATGTTTACGACGCGAGTCATAGCCAGGAGGCTCCATTTGATAATCGCCAAAGTGGGCTGCTGCAGGTGTGCATCGTCGAGCAGTTGTTAGTGGCACGAGAGAAAAGTACAAGTTCAAAAATGCAATTTTTGACTTGCGAAACCGAAATTAAAAATACTTAATAACCAATTTTGACTCGGTTTGTGCGAACAATCGATTGAGTAACATTTTTAGGAAAACTTCCCTAAAGTCCGCGTAACATGCGGTTTTAAGAATACTTTCTAAATTAGTGTAATTAATCAAAAAAATCAAATCTAGTTGCATCTGCACATAGTGAGCACAGGTGCCTGTGCGAACATCGTTTCAACACGGCAAGAGTGGCCATTCAAACCCTGTAAAATGAAGAAAGGGGAAAAAAACATATCAAAAATGCACTCTCCGCACTTTTACCCATTCTCATTTGTTCATATGTACACACTTCGCCTGCATTCGCCATTCAAGGAGTTTGCGTTCATTGTGCGAGAGAGAAAGTTGCTACCATCGGCGATGTACGCATGCTAAAAGTTACACACACATGCTTGCGTTTATTTTTAGCCCGCTAGGGGAAATCTCACCGTTATGGATCAGGCTCTGCGGGAAGACCATTGCTTTACTTACATATTAAGTGCGCGGGTAGTAAGAAAGTGCGTTTGTTATGTTACGGCGGGGGTGTTAAACGTCAGCAGCATGTTAAGCCGACCGTACACGGGTCTGCTGGCTGCTTATCTACATCAGTTTACAGCATATAGGCTGCCAATGCATTGTTGGTGTTCTGCTTTGGTTCATGCAATGGTTAATTCAAAATCCCATTTTCCCAAATTACCTTGTTTCGCACCACTGCTTCCTTTGGTGGATTTTCTTCGAATCAGGTCGTTGCGAAATGTATTTAGAATAGAATTATTGTCACTCGTACCGGCGAATCAAAGTTTAAACCACTAATGCCGACGAACAGTTTGATTAATATGTACGGTTGTGAGTTATTTCGTGAATTTTCAGCAATTGTACCGCAATTAAAGCGCAGGAACTAAATGTTCTAAATTTAGTGGACTTAGACTGTCAAAACAGCACTGAATACGCAGTCGAACGCACACAACTTTCGGTACTTTCTACCCAGCTAGTATCCAAAAGTGATAGCCAAGCCAATGGTTGCGCAACGCTCGGCTACACCGGTACATAAACGTTCTCTGCAGCGTTCTGACTGTGTAGTGTTTTCGCTTGCGCCAGCGAAATATGTTGTGAAAACGGCTATTAACCACTTCTGGTACACCAGCAGCATGCGCTGCTGCTCGGCAGCCTCGAGAGGGGACGAATCGCACGGACGCGTGGCTGTGTTGGTGGACAGTTTTCTCAGCAAGCATGCCTACTAGAATTTCCATCGGAAAAGAGTGTCGCCCGATAGCGGCACGAACACATGCGCCCATCCAGTGGGAGCGCATATGACGGGCGCGAGTGCGGAAATAACTCGCTGTGTTCAGCTGCGTGTACGTTTGTGTGACTTTTCCGAAGAGTTTCCGACCGCCGAGGGGTTGTGAATTTTCCATCTGCTGCTTCGTCAAGACTCGAGCTCTTGAACCGCAGCGACGGGCAGCGTGGTTTTTCGTGATATCACGGTGAAAGGGCCGTTGTTTTTCCCGAGATAACGCGGAGGTACTTACCGTTCGCACTACCCGTGCTTCGAATGCACCACCACCGGTGCAGGTGTGGGTACAGTTCCTGCAGTTGTTTTGAACCCGTTCCGTTGATTTTCGCGTGATTCAAAGTATCAATTTTATGTTGGCCCCCTCCCCCGCCCCCGCCAGCATCATCCACATTCGTCCGGCAGTTGCATCACTCCCGGCCATCCAACTCGCTTTACCACCATTTTCCCCTCATCGGAGCGACTCTTCGACGTTCCCGAATGTCCTTCCCGTTTAACCCTGGCGTTAGCGCTCCCTCACCACCCCGCGCTAGCTTTTCACACTCCTTTCCCTCTGGGCTGGGCAAGCGGTGGGTGGGAGGGTGGCCGTTCCGGGACGGCAGTGCGCAGATCGCGGTGTCCGAAGTAGACACTCGGAAGTTGTACGAGACAGAATAAGTGCTGCCCCGCACTGTGGCTGTGCCAGCAGTTTTTCGAGCACCGCGCGGGTCCGCTCTCCCGCAGTCTCGCCGACATATCGTGTGGATTGCAGTTCCGTCGCGGAGTGCACCGACGGCCAGTGCGCGGATGGTTGACCGCGGCCACCAGCAGCGCGTCTTCCACTCGCGAAAGAAAGCCGTGAGCCGACGTACAGGTGCACGCGAAACTCTGTCACCGTTCGAACGGCACCTCAACCACCCCCGTCCCGCCCGCCCTGCCCCTCGGGAGCAGATGTCAGATTTCAACCTTTCGATCGGGAACGTCCATCAACGAGCACGAGCAGCCCCACGGATGGGGTTTATCGGCTGAGCCAGCTGCCGGACGACGGCTTCCTTCCGCGTGGTCAGAATGGAAGTGGAAAATCGTTGTGCAGTGGCTGTGTTTGGCTTGCGGTCAAACAACACCATCGGCTTTTAATACCAGGCATTTCCCAGGCCCGACCGCCGTGCGTGCAGTCAGTGTCAGTGTGTTCGATAATTGGGCCCGTTGGTGTGTGTCGTTCCAACCGCGGCGTACAACTCCTGTAGTTGTGTCGGGGATATCCTTCACCTAATTTATTATTGGCCCCGTTGTCGTTTTTTTTTTCTTTTTTTTTGCATCACCCGCGAGGAAAACCACGAGCGCCCAGCCAATGTTTCGATTCATACACACCACCTAGACTACTAGAGTATGTACATATGTTTTGATTTTTTTTTGAGGCCGACCTGCACCCGCCACCGCCTCAACCGCACCTGTTCCACGTAGCATAATTCGTCGGAGCACGAGTGCGGGAGGGCTTCTAGTGCTGATGTGCTGCCTCGCCAATGGAATACACACTTGCCCGAGGAAATCGATCCCATGCGGGTGGCAGACGATGAAAACGTGCGGTTCAAAACCACTTGCCGTTCGAACCGAACCGAGAGCTGGTGGAAAAGTGGTGTGTGCCATTTTTCTTCCCACCCTTCACCCAGCCCAGTGTTTTTCGACTACCATCCACCCCCCCCCCCCGCGCTGCTTGACAGACCGCGCGCACGGCTTTCGGGGAGAAAAAAACAGGAACGATGAGAATAACCCTCCGTGGGCGACTTTCCCCGAGGGTGACACGATGACAGATGCATATGAAAGCTGCATCTGCATCTATATATGAGTTAGCTTCACGGCACCGGGAACAATGGGGTACCATTGGTACAAGGGTTTCTTGCACGCGAGTATTCCCCCACTAACCCTAACTTTATTCCATGCAGTGTCCTGCACATCTTTTTCCGAAGAAAAACCGACTGCCGAAGAAGTTTCGAAGAGTGGCGAAGCAGATTTTTCTTACCAACAAAACTGTCAATGTTTTGAAACTTTGATCCGTTCGTGTAGAGTCAGGCACAACTTCCAAATAAATAGGCCGCATGCAGTCAGCATGTATGTTGGTTTGTTTACAAACGTACCAGTCAGTCCAGCTTCCAACGATTCTCATACTTTCTTCCATCACATCCCACTATAGTTCCGTGCATACTATGGGCATATGACTATATGAAAAATAACAAAACCGAACGGAAAGCGTCGTCCCCTTTCCAGTGCCCGGATGATTAAACAGTTGGGCGGAAAAGCGATTTGATTCGAGTACTAATATATAATCGCAGTCGGGACAGCGACGTGAAGCGGGAAAGTGTAGTTTTCCGTTGCTCTCCGCCTTTGCCTAACGTTTGACCTATTTAAATTTACACCCATTTAGTACATAGCGAGGTTGCGGGGCGGTTGGAGGAGATTAGCGACAATAAGCGCGGGCGCCAGCGTGTCCTGGTTCGGCCGTGTGTGGCGGCAACAGCAACGGCACAGAGAGGGCCCATTCCTGATGAGCCAGCTAATCAATATGGTCATCTATTGATTGGCGATGCTCTCGGCGTAGGTGTAGGTGTAGCGGCGCTATCAGCATGTGTTGCTGCGTGTAGCATAAACACAATGTTGGCACCGAACGTGATTGCGTGATCGTTCAACAATTGTTGGCCGCTGGTGGCAGTTTTTCCTAGCAAAAGACCGCCATAAGTTTACTTATGTAAAACTAACTATACGGCAAAAACAACCAACTACATATGGTGGCAGTCGAATCGCAGTTCGATCAACGGGACAATTCGTTGGGAAATTGGGACGGGGAAAAGAAAATGGTGTCAGTGCAAAGGGAAACGTGCGAGTACTGGAACAGATCTTTACTCCCTTCGCTGTAGGATGTGCTCCGGAATCGCAACTGAGCAATAAGTGTAGTATATAAATATATAAACATAAAAGTTCGATAAGCAATTCGGGAACCAGATTGATGATCAACCAAGTACGGGAAGAAAACAACCCGACAGTGAAGAAGTCCCGGAAACAGATGAAAATCAAGTGATCGAAAAGCCATTACATGAAAACCGTACCAATAGTGCACTAACCATATTGCGGAGTGAGCCAGGACGTTGCCAGTTGAATATACACCGGTCCGGTCGAAGGAAGCCCGAGGATACGACTCGCGAACGGGATCCGTGATCCGTCGCCAGGTTGCGGTCACCAGAGCCATTTCTGCTGGAACGCGAACACAATGCCGGTGAAGAAGCAAGGTACGTATTTATCCTTTCCCGGTTCCATATGTCACTCCATGTCACAGCGTGCCGTATGTCTGCGATATGTGAGTGATCCGCCGAATATATTGGCGGCATCGAGAAGCGTTCAGCGTCAACAAGTGATTCCGCTTCTGGCCAGGATTTATGAGGTTAGGGAAGGATATCGTAAATGGACACGGGAGGCAGCGTACTTAGTAAAACCTCTGAATTCGAATCTGGTGAGGATTTTCCAGCTCCGGTTTTCGTTTAACGCGACGTTTTTTTTTGTTTTTTACTTTAGTACAACTCCCACCCTCTCTCGACGGTATTTGTTATATATATATGGTGCATGACTGTTATAGGATTCCTGCTGTTAGCCAACATGCTATCAAGCTAGCTGTCGCAGTAAGATCACTAACAGCCGGTGGTGGTCTGGTTTTTCCGCTTTTCATTTTCAGAGGCACATCGGGCCCTCGAGCTGCTGGAGGACTACCATTCCCGTCTGTCCACTCCGCAGGACCATGCCCTGCGCAGTGCCATCGAGCGAGTCATTCGAATATTCAAATCGCGCCTCTTCCAGGCACTGCTCGGTAAGTATATTGTCAAGGTGCCACCTTCTGCATCGTATACCATTTGTTCGAAATACTTTTAAAATACTTCCATCCATGTTGCATCGAGCTGCAGCTGAGGCATTGCTCCAAGCGAATTGCGAACTTGTATGGTGTAAGGGTAAGCCTGGTGATTTTCTCCAGAACTCTCAATCTCACGAGACCACAAATAGGGGAAGATAATCCATTTCAAACAATGTATGCGCCAGAAGGGTACCAAGGTTATTCTAAATCGGTTCAGAAGGAAAAAAACTACCCCACGGGATGGGTTTGACCTTGCTTGATCCTTGAAAGTGTGGTAGGCGTTCAATACCTTCTAGTGGGTATTACCACTCTCATAGCTCGGGAGCGGTTCCTTAGGCGTTCGAGAATTCTGTACCCAAGAATTCCCGGTGGTTGTAGGCAGCAGAAGGGTAAAAATTCTTTACGAAAGTGTGCGTTAATGGTGTATGGATTTTTCTGCGCCCTTCTACCCCTACGCTATCCCGAGAGCAACGTTTTATTGCATCGATTAGGTTTTACCGACTGTCGGAATGGCGTTTCCCTGGATGTGTGCCGTGGTAGCGACTTTGGCATAAATCCTGCCCACCCCAAATGCGGTCAATCACAGTGGTCCTTGTCATTCAACGATAGAGCTGTATAGGGTTATACATACAAATTGCGTTTCATGCTACAGCAAACGGTCGCTGGCGTTGAATTTAAATTCCTGGCAACGCTCTGTTCGTTTTCCACACTTTCCCACCAGTCGATGATGAGGTTTTCGTTTTCCTTCCCTCTTCCGTAGATATTCAAGAGTTTTACGAGCTCACGCTGCTGGACGAATCGAAAACCGTACAGCAGAAGACGATCGAAACGCTACTGATTGCTAGTAAATGGGAGCACGATAATGCCGTTAAAGCGAACGAGGTAAGCAGTAACATATGAAACCCCTTCGGAAAGGACCTTCCCCGGGGAGAAGCTGAGAGCATTGAAAACATCGTGAAGTGAATACTTCGTCGGTAGCTCGTTCTCATCGCTTATTGACTCGGTTCGATATTCTCTGTTTGCCTACTTCTCCTCAGACAAACCGCATCAAACAACAGGAGCAGCAGAAGGAGCAGCAACAGCAGCAGCAAAAGGAGCAGCAACAACAGCAGCTACAGCAACAGCAACTACAGCAGCTGCAGCAGCAGCAGCAGCAACGGCAATTGCAGATTCTGCCGGAGGTTGACAAGCAACCGGTCATCGAGCTGCCATCGCCAAAGTTGACGACAACCAAAGTGAGTCGTTAGAGCCCGCTTCCTTTAGAATGCATGCGTGTGACTAGTTGTGTGCGTATTTCCGTTTGTAGATTGTTAAAAATTCGATTCACCCTTTCCGTAGAGTAATTATTGTTTGTTCAAGCAGCAACGTTCGGACGGTTCGGTACAGCCTTCCACCCTTTGAAGGACACGTGACTAGATAGTGGACGCTTTCATATGTGTTCGCCAGTTGCGCCCGCTAATTCTATGCAATTCTAAAACGAATCATACTAGGAAAACCCTACCGAAAAGAATGGATTGCAAAAGCTATTTGGAAATTTCTTTTATGAAAAATTCACAAATTACACGAACGGCAATCAAATTGGCCTAACATTTTCATAATCTTCCATCAATGCCATCGGAACCGATCTTCCCTAAACTGCCTTAGCGCCTCAATCGTTCTCCTAACCGTTCGGAAACGAAAAATAAAACGACAAAAAACAACGAAGGAAAACACACTTACGAAACGAATTATAATATCCAACAAATAAAAATGAAAATGGAATTATAATAATATAACCAAACATTGCTAGCGAAAAGCTAACACCCCATATCGACGAGCAGTAATAGTATGCAGAGAAAAAAAAACTCCTCGTAGACGTATATCCGTACCAGTACTACAGGAATCGTATTTTTGGTAGAAAACGAAAAAACACAATAATGATCCTCTGCCAATGGACGTTAGCTAATGTCATGGCTTGCTTTACAATCTGTAGCGATAGACTGTAGTTGTTTGCATAAGCACAAGTGTTGTTGGCTTTAATATATTATCTTCATAATTATAAATATTGATGTATCAGCATGTTTTTTTCTTAATTAGTAAATTTGTCACGTGTGATGAGGTTTTTTGTTTTTTTATCTACATGTTTATCGATCTGTTTCACAAAAGAAATATTCATTCTAAAGGATTACAAAGTAAGTATTCGTCACAACAAAACAAATGATCGTGTCTAACTTCACTGGCTGACAAAATAACATTTGTCAACGCTTTGTGGATGACGATGAGCAAGGAGTACGATTTGAATGATGCGAATGAATTGATTTTTCTTTTCCTTGGGGTTGCTAGTTTGAAGCACCTGCTAAACAGCATCTTTGCAATTTGGACAACTGCAGTGGCTATTGAAGAGTATGCTGGGTTGAATTGATAGATTTGAACCAGCGTTGCTCAGGTTTAGGGTTGATAACCGCGCGCCCTGCAAACTTGCACACAAATTATGCACAAGCTTGCATACTCAGTTAGCGAGTTACCCGGTTTATACACACTATGGGTTAGATTATACCACATTAATTTTTAAATTTTGACCCCGCAAGAAAAAAATCGAGATAGAGCAAACCGCTTCCGAGGAAACAATCTGGACAGCATCTAGTCAATTGTATGTCGGATCGTTTTATTAATCGGGCTTTGTTTTGCCTTCGTCGATCAGCAAACGCCTTGGATGAATTGCACTTGCGATAAAGTAGCATTGCTACCCATTACCTGTACAAGAAGGTGTCGAGCCAGCCATCAAACCACACACGTAATACAATTCTACGATCCAAAAACTTGGTTTCGGTTTCATTTCTAATGCTGACGATGCTTTGATTCGCTGAACTATGTATAAGTTAATTTTATGTTTTTAGAATTTTTCATATTTCATTGTTTTTTTTCTTTAATTATTGGCAGAAATAAACATGATACATAATTCAAAGTTTGGCCTCGCTATTTTATTTGTTTATCTAAGCAAGCGGTGCCCGTCGTTGTGTGCAAACTAGATTTGAGTTTGGTTCGCGCGATCTTCTGCTGGATCTTTTATTTATACACGTATACATTGACATTAATTCGTTTGACAGTAGAAGGTCGCGTTAATTTCGATCCGTGTTCGTTTCTATCAACCAATCTTCGTTCTAAAATTCTGTTGCACGTTTGTTACTAGACCGGATTAAAATTTATACAAAACAGATTGTTTATTCTGAGTGCTCGAAAAATGTTGATGTGAACAGCCCTGTTTTCTCGTTTACCTGATTCACTGTAATTTCTCACAACATATTTTGTTGGCCCGTGCTTTATTAAGACGGGTGACCCGTGGCGAAAATGCGATCCGAAAATTACACTGCAGCCGCTCACTTCAGTTGTGAGTTCCATTGGAAGTCGGAAAAGTGTTTGTGTTACCCCTCGTTTCTTCCATGGTAGTTGTGCGCTGACGAGCGCATCAACCTCTCTTGTCATTTCTGGAAGCAGCTTATGGTCGATTTAGACTATCAAGCAGTTTGACAAATCTGGAACAACAAGCCGTTTGCTGCAAGCCTACATATAATTTCAAATAAGTAGTGTTTTTGGTGATCGCTGTTATTTTCGCAAATCTAGCAATGTACACGACCTTGCAATAAAAAGTGATGAACAGTAACCATCAAACATTATATTGGAATAAAATCTCTATTGTATTGCGATGCAATTTCTAACATAGCACCGAATCGGTTAAACATAAGGTTTAGCAAATTTGACTGTCAGTGTTTAGCTTTTTCCGGTTTTGTTGTCAAATTACGCTTAGCAATCCGTTGTTTCTGTAAGCGTGTTGGTCACTGGTTTGATCAAGCTTCGAATTCACAACTAATAAAATTGCTTGTAGCAAGCGGCTTGTTCTACGGAACCGCTCAAGCCGAGTGACTGTGTAAACCATCCTTAACATAAGCCAAGGGAGGAGCGCTCACAAAACCTGCCCGCGTCAGTCATCAACCAACGCTCGCGAGGTGACGGCCGGTATAGTTGTATTGTATTGGATGTGCTAGTGACTCTTTTATGCGTGGAACCGTCTCAGGAGAAGTTTTTTTGTGCGTTGGAAATATATTATGTGTCCTTTCTACTTTCATCGTTTGGATAAACGTGCATAATAGTCACAATAACTGACGTTGAATAGTGGCATCGTCAGCATCTTGTTGAAAAGCTCCGGTGCATCTTCGATGGAAAGGGTGAGAGCTACGTGTATACAGTAATGCTTTGCCCCGAACGTCTTCCGCGGCGATCGGCCTAAATGAGGGGCGGACGCCCTGTTGCCCTTGTGTTCCAGGCCCTCCCGTTACAGTGATCTGTGGCTGCGATATGTATCCGCTCGATCGGTTTTCGTAATCAAGGTTGTTATGCGTGTTGTCACGAGTGTTTTTGAGCGTGTGGTGCGAGTGTGTAGGTGTGTGAGTCAGGCGGACAAAATTAGGTTACGCATAAAGAATGCTCGCAAGATAGCGAGCAGCGGACATACCGAACATAACTGATCACCATGCAAAATCAATCAACCTCCTATCATATCAACGAAGGTGCCAGCAAGTAGAGCATCATCCGAAACATGGGCGCATCGCACACACGTTAATCGCATTCCGCAGTATTGTCGGATACCGTCCGAGTGCAACACCCAGCTTAGCAGTGTATACATTCATATTGCCGTAGAACTCGGCCGGCTTAACATAAAAAAAAAACAACAGAGGAATGTTCAATATCCGCTCGTCCCTCCGCGATTATCGTTTTCCCGCTCTGTCGCGCATTCTCACCCCGTCTATCTCTTTCGCGCCACTTCCCTTTTCTGCCCTGTTTTGCTATAGTTCTCTTTCTCTCTCCCTTCATTTTCGTGCACACACCCTATGTCATCGTTCTTTATCTGTCGCCGAACGAGGTTAGTGAAATGTGTGCACTGCACTAAATGCGGTTCATACAGTATCCAAATTTCCTAACCTTCGCCCTTTAGCCGCGGTCTGGTGTTTGAGGACCAATCTATATGGATGGTTCCTCCATTTGTTTTCCTGTTTCGAGGATCAACTTTCGAAGCTTTGTCGTGCCGTATGGTAGTTTCCACTGCTGGCCGTTTTCTCGATCAGTTGGAATTCATATTCCAATACCCGACACGGTTTGATGTTTTGTAATGAATACTGTGTGCTGAAATGGTATGGAACGAGGGGAACTGTGCGCAGTAGAAAGCTGATCTATTTTTGACGCCAGTATGATGCGTTTTCAGCGGCGATATTTGACGTCAAAGGTTGGCCGGCGTAGAGTTTAAGCATAGCAGGCGTGCGCACTCACCTCCCCCAATTTGTCCTTCAACGTTCTACGATTTGTTTTGCAAATCTTTCTATAATTGAAGCAAAAGAAAGGAATGTTAAATTTACTCGGATGTTCGCCTCAACTTGGGCTGACAATTGAACCCACTCGGAACATGCAATTTGGGATACCGGTGGGAACTTGCTTAGGGTGTGCTGGTCCTACACGAGTACCTTGCCGATATTAGCTAATAATAGAGCACTGGTAAGCTGAACGCGGCGAGTGTGGACAGCGTTTGTGAGTATTTTATTCGGACGCGCGCGAGATTTGTGATTCATAGTCGAAATTCACAGCATCACACCATATGTTTAATTTTTGTGTGCTCTCATTAAACGGTTTTATACCATGAGCTCATGCGGGGTCCCGGTAAACCATGCCAGTCCCACCGCATAGACGGACCCGGACCGCTAGTGAAGGTGGGTGGAAAATTATCATGGCAGTAGACTGCGTCAAGCCGGCAAACTACTCCTGCCTCCTTTCCTTCCTTGAAATTTGCTTTTCAAATCAATTCCGATTCATATCAAGACATACGTTGATAGGCTCACAGCCATCAAGCTTCGCGGGGATGCTTGGATCAAAAGACACATCAGTATTAGATGTATGCACTCCATGACAAACAGTCCGTGGTCCTATGAACATCTATTCTGGAGACGGAAGCTAAACGTTCAACAGTCAACAACTCAGGTCTGCTTAGGTCGGTCCTTTCTTAACAATGAAATGGACACGGGTTCGAATCTCCACTGAAGTGTGTCTCCGGCTTCCTACGGTGAGTGAGTCGATTGTTTATTCCGAATGACTGTGCTGGTACGTCCAGGTCTCGAACGTCTATAAATAAGTAGGCCATTTATAATAATAGCCACTGGTGCGCGCGATGGTTGTGTCACTTGGCAACGGTTGCTATCCAGCTTCCAGCGTCGTCCACTTGCTCCCCACGTTTCGCTGGATTCCGCTACTCTTGCCGCCATTTGCTGTCCAGTTCGGGCAGATGTTGGGCAACAACGAAGTAGGTCCTGTGCTAAGGCAACGTGCCTGCCTGTAGGCCATATCCGGTCCGGCATAATTTCCTTCCCTTGTTCGTAGAGTCAAACCACCACCGCACAAGGCTTCCCTTTCATGTAACTCACTATCATGGAATGAAAAAATTTCCCTAATGGAAGCGTACTATTCATAGAATCCATTGTTCAGTTCGCTTTAGATGCTGAGTTTTGAATCATGTAACAAAAAGTGGCGGAACAGTGTAATTCAACAAATTTAGGATGTTCGACTGTTCAAACTGATCCAAGTTTCGTGTGCCAACGTATCCGAACACAATTGATGAAGATATCTTTGTATATTAACAAATGTATGCACACGAATGAAGCTGGTGTTTGAACAAAATATTTAAAATGTGATTGCATACGCTGAGCAGAGCTACCGAAGATGTGCATTTATGTGTCCAGGACAGGCGGTACAGTTGAAATGTGCTTCGATTGCATTACAGCAATGGCTCTCGTTGTGTATGTGTGTTCTGTAGTGTGCAGCACGTAAAGGACACAAGAAGTGCATTAAGCAGTAAACAGAGAAGCATTAAACCCGTCCTACACCCGCGCTTCCGTGATCCGCTGGTCACGAACTGCATACACACACACACACACATTAGAGAACGTCCAGAGAGCCAAAAGAAGCGCATCCTCGATCGGTCGCCGGAACATCTCCTACGCCCGGAAACACCCACCCCCCGTTCTTATGTTGTTAGTTTCTGTTTCCTTTTTTAGTTAACTCAGTAAAACGATAGCAAAAAGAAACTACTTAAATACACGAATACATATACACACGCCGGTCGAACAATGACGACACGGAAGAAGAAACGGCAGCAGGACGGTGGAGAGGCGGGAGGAGGAAGAGGATTCCTCAAGAAAGTGTCATCCTTGTTCAACCTGGAAACGGTACAGTAGTAGCAATACGTGTTCTTTTTTTTCTACCTTTGCTACCCTTCAAACATTCTCCTTGATTCTAAGCTAATTGAATATTTAATTTATAGGAATTGTAAATATGTTTGCGATGGTACATGTATAACCAGTTCTTCACCACTTGTATAAACAACACTTTACTGCTAATACCTCTTTCCTAATTTGGTGTATGTAGTCTAGAATTTGTTTTAGGTAGGTGTCGGGTTGCTTGATTGTGATAGATGCTAGCAGAAAATGTGTGGTGTTGTTTGTTTTGTAGTAAATGGTGTAAAAGTCCATAGAAAACTCTATTGGCCAACGAATGGGTAACCAACTTCACCGTGCACACCTACACCGTTTAGGGCTGGTAACTTTGGGCGGCATTAATCGAAGAACGACGGACCGGACAGCGGACAGTTTTTAGGGCGTCAATATGACGAATCTCCACCGCCTCGGACCACGCTCCGCTTCTTCATTGGAAAAGATTCTTGTATTCGGACTGTGACCATCTACCCACATAAGAAATGTGAAACCATTGCGAACCTATAAATAGCCGGGCCGATGCTGGCCAGAAGGAGAAAGACAGTAGTGAAGGAGTAACGCAGAGTTGTATGTAATAAAATAGCATCGAGTTGGAAATCGGTGCGAGAATTTACAGCTAAGTCTGGTCAGACGGTGGTTCGTAGCCAATTTCCGGTGCAGCCGGGAAATGTCGGCTCTGTCTATCAATGCGCCGTGGTGGATGTTGTATCCTCGGCCGACCTGCTGCGCACAGCCTAGTTTGAGACGAGATTCCTGGATCCTTCTGTACCAACCACTTCACCGCGCAGTTGCACATTTAATGTTAGTTTAGTCTAGAGGGCAAAAGTCCACCCGATCGTTCGAGAAGATTGTTCCAAAGATGTCAAATAGAAACACTGTTTTAATAATATCACGATAAAGCTAACTCATGCAACGACATGACTACAAGCGAGCACACAGCTTCTCTGATTATCGGGCGGTATTTTGCTTTTTGATGAATAACGCATGTTTTAACCGTATGATTCATACCGGGGAAGTTTTTTTTACCTTTCTGCTCTACTGGCGAAGGAATCTCAATGTTGCCGTTGACATGTAATTGAATTATCACCTATGTGTTACCGGTGCAATTCAACCCAAACTCAAACCGTTTTCCATTTTTTTATCTGTCCGTTTCATGCACGCACACAGGCCCCAATCTCGTCCACGGACGATACGAAACTGGTGAGCATACGATCCGCTACAATACGATTCCCCTTGTTTGACCCCATGCCGGATTGTCTAATTGTTTTATTTGTCCTCCCGACAGCTTAATGGCAACTCGCCCTGGGAGTACGATGAAATAACTCTCCTCCGCGGCTCCACCGGACTCGGCTTCTCGATCGCGGGCGGCACAGACAACCCGCACATTAATCTCGATGCCTCCATCTACATCACCAAGGTGATTCCGGGCGGGGCGGCTCACGCGGACGGCCGGCTGCAGGTGAACGACTGCATCGTGGCCGTCAACGAGGTGCGCGTCGCGAACGTGACCCACGGCGAGGCCGTCGACGCGCTCAAGCAGGCCGGCGACCAAGTGACACTGGTAAGGGGCGCACAACGCGGCCCAGCACGCTGGGGCACACATGGTTTTTAACAACTTTTCCGTTTCCTGCTCCCCGCAGCACATCAGACGCAAGAAGCCACCGGCGCAGGCACCAAAGCTGGAGGAGATTGAGCTGCTGAAGGGCAACAAGGGTCTCGGGTTCTCGATCGCGGGTGGCATCGGCAACCAGCACATCCCGGGCGACAATGGCATCTACGTGACAAAGATAATGGAGGGCGGCGCGGCCCACATAGACGGGCGGCTTGCGGTCGGCGACAAGCTGATAGCGGTCCGGACACCGAACGGTGGCGAGCGCAACCTGGAGAACGTGGTGCACGAGGAGGCGGTGGCCACGCTGAAAGCTATAACCAACCGTGCCACGCTGGTTGTGCAGAAGACGAACATTTTGCAGGCGCTGGCCAACTCGATCAGTAACCTCAACTCGCTGTCGACGAACGCGATGAACAGCGTCGGCGTCAGCATGGTCGACCACGGCCCATCCGATGGCGTCGGCGACGGTGGCAATGGCGCACTCGGGGGCAGCGGTGCCGGCGGTGCCGGTGGCGCCGGTACCGACGGTGACGTGGAGTTTTCCACCACCCGGTCACACTCGCCCGCGCTGGGGCTGGAGAACAGCTCGTCCCGTTACGCCTCCTCGAACGTACTGGAGACGGGCATGCCGATCGGTACACCGCGTGCCGTCAGCAGCGAAGACATTACTCGGTAGGTGATACCTTCCATGCCAGACAGTGCTGGAATGAACCACCCCCAAACTAATCCTCCCCCCTTTCCAATCTTTCTTCGCAGCGTACCGCGGACGATCGTCATTCGAAAGGGAGCAAGCGGCCTTGGGTTTAATATTGTCGGTGGCGAAGACGGTCAGGTATAGTACACGCCACATTCGATCGACTCCTCCTGCTCAGCTGGGATGGCCAATTTCATTGCCTTCATTCACTTTCGCATTTGCAGGGAATCTTCGTCTCGTACGTGTTGGCCGGCGGTGCCGCGGATCTGGGCGGCGAGCTGAAGCGCGGTGATCAGTTGCTCAGCGTCAACGGTATCAGCCTCACCAATGCGTCTCACGAGGACGCTGCCCAGGCGCTTAAGGTGAGTTGCGTGGAAAAAAAAATTGGCGAAGTAGTTGTAGCTTCAGCTCAGATGTTCAACATTGTCACCCTCTGCTCTTCACAGAACGCCGGAGGTACGGTCACGCTGGAGGTTCAATACCGGCCGGAAGACTACAACCGCTTCGAGCAGCGCATCCAGGAGCTGAAGCAAGCCGTTGCTGCCGGCACCGGCACACTTCTACGTACTTCTCAGAAGCGCACGCTCTACGTCAGGTAGTGAGATCGCGCCGTGGGAAAAGCAGCAAGCGTCACTTTATTCGTCTCACACTTTCTATTTCGTTTCTCGCTTCATTTTTTTCGCCACGCAGGGCACTCTTCGACTACGACCCGAACAAAGACGACGGACTGCCGACGCGCGGCCTTCAGTTCCGGCACGGTGACATCCTGCACGTAACGAACGCGTCGGACGACGAGTGGTGGCAGGCCCGGCGCGTGATCGGCGAGGACGAGGAAGAGAGCATCGGCATCGTGCCGTCCAAGCGGCGCTGGGAGCGAAAGCAGCGTGCCCGCGACCGCAGCGTCAAGTTCCAAGGGCACGCGTGCGCAAACAATAACAACCTGGAAAAGGTACCATCGGGAGAGGAGGTGAATGCTTGCCCTCCGCTAAACGTAGCATTGCGTAGCTTGACGAGTTGTAGCGTTTGCTGAAGAAGAAGCGCACAAGACAGCCGGAATAGTAACCACGCATCTATTCGGCTTTTCGTTGCAGGTTGCCACGCTCGATCGCAAGAAGAAAAACTTTTCCTTCTCTAGACGATTTCCATTCATGAAAAGCAAGGACGATAAAAATGAGGACGGTTCCGATCAGGAGCGTACGTATTTTTACTGCTTACCGTTAAACTCCTTTGTCTGTTTTGCGCATCACTGGTTTTTGTTTCCACATTGGTTTATGTTTTTTCTTCGGTTTGTTTTTGGATCACCTCCATTTTATTGCCGTACGGTTGTAAAGCAACTGAATGCGATACATTCTCCAATTCGCGAAACATCAATCCGTGACCAGACGTGCAAAAGGTGATGGGTAGAGCAGCTTCATCCCTCCGGGTTTACTTCCGGTCGAGGCCGAACCTATCCTATTTTGCATTCAGTTTTGCTTCCTTCCCCTTTTCTGTTTTATTTTAGTGCCTCGTTTCTGTTTGGTTTTCCGAATACTAATCGTCATCATTTATTTGCAGCGTTTATGCTTTGTTACACGCAAGAGGATGCCAATGCTGAAGGTACGTTTGTGGCAGTAAATGTCAAATGATAACAGACCCACGGAAACGAACACTCCAATCACCACATGATTGTCGGAAAAGTTGACTATCAAATGAACCACGGAAAATATCTATTTTTCCCCTTTTTTGACGATTTTTTTTTTAGTTTGCCTACTTTTACAAAAACCCTGAAATATTTTAAGATGCTATCTGTAAAGATCGATTGTTTCTACCTTCCGGTGAATGTTCAATTCTAGAGTGTCTGAAAAGGAAATCCTTTTTGGTAAAATGCACTTAACTTTTATTTTCTCTTTTCGGTTACGTTCAAATATAGCGGAAGAAACTATCCTGTCGTACGAGTCCGTGCATCGCCTGCAGATCAGCTACACACGCCCCGTCATCATCCTGGGCCCATTGAAGGACCGTATCAACGATGATTTGATCTCGGAGTATCCGAACAAGTTTGGCTCGTGTGTGCCACGTAAGTGTTCGCAGTTTGGCATAACATGGAATCATTCCGTTTGTCAACATGTTATTTCAATGTCGCATTAAAAAAACGGATGTCCTTCAGAATTTAAAAGATAGTTTCATGTTATGCTGATTGTGGTTCGTCTAATGAAATACCATCATGACCTCAAATATGTGTTTGCTGGCTTCATTTGCCTCGTGTTTTGTACCGGGCCGTCTGGCCAAGGCTGGTGGCCGTAGCCGTGGCCTCTCTTAGTATGCACATACGGGAGAAGCTTGCATTGAGCATACTGATCTGACTTCTTGATCCGCTTTGCAGACACCACACGGCCGAAGCGCGACTACGAGGTGGACGGTCGCGACTATCATTTCATCGCGTCGCGGGAGCAAATGGAGCGGGACATCCAGAACCATCTGTTCATCGAGGCGGGCCAGTACAACGACAACCTGTACGGCACGTCGGTGGCGTCGGTGCGCGAGGTGGCGGAGAAGGGCAAGCACTGCATACTGGACGTGTCCGGCAACGCGATCAAGCGGCTGCAGGTGGCGCAGCTCTACCCGATCGCCATTTTCATCAAACCAATGTCAATCGAATCGATTATGTATGTGTGCGAGCCGTGCTACATTATACATTCGTTTTACATTGACATGTTCCGCGCTTTACCGTTCGTTTGTTTTTTTGTGTGTATCGTTTCATTTTAGGGAGATGAACAGACGCATGACTGAGGAACAGGCAAAGAAAACCTACGAACGCACGCTCAAGATGGAGCATGAGTTTGGTGAATATTTCACCGGTAAGTTAGCCCACTTGGCGGAACCATGAGTTACGTATTTTTTAAACCCGTTCCCTTTTCCTTTTAGCTATCGTGCAAGGTGAAACGACCGAGGAGATCTACGGCAAGGTGAAGAACGTTATCTGGTCCCAGGGTGGGCCCACCATCTGGGTCCCCTCGAAAGAATCTCTATGACCACAGGCAGGCCTCACATGGACTATGCCACAAAGCGTGCGTGCCCGGCCCCTTTCCCGCTCTTGTTACCATTGACGATGCTAAGAAGACGACGGGCGGCTGCACCGGAACAATTAGTGCCCAAAAACAAAACAAAACAAAACAGAAAAAAAAACAAACAAAAAACGAAACAGGATGGTTGAGTGTGGAGTTGTGTTGATGGAGGAAAAGTAGGAAAATTATTAGGACAAACGCTATCGATTCGAATATGCCCGACACGCAGATGCAATAGATAAATTATAACGGATAAATTTATTGACCACGATTGCGAGCAAACGCTCTTCTAAAAATCAACCGCTCCAACGTTGGAGCAAGCCCCTGAGTAATGTAATAGTAGCGATGTTTGGTAGCGCTCGACAACTGCGAGTCGCTACGGACCCCCGATCCATCCGTTCACGTCCCCGACATTTTTGACTACCCAGGCAAGGCATTGTTATTAAAGTTAATATAAAAAAATGGTTAATGCATGAAAGCAAACAAGAAAAATGGTAGAGAGGACAGTTTTATCATTTTCTTCTTTCATTTTTTTTTAACGAAAAGTTATCTACGGTTATAGTTTGTAGGTCCTTCGTATCCCATCCAAGTCAAGCCCTTCATGCAGCTTGCTTTTGTGCCTACCCAGCGATGGCATATAGAAAAATCGAATATATATATATAATTATAACAAAACCAGCTAGCGAACGGGTTGCATCTTCTACGCGCGCACGACGGTTTGAAACGCGAACCGGCGGTTTTTAGGAAGCACAATCAGATTCCAGACCGCGAACCGCGCAGTGTGCCGGAGGTACCGAGCTTAATATTTATTCCCTCAAACATACGAAAATACGCAGGACACAATAAACTTTGTTTTAGGGAACATATAAACTTGTTTTACGTCATCGTTTTTATGAGTGTTGATGTCCACGGATGCGTTGCTGTTCGTTTTTAAATATTTTGTAGTATTGGTTGCGCATATTTAACAAAACTAGAACACATTTAAACCCTACTTTCCCTTCAGTGCAGCAGGTTGGCAGACCAGGCCTGCCTAGTTTAAAAGGTCGTTGGTGCAGCAAACTGAACAAAACGTGAAAGACCAGGTTTCCTTTCCCTGCCAGCCAGTTGCTGGACAGTGCAGTTGGGTTGAATCAGATTTGGATACTTAAACTGCTTGTAACTTAAAACACTCGGACGATATTAGCGATTAAACAACAAACAAACAAATAACCAGATTTTGAAGCACGCTTGAGTAGAGGGAAGGTGGAAAAGAAAGACGAAAGAGTCTAAAGAGCAGCATTAGGACGTTATGAGTTGTTGTGTGTGACGCTTCTAACAGCAAGCGACTTTCGAGTGGTTCATGCCTTTGGAGCGTTCTCCTGGATGATGCGTGCTAGAATCCCGCCAGCTCTCGATCAAGTAGACATTGGCCCTGCGGCAGTATGTACTTCGTTTCGTACACTGCCGGTCGTATTCCCAAACGTATAGAACATCTCCCGCTTCTTCCGAACGGTGTCAGTCGGGTCGGTAGAGTGGAATGATTGAAAACAGGACCAATTGGGTCCCCTTGAGGCAGGGCGATGGATAGACGCACCGATAATCAACTGCATTATTATCGGTTCGGAATAAAAGCATCCCAGAGAAGAAAAAAGAAGAAAAGCGCGAAACATTTGTTTCATTGCATTTGTTTTTGGCCGAAGGTTTGTTAGCGAAGTTGAAACGGTTTTCAGTGCGCCACGAGCTGCGCTGCTGCGGCCCGCAGCAAGTACGGATTCACTAAAGTGCAATGTCGAACACTAACTAACAGGAACCAATATAATGCCCCATCATTTTCGGCGGCGGAGCACTCAGGCGCACGTAAATGCGACATGTTTGTGAAACGTATTTATAGTAGTGTAACGCGCCCGTACCGAAACATACACGGAGCATACAGCCACGTCCGCGAATCGCCGAATCCCCTCTTCTACTCAACTTTGCCAACTAGTTTTTCCGTCGACTTACGAAACCAGACTTTGTTGTATGGCAAGCGCGTTGCAAGGACGTTCGCAAGCAATCCTTGCGGTTAATATGTTAAAAAAAAAGTATATAGTTGTGGCTAATAGGAGAGAGGGTAGCAGCACACGATTCGCCTACCGTCGTCGGTGTGGCGCAGCAAGTGCACGCGGCCGCGACGCCGCCGACGGGAAAACGTGAACATAAGAAAGCGTTTAGGATTCAAATGTATTTTTGCGCCGTGCAAATTGTTGTAATCTTGTATCATCTTCCATGATAATAAAACCAGTAAAAAAAATCGCACTCTTCAATTCCAGGCTGCGAATTGTGTCCAGACGCTGCGATCGACCATCTCGCAAACATCGCTGCCGTTAAACACCACCTCTTCCACCATCCGCAACAGAAGCGCATATACTGTGGCGTAGTGTTGAGTTGTAAACAATTGAGTTCCAAAAGGTGTTCTTACCGTCATGTTTTCTCAGTTAAAACTCTGCTAGTAACCACACCAGTATCAAAGAAATAAAATAGTTTATAAAACACACTGCCCATTCTCAACATTGTTTGTTTCATTGTTGGCGGAGGTATGGAAGTATTCGATGCATTCGTTTTGTTTTTTTTTTAAAACCCATATGTGTTCAAAAGTGGAGGCGCATGTTCAAACCTCGGCGGTATATCATGTATATGCATTTCCCACAATATCATTTACTAATGAATGTTGAATTAAACAGTTATTCAATTACTCTACGTCATCCATTCAAATAAGGGATGATTTCAGATTCAATCTGAGAAGCTGTTCAGTTTTGTGATATTTCTTTCCGTCAGCCTCCGGATGGCGATTCAATTTGCAATGGAAAATGTGTCCAATTCAATCGGAAAATACTATTTAATGTTGCCTATGCTGACCGGTTATTATTCTTCAACAACCATGATGGCCCAACCGTCGTATTTCGTTCTCTGCTCATCGAAACACATTGGAAGGCTTTTCTTAGCCTCCGAAACATGGGTGTTCTATACTTACTCCATTTCCCGGGTAGTTGGTGGGACAATTCCTGTATTTTCTATTTGTGTATGTTACGACGATTTGGGATGGTTTTGTGTGTTTTTTTAATTTATTTTCATCTCCTACTTTTTCAAATCACTGTAATCATTAGGTGGTTCTATTATTTGTCTCCCCTCTGTTACATTGGCATGCGTCGGCGTTCGGCTCGTCGTTCGCCTCGGCTGTGCCGCGCCCTTGCGCCCTATATTGCATCGCTCGGCAGCAGGCGCAGATGTCGTCACCGATACAACCTTGCGTCGGGAGGATTTCCCGCCCAACCGGCCCCTTCCGCCCGCTGCATCGCGTAGACGTGCGGCGAAGGTCCCGACCTTGAACTTTGATTTATGTTGCCCTGATGCCATCCATGCGCGACTGTGTGCTGTGCTGTGCTCTCCCTCTCTCTCGTTCTCTTTCTCTCTCGGGTGCGTTAGCGGGACGCACTCCTTATGGATTCACGATAGTCAGTCTATCTAATGTTTATGTTTCCTTTGCCAAACATCTGGAGTGCAGATTTTTTTTTATCGTATCGTATCGTATCTGTATTTCTGTACCAGCACTCGATGGAGCAAGGAAGAATAGGAATTGGAAAGGATTGAACAGTTGTTATTTTGCACTGGGTAGGGAAATTAAAAATAACGTTTTCTTTGTACGTGTTTTCCATTTTTTCCACCGCTTATTAAAGGGTTTTCGCTTCATTAGTTCTGCTTTGCAGATGAGAAGGATAGAATCCACTCGGAGGACGAGTCGGCGAAGTTCTCTCAAGTTTGATCAATGCCTAGATAAACCACAATAATGCAATCAGAATTCATTCGCCAGCGTTAAAAACATATCGAACGAGGAGTACAGGTGAGTCGTTTCCTCCAGTGTTTCTATGAAGAACGGTTCAAAATCCAAGAAAAAGATTTTCTTATTCAGCATTATTTATTAAAGGAAAATCCTGATACAAACCTTTTCAACGGGGAATTGGTTACCTGTAACAATATTACCATATTCACATCAGTTCGCGCGTCTCCCCACCTTCCCCAACACACCCCACGTAGGAAAGCGCGGAACGGGAAATCATCGAACGGAACGAATAAATAAAGCTACACACGAATAGAATAACTTTACACACGAAAAAGAATAAACACGCTTCTGTGTTTTTCAATCTCAACTGTTTCAAACAAACAATACAGACACAGACAGCTCCACCAAGGACGACGTGGAGTGTTCGGGCGATCCAAAAAAAAAACATGAGTTAGAAGAAAATTTATTAGGCTCCAGCACACGCGTTAGTATGTTAAATCTTACTCAGTAAATCAATGTTTTATTAAAAAATAGGGGCGTTTAGATTAAAATTTTGCTGTTTTGTTTCCGTCTTCTCCTTCTTCTGCTCCTGCTTCTTCGTCTTCTTCACCATAGCCATATGCCGCTCAGTTTGATTTAATTCGCAACCATCGTGTATTCATCACTGTGTGTGTGCGTGTGTATGTGTAGTTTACCTAATTTGGGATCGAATCGGATCGGATATGCGCTCAAAATCTTATCAGGCTGATTGTTATAAACTGGCTGGTTAGTTTGGGTCCTTCCCTCGTGTTAATTTCGTAATAAATATTATCTTCAATCGTTCGAGTAATGTCGAGGCAAAGCGAGGCTCGGTACGTGTTGCATAAGGTGGGGCAGATGCGAGGACGCATTCGCCGGTTCTCTGTCCTGCCGAGGGAGAGCATAGCGGGTGCACAGCAGTCCTAGAACTTGAGACACAACTGCCCAGGGAAGGATCGAAGGATCGCAACGATCCAATCGACCCGAAAATCACCTCTCGGAAGTGGCGCAAACCTGGAACCTAGCCAGTCTCGCCGACCATTGTTCCATCACATGTGAGGCCCCAATTTGGGATGTTTGTGTTTCAGGGAACTTCAGTACGGCTTGGAATGTGTGTAGATGATATTGCGCTGTCAGAGTATTCAGCGCAATCGAGCAAGCGAAACCGTGGCATATAGGTAGTCGGAGGACAGAGCATCAGCTCGTTTACGTCCCGTGGTCCCAGGTGTGTGCCTATCGCAGAGTTTACGAAACGTGGATGCTCGGGAGTGGCAAACGGCAAACCCGTTATAGTTAACTAGCAAAAGGATGTTATGGCTCGAATACGGCTCAAATACCGTGATCGGTGTTAGAGAGTTGTCCATCACGGCAGCAACGCGGACAAGTAGGGCAAAGTAGTCCTCCGGCATGCGAAGAAAACGGAAGGGCTGTCGGTAAAGGCGAAACTTTCGCTTCTCTTAGGTCCACACGGTTCTGCTGTTCGGAGTTTGAGGTAAACGATGCAGTCGGGATTCCTGCAGCTTTTCCAAGGCCAATCAAGTAGTGCCAACATCAGAAAAGGGCAACATTCGAAGAAGGCACCCCACAAACGCACCCTGCAATCGACATCCCGGTGCGGTTGTTGCGTGGGATGGGTAGGGTCTCCTAGCTGGAAGCCAAAGTCCCTCCGTCCAGTGCCCTTGTTCATTATAGGGCACAGGGCAACGATGCTGCTCCAAATCGGGTGTCTCTCCTGTAATCGAGTTCTCGCCCCGACGGGAGATAAGCTCATGGAATTCCGAGAGCCGTACCACTTCATAAACTTACTAGTGCCGTCAATGTTAACGGAACACTGGTTTACTCACTTCACGGTTGTTCCCTTTACGTTCAGTTGCGGTTGAAGAGGACCAAAAGAATGTAGAAAACCAAGGAACCAACCATGCCTCGAGTTTCGCCAAGCAAGATCCGTATCCGAGGCCACTGCAGTAACGTTTGACCGTATTTCCATACCGTCGGGCCGACAATAAAGCGGATTCGTCGGGCGTGGGGCTTGTGTCTCGCTTGTGGAGGATTCCACTTGAAAGGTTCAACAGTTCTGCGGAAGAAACAAATACGGGACCTTGCGTGTGTGTTTTTTCGCTTATTAAGCTTTCTCTTTAATACGAGTCCATTTAAGCTTGATTTGGCTGTTCATAGTTAATATATACAATAATAGTTTAACGTAATACGCATATATACATTTATTTAACTTACATATACGTATAGATATACGCATATATATATATTCATATATTCTCCCCCAATTAAGATACATATATACATGTATATATATATACGTTAATCTATCACATATATTTATATGTTTATGTTGATATATATAATCATGGTAGAATTATATACACATAAACATATCAATATACCTTAATTGGGCGAACCACGTTCGGCGAGCGAACCGAGAGCGAACGCTCATGTCTTCATCCATGTTCATTTCGTTCGCTTCGCAATGCGATTTGTACTGGTAGAATGATGACAACATGGCAGGAATGGTCACACATGAACACTTGGGCGCTCGATGCCCAATTCGTTCGCAAATCGTGAACCGCCCAAATGTCATGATGTAAGTTTTCTCTCGCTCTCTCTCACTCTCTCTCTCTCTCTCTCTCTTCCTCTCTCTCTCTCTCTCTCCTTTTCCCTTTCTTCCTCTGCTCTTCCCTTGCTCCTTGCTGGGTCGTGCTTCTTCATTCTTGATCATACTCCCCGTGTTCTTCAGCATACGTCTTCTTATTCTGATTAACAATCTTCATGTCGTCAGTATTGTGGTTTGTATTATTTATTTTGTATTAGAATTAATACTTCATATAACTGCTCTAGTATTTTCTTTTTGTGTTTTTTTTTTCGTTTCAAAGGTATAACATAAAATGATTTTTCATTAAGCTTACTGTTTTTTAGTCATAAGAATTTTAGTTCACTGCTTGTTACTTTCCAGTGCCCCATTGCTTTTATTTTTTTGTGGTTTTTTTCTTATTCGCCTTCGCCAATTTTTTTTGTTCTCATATTTCCGTTCCATTGCATTGGATTCATTATATTCATTACTTTATCCAAAAAAGGGAAGAAACTGTAGAAGTGGTTTTGTCACCTCATCAAAGATATCGTTTATGTCAATGCCGATTTTTTTTATTTTGTTCGCTGATTTTCTTCATCTCTTCTACACATTTGCGCATATCATCGGAAAACGTGCTGTTTTCTTTGCTATCTAAATTCTGTCTTCTTGTGGTTGCATTGGTTTGTTTGCTTTTTAAATTTATTTCACTTCTAGTTCTGCTCTTTATGGCTGGTATATTGATATCTCTTTGTTAAACATAATAATTGTGTATTTGGGTTTCGTTTCCTTAATCATAAATTCAATTTGCTACACCATCACACCCCTCTTTCCACCGGTTCGATCCTTATTCGATATCGTCTCATCGCTTTTATTTTCTATGTTTGCTGTTGGTTTGGTTTTTGCGCGTTTTTGTTTTTTTACCTTTTTTTACTTATTTTTTTTGTATTGGTTTCAAGCATATTTTTTGTTTGTTTTCACCACATTT
Source organism: Anopheles plumbeus (assembly GCA_034621735.1). Taxonomy (NCBI): domain Eukaryota; kingdom Metazoa; phylum Arthropoda; class Insecta; order Diptera; family Culicidae; genus Anopheles; species Anopheles plumbeus. Next base: position 2,271,620 of record JAOEFI010000001.1, on the reverse strand, counting down.
TCTTAATATCCTTGCAACTAAATTTGCCTATGACACAACTTCTTATGTTCTACATTTTTCCATTTTCTCCAAATCTGTTTTAACGTCTTGTTTAAGCTACTGTCCACTTGTTGGCAGCGGCGCCTGGCTGCTAGCCGCTATTTTACGTGGCCATTTTCCTTTTGCGTTCGAGTTGTCCTCACTGTCTCTACATAAGTGTTTTCGTGTATTATCTCGCTTTTGTTAGGTTTTTGTTTGCTTGGTTGTTTTGTTGTTACTATTTATCATGTTCCGTTTTGTTTTCATTAAATGAGATTTGTTTTTCTTGAAAAATTTAAATTTGTTCCGCTAATTTACTTATTTTGTCTAACTGTTCTAATAAGCAAGCAATCGCATTAAGAAGGAATAAAGAAGTGAAAGAATTTTGTCTTCGTTATGATAATGGCTTGGATTGGTAGTTGAGTAGGTGAGCGATCATAATAATGTGTGTATATTATCCTTTGTTTTTTGGCTCTACAGCTGCGGTTAGCCTTGGCCTGCCCAGATGAAGGCTTTTTCGACTTTGTTAATGAATGTATCTGCAATTGTGTATTTTTTGTGGCATTTTATGAATCCTCTTATATTGCGAAGGTCCAGGAGGGATAACTGACACCCGACCGACGAGGCCGTAAAGCTTACATCATCGTTTATTTTAAATTATTTGTAGATTTTTTGTATTTTTTTTTAAATTTAATCACCATTCTGTTGACGCACGCTCTTTGTCCTGCTCCCTTCGAGTGCGCACAATGGATCAGTTATTTTAAAGAAATTGCGGTTATGAGTGGGAAGGGGTGCCCACTCAGTCCAAAACAGGAAGGATAAGTAGCTCGGCCACTGAGATATTAGTCTCTTGCATCCTTGAGACAATGTGTAGCTTGCTCAATATGTTATGATTCCGAGTGTCTTTCGTATTGTGATATAATGAGAATTTAATGTGTGTTTTTTTTTTGTTTTGTAAGGGCTATCTAAAGTTAATTCTACGTACCATAGATTTTTGTTGCCGTTTTTATTCTGCGAATTTGCCTTAACGTCTTCTCCAATCGAAATATTGTTTTAAATCTTCTTTGTCCCCTATCTGCTTCCTATCTTCGCTGCGGTTGTGCCTTCTTTTGATAGCAAAGGCTACACGTTGTTTCAACTAGCAATATATATATATATATATATTTCCTTTTTACCATTACTTCGACCGTGCTACTTTCGTTTTAGTTGTGCTTTCTCTTGACTGCAAAAGCTTAATGTTTTTCCCTACAGCTAGCTTTTTCCGTTAATGTTTAAAAGCTTGGTTTTTTTTGGACTTATCCGTGGTTACAGCTTTTACCAATTCCGCTAACGGTGACGGTTTTGCTTCGGCGGCAGTGGCGCAGTTGTCGTGCCCTGCGAAGCAAACGGATCGCGTTAATGTAATTCTTAAAAGCTGCAACACCGAACATAGAGATCTCTTCGACATCCTTCTCAAACTGCACCAGTTTAAATTTTGTTCGTCGTTGTTATGATTTTTTTCTTTCTCTCCATACTGGTCGTTTCCGTTATTTGTTGTTTGTGTTTTCTCTTATCTTGGTTTTTGCATTTTAATTACTCTAGCGTATACCTATCCTAAGGTAATGAAAATAATAATTTTGTTTGGTTTTGGTTGTATTCCCGTTTTTATAAGATATAAGAATGTTGTCACATCCATTTTTTCGAGTGAGGTCTTGCTCAAATAAGCAATTATCATTTTTATGAGACCTTTTTTTTCTTTGGCTACTTTTCACATTCTCACTATTTCCTTGACTTTTCCCTCTCCCTCGCTCTTGTTCGTTTTCTCTCTTCCCTTTTTCTCCCTTTTTCCTCTCTCTCTCTTTCTTCGTCTCTCTCTCTCCCTCTCAATCTCTTTCTCTCTCTTTCTCTCTCTTTCTCTCTCTATCTCTCTCTCTCTCTCTCTCAGGCCCAAACATTTTATTGATCTCCATTTTCTAAATTCAAGAAGTAAAGTTGTTTCTTTCACTCGCCTTTACTCGATTTTATCTGTAAAATTTAGTTAAACCACTTCATGCTAAAGTTTTATTAAAGGTCGCAACGTCAACGATGCAATCTCCCGCCCTTACTTTGCTCGTCCCTCAACTCGTTGATAGTTTTCTCCTGCCTCTCTGTTTTATTAATTGGTGTCCTTTGTTTGCTTGTTTTTTTTTATCTCGAGTTTAGCTGGTCGCGTCTCTCGTTTACTCTCTTTCGCCCTGTTTTCTCTTTCTCTTCGATGCCCAGCGTCGAACAGTAGCATAACTTTCATTAATGCCCGTGTACGAGGAAGAGTAATAAAATGAGGCAAAGGAAACGAAAAAGATCTTCGTGAGCACAATTTCGACGATTGAAGCAGATATTGTGAACAAAGGTGATATAAAAGCACATGAATTGTAGCGAGTGACACGTTGTGATAATAGGTTCGGTGAGCTTTGTGAATCATTCTCAACGTTCAACAAAATGAATGACAAACCCATCATGGATGTTGAAACTAGGCAAACTTTGAGTAGATGATTGTTTAACGTGATAACGTTAAGCACAGCGTATTTAAATATCTTCCGGTTCCGGATGAAATGTTCCGCTCGTAAACGTATTTGACTGATTCTCGGTACGATTTTTGTATAAAACATCATGAAGGCTAATGAAGAAGCCCCACCTGACCGATGGAAAGCGATAGCACTTCGGTTACTGGCCGTATGGCCTCGAATGACGATATTTCCTAGCACCAATTCGTTCATTTTGATAAATCATTGTTTCGGAAACGAGACACAGCTTGCAGATCACTGTGTCGGATCGTATCCGAGTGTAAGCATGGAGAAGGATTTTTCCCTAGAACTTCACACAACGTAGCGATAACCAACGCTTCCGGAAAGGTAGTAAAACACACAAAACGTATGGTACCACAACAACAATGTGCTTGGCACTAGTAACAACGACACGTTGGGATCGCGGTGACGTTTGCAGAAGAAACTGTCGCCACCAGAACCGCTCCAGGTAACAAGCTTTGCAGGAACAGCTGAGTGCAGAGTACGTCTCTCCTCAGTGTTTCGCAAAAGAAAAAAAAAGAACAGGTCCAGTCGGTCCCTCAGCAAAACGCGCGTGACATTCCAGAGGGCCGCCATGGAAGGATTGGAACCACGGTTCAGCATCGCTTTTGAAGAGCATGCTGGCCTGACAGACCGTTGCCTACTGATTGCTTCTGACATTTGAATGTAACAACCTGTACTCGTGTTCGGGATGAAGCTCGCGCGTAGTTCTGGTATAGCCTTCGGCTTCCGGTATCCACAGGCTGCCCCCCCCCAGGCGACACCTACAATACCTGGTGGCCGAAGCCGAAAGTCAAACATTGGGCGCCGATGCAACCGGGGGACTATTGCAGGCACCTAGAAGGCCAGAGCTGTAAACTGCTCTGCACGGGGCTCTAGAGAACCAAGGCTCACCAGTATACGATGGCCTACTCAGATGGCAGGAAGGCAAGCCCTGTGGCGAGTCCACTGCGAATTGGTTTGTTCTCTTTGATTCGTTGAATTTGATCTGGCCATCAGTGACGTTTCGGCGACGAAACCGTCAAAGAAGTTGGCCCCGCGTCTCCCACCCCCTTACCCCCTTCCATCTACCGTCGCAACAACAACAATATCAACAGTAACAAAAACAACAACAGTACATCCTTCCTACACAATAACCGCGGATGATTTTCCTTTAAAAACACTCAACCGAACGAGGCGCAGCTCGTCGCACTTTCCAGCCCTTCCGGTCGCGTCGTTTCCGGCGGAAGGAAGCACTCTCCTCCCTACGGCATTCTTGGCTATAGTTCCCTGCGGGATCTTACTCGCTCTCTCTCTCTCTCTCTCTCTCTCTCTCTCTTTCTCTCTCTCTCTTTATCTCCGATCGGACCATCTCCGACCCCAGCCCGGACATCAATATCTGTCTCTCTATAACTTCGTGATGCTTCCTACCACAGGCACAGGTGCGGGATGCGGGTGCCAGGCTGAAAATGGCGTCAAGGCGCGCCAGGATGCTAACGTGTTCGGTAATACTGCTGGTGTTCGTTCGGCTCGTCACTGCAAGGGGTTTCTTGTCACGTGTGCTACCATAAGCTTAACTGTAGCTATAGTAACAATTTTTCTTCGTTCTTTTTGCGGGCGGACGCCACTTCCGGCGAGCCGGAGTCGGTTCTTGTGTTTGGGCCCATCGGTAGCAAGTGAAATTCAACGGGTGCGGTGACCGGTCCTCTGCCCTAATATCTAATGCTTGATTCTGTGACAGCCCTAGTGTGTGATGGCTCACGTCACCACAGCGTGCCTATTGTCTAGTGGTTCTAAAGCATACTAAGTGTACTAGGGACTCCGCTGCTTCGCGCGCACGCACACACGCACACATCTCCACCCCACAGGGACTCCAATGTTCTCGTCGGTTCGATGATCGGGGTTTTAGGTGTTACACCACACGTGCCGCTTGATGAGTCAATGCTGCAGTGTAGGTGTATAATTGACAAAGCATACCGGATGCTCGGATGCGACCGGTGCGCCAATCGTACGAACTCAACGTGCACTGACGTGTAAAGGCGCTCTATGTTCTGGTTTGGTTCACTCGATCCACGCAATCCCTGCGAGACTGCTGTAGCTCCCGTAGGGTCAACCAGGATCGTGAGATGTGGGAAATGGGGGCCTGTTTTCCTTGGGGGAGTTTTCTGTTTTATAACCCCATCCCCCCCC
>JAOEFI010000001.1:2249000-2261435 GCA_034621735.1 Anopheles plumbeus | reverse complement strand
CTTCCCCTTCCTTGTTCTTCTATGTAACTTCTACATACGCTGGCCTACCGACGTGCGGGTTTGGGCCCGGTGTGCTTCTGTGTGCGACAGAAATTGACTCACTCCCTACTTTCCCCCCACCCACCACGATCATTTCAATCGCCGATTTCAATCGGTTTCAACGAGCCTACCTCCTCTTTGCGCAATTATTATCGCGCAACAAACAGATGTGTTATTCAACAAATGAATGAACAAAAAAAAAGGGAATAAACTTTCGAATCAAGCCCTACGCTGCACCCGACGGCCATACGTAGCCGGGATCTCAGTAATGGCCAGTGCTCGGAAAATGGCCTTTGCAATGAGCACTTTACATTTTCTTTACAAAGTTAGCCGAAGTCCTGGTGCTCGCTGAAGTTATTAACGTCAAAGGCTTGTGCTTACGCCGGCGAACCCTTGAGGTCATCGTCCTGACGACGACTCCTAGAAGGAACTAGGGAGCCATCCATTGAGAATGGGGTCAGTGTATGGGGGTTAGCTAGCACGTCAATTAGACTGGTAATGTGATTACCAATAATTATTAGGTTTTTAACACAAGCTTTACCTCCACGGCAGCAATCCTTTTTATAGGTAAACAGAAAGTTACTCGTTTGATGATGGACACATTTTAATAAAACAAAAGTTGATGTGAAACATTGTGCGAATGGAGAAAAACAGGTTTAGAGAAAAAGTGATTGATTGACAGAGAGATATGAAGCGAGAGAAAGAAAGAGAGTGAGAGTGAGAGAGCGAGAAAGAGAGAAAGGGATAGAGAAAGAGAGATAAGGACAGAGAGCGAGAAGGGGAGAGATACATTCGTATGCCAAACGAAAATATTTAGTACGTATGAAAGTATGTAGTAGTAAATAGAATACATTATTTTCTAGATAGAGAGAAAGAACGGAGGAGGAATAACGCGGAGCGGAGATCAAAAATTCGGTTCCTGGATGTGCTACTGGTTTTGCTTTTCACTTGGTGAAGTGTTTTTCCACTTTGGAGGCTGGTGAGAGTAACTCGTAAAACTAGGTGGACGCAACAATTGGGATGGCAGCTTATTTTCTCACATTTTTTTTTAAATCTTGACTTCATTGTTCGGTATATTCTGTACTTCTTTTTTTTTGTTTGTTTTTACCTTGTGTGTGTGTGTGTCATTTTCTTCCATTTCTTTTTCCGATTCATCTGCTTCCTTAGGTTCATTATAGACTATAAGCTTGCACACGCCTTAATTTGCATAGTTATCTATTTATTCTTAACGTTTTTTTTGGTTTCATTTATTTTGACTGCATCCCCTCGTTGAGTGAAATAAGGATGCTTGCTTTCCTTTCTTCTTTCCTTTTTTTTTGTTTGCTTGCATGTTTGTTAAGTCTGGTCTACTACGTACCTGGCCGCGCGTTTGATCGATAAGTGTAGGTTAAGGTATCGCTGAAGTGAATCGTAAACGGTGTTTAGCGCATGTTTGTCGTCAGCTCGAGAAATACTTATTAGCCAGTTTTTTTTGTTTACCCCCCACTTCTTGTGTGTTAATAAAAAAAGAAAAAGAAAGGGGATTTCTAAAGCAACTGCTTCTCCAACCTGCTCCGCCCGTCGCGCGCGGCAATCCAATGCAAATATTTAGCTACCCGCTAGAACGTCGTTACTGAAGGACTCGCGCTGCAGCGTTTGTATGGGTTTATGGGGTTTGGACTTAGTAGCTCTCCTGTTCTCCGTCTGCGTTCGACATTTTCATTCCTCACTGTCACAATGGTATTTCATAGTAAAAAACTACTCCGTGTTCTATTGCGAGTATGATATTTAGGATAATAGGACCTTTTTTTCTTTTTTTTTATGGCAGGGGGTTTCCACGATCCTTCCCCGGATGCCGAAAGGATGCCGTGTGGTTTCGTCGCCACATTTGGTTTCCGTTTCGCGAAACCTCTAGTGTTGTGTTAATCAATGGTACATCGGTGATTTTAAAGGGAAAATTAATCGGCCGCTGGTGCGCTTTTCCTTGCCAAACTTCCTAGTCTCCCGCACAAACCGGTACTGGTTCCAGGAATGGTCCAGGGAAAAAAAAACCCAAAAACTTGATGTGTGAGTACCAAAATACTGCTTCCTCGAGCTGAAGGCGGAAACATTCACCTGCATCCTGTCAACTGCTGCTGTCAACGGAACATCAAACCTGAACCGATCCCTCACCGAACCCTCGGAGTTAGGAGAAAAGTCTCGACGATGGTAACTGTAGGGTGAAACTAAAACTCCCCCTAGCCTCCCCCCTCTGACGCTACCACTACCACTAATGACTAATGTCACTCTATCGCACACCGGCGCACCGTTTTCTGCAAAAGGGCTCCGAATGTCAGCTGGTACGAGATGTAACGGAACGAAATGAAAAGTAAATGGAACGAATGAATCGATAGGTTGATCGAAACGAAAGACTTGTTTTCTGGGGGTGCTCGGTAGCGCTGCCACGTTCGAACTGGGTCTACTGTTCCTGCCATGTGTTTCGTGTTCGCTTGTTTTTTCCCTCTTCGCATTCCGGTAACCTCTTCCTGTACGTTTCGTGTTTTACTTGAATTGTCTCTTTTCCTTTTATTTTTCTTCTCTTTTGGTCTACATTAAGAAGAGCCTATTTCTGCTTTAACGTGTTTTGCGGGTTTACTTTAATTCATCGTTTTTAGGTCGTTTTCGTTACTATTTGTTCTGTTTTGTTGGGTTACTTTTGCAAAGTGGCGCTAGCTTGATTTAGGTTGTGTTTCTTTTCTTTCGCGGCTGCAGCGTTTTACTTTCTATAATTTACAGCACAGCGGGGCCGCACGCACACCGGTGTGACGTACACCGCGACGGGGCGGCGAATGCGCGGAACGGTTAAAAAATGCGTTTTACTTGATCGATCGTAGAACTAGCGGGACAAATGTATGTTATGTTCTTTTTATATTCTTTATTCGTTTCAAGCATTTCCCTGTTCGGCATAATTAGCTGCTCGCCCCTTCCGGCCCCCCCACCCCCCATTCCGCACTCATGGTAGGGTTAATTTATATGTGGCTGTGTGTGTTCTGTGTGGTGTTAATGTTTGTTTCTGTGTGTGTCTGCGGGTGTCTGTGTACGGTGTTTATAACATCAGGTAGTACTTAATACGTAAACATTTGACTTGAAAAATTGTATGGTTTTCTGGGGAATTATCCTTCTAGTATTTCAATATCGCGTTTGAAAAGGTTTGGTTTTTTGCTTTTTTTTGGTTTTTGGTTGGTTTTATTCTTGCGCTTGACGATGTGTTCACCACGCTGGTACCTAATTGGCGGGAATGGCACAGCTCAAACATGAAAGTGTGCTGAGAGGAGTGAGCAATGGACTGACTGCGGTGTCGTTAGCTGAAATAGGTGCCTAAATGGTATTTATTTTTTAGTTTGTTTTTGTTTTTTTTGCTGTTGTTGCGTAGGCTGCAATATGCAATTGACCCGCGGCGGTCGCCGCACGCTGCAAGTTATCGATTTTGGTATTCCATTTATTCAAGTTTAAGGTAAATCAAAGTGGTTGTAATAACGATTTTTTTCTTGGTTTCTTTCTATTCGCTTGCTACTAAATTGTTACTATTTACTTCTTTTTTTCTCCCTCTCTATCTCTTTCTGTTTCTCTCTCTCTCTATCAAACTCCATTTTCCGTTCTGCTGACGCCAAGAGAAAAGCTTGAATTATTTGAGGAATCGTTAATTTGCTTGCGCTTCAATGCTGCATATTGCTATGGTATGCGGTATGTTTGTGTGTTATGATTGCGAATGGTTTTTTTTGTTAATTTTTTTTACTTTTTGGATCTTCTTTAATGTAGTATATATTTTTTTGGTTTCGTTACCTTTGGTTTGCTGTTTAACATTGGTATTTCCTCTACTACAGTGGATTCGAACCGTGGTGTGCTCGCCACCCTTGTCCGTTTTTTGTTTGTTTTAATTTATTTTAATTTTTGTTTGCTTCTTGTGGATAATAGATGAAAAAGTTTGCAAAATACGCAATAAACTGCGAATAATAATCATCATCGTTCGGCTCCCGTTTTTAATTATTATTAATTTTTTTTTTGTTCGGTAAGGACGAATGAACCTACCATCGGATCCCGAAGCTCCCTTCCTCCCCCTTCCCCCGTCGCGCACTGGCTCGGGCAGTAAGTAGCCCTTAGAAGATGTGGCTTTTATTATTAGTATTATTATTAAGTACTTTTTGTTTTTTGTTTTTTGGTATTTTTTTGTTTGTTCGTTTCAGTTTGCTTTTTGCTATGCTTTTTGGTTGAACCTGCCGCTAAAACACTCAGACGATGTGTTCGTGTTCCATGCTCTGGTAGGATTGTTGCACTGCATTGTTGTGGAAGTGATGCACTTTCAGCGATAAGAAACGAAACTGCATGTATTTATTATTATTATTTGTTTTTTTTTGTTTTGTTCGATTAGACATAGGAAAACGGAAAGTAGAAACTTAACAAGTCAGCAAAAGACCTTAAACCGGTAAGAACCGGTAGGAAAAAACCTCCCCCTCCCCACAGAATGTTTCCCCACCCTCTTTGGTAACGACTCGGCGCGTGATCCGAGTGCTAAGTGTGTGTGTGTGTGTGGGTTTGGTGAAACGTATCTTCTCGCCCTTTCTAGTGAAACTTCTTATGAGAGAGTTGAGAAAATTTTGATATACCTCAATTTGTACGGTCACGCGGTCCTCGCCTGACGCCCTCCCCCTCCCACACACCCCTCCCTCAACCCCTTCCCGCTCGTTAGTGTAGAAACTCTACGCACTCTGAAACTGTACGCCGGAAACTGAGGCACACACACACACACACGCCCGCGGGTAGCTTTAGCGATGTGCGATAGAAATGTTTGCGTATTCTTACGAGTGTTCCACCACTGCCCTACACCCGCTTCCCCTTTTCACCCACCCACCCCGCGGGTGGGCGAGTCCCACCCTGCGCGCCAGGACAACTAGACTATGATCGTAATAGCTATCATATTTGGTATCACGTAGGTTACGCTTCGATAGTTCCATTCACTGTGCATAATTAGGAGCCGAACGGAGCTCTCGACCCCCTCACCACAGCTACCTCTCTCTTTTTATCTCTCTCTTTCTCTCTCTCTCTCTCTCTATCTCTCTCTCCCTCTCTTATCTCTCCCTGTCTTCTTTTCCGCCGACTACTGGAACTGGTCCCGAGGGCTGGCACGGTACAGCTTCCAATCGTTGATGTCCTCTCCTTTCCGTCATCGGCTCCGCCTCCTGGTGCTCCTTATCCTCGTGGGCATGCTGCTGCTGCGTGCCGGCGTAGTGGTGCCGCCATCGTCGCGTTCGTCCCACCACTGACAGGACTGGTGAAGGGGGGAAACGGGATGCCGCAGTAAGACTGGGGTGAAGAGTGGGTCGCGTCGGGAGGGTTCTGGAAGGACCCGGCTAGGGCCCGCTCCGGCGTGGCATGTACTGGCTGTGCTGGATGTGCAGCTGCTTCCAGCGTCGCTCCTCTCCCCCTCCTTCTCCTCCTCTTCCTCCGCTTTCGCCTCCGACGGTACTGATGGTTTATTCCGCTCACACGGCTCTCGGCGAAACTGGCAGCCAGCGTATGAGTTCCGCTGGCCAAAACATAGCCCGAAGTGTCCGTTTCACTGCCCACAGGTGCACACCCAGACGCGCGGCGGGCAGGGGCAGGGCAGGCAGTCACCATTCCACCGGCGCAGGCACGGCGGGTTGGCGGGAAAATCAAACGAAACAGGAAAAGAAACAAACGGCAAGAGAAAATGGTTCACGTTAAACAGCGCACTCACATCTCGCGGATAAACGAGGGGGGGGGGGGAAGAGGGGGGGGGTCTTGGAGAAAGTATTCTCTGGGGTGGGATGCGTTCTGGGATTGTTCGTAGTAGTAGTAGTGGTAGACGTCGTAGTAGTAGATTGTCGTTTGTTCGAGTTTTTGATTTTTCCGCATACAAAAGAACAATTGTCACAACACTCATCTAATCGCGGAAAGGATAAAAGGGGGGGAAGAAGAGACGTCAGCTTGTTGTTTTTGTCCGTCGTGTTACGTTCGAATGAGTTGGACGCCAATTCTGAGGCGCAGCGGGTAGAACGGACCTCCCAAACTACTGGCGACACCCGGCACCCATGAAGGATCAAGGCTTTCCAGTGGACACGGAGGGGGGAAACCCGGAATGGGCCGATTCGAAAACATATCCTTGCATCCTTGCTCGCGGCGATTTCGAAAATGAAAACACCAATGTGTATGTCTTATGTTTCCTAAATTTCTAGGGACAGTCAGAATCTGCCATCCGTCTAGTCTGTTGTGTCAGGTTGTTACTTTTACTAAATATGGAACCTATCGCAACAGTGGCAACATACTACCACCACTGCTTCCAGGACACTCACACTCACATTAGAGTTTGAAAGTGTGCTGTTCACCAAAACACGTGAGACAGTTAGAGAATGAACCGTTCGCGATCCTATAAACCATCCACCGTTGGATATTTCAAATGATATGAGGGAAACGAAATAGAAATGATAATACCAACTCCACATTAAATCTTGTTCCGAACACGAACCAGTTCCACCGTTCCTCTGCACGAGTGTGCGTGGGAAGACCCTCAGCTATCGACATACTGTACCCTGATCTGATTTCTGCTGATCAATCCATATTGGATTTGCTCACACCGATACGTGTGCGGTATCAAAGAGGAAAGTGAAAGTTAAACCTTGGAAAATCTACTGCAGAAAAACTGGTTTCCAATTCTGACCGACCGCCAGAGGGTGCCAGGAAAATGGGGGGCACCAGCTGGGGTCGTAGCGTTCGTTCCTAGCGTTCGGTTCGGCAGTTTCAAATGCACCGGATTTGGATGCACCGTACCGGATGGAGTTCTAAGTACCTAGACAAGAGTTGTAAACCGAAGTTGTTGGGGGGCGGGGGTTGTGGATGTGTTCATCATTGCGCCGTGATAGTTGAGTGTTATATTGTGCGGATAGTTATGGGAGAGAGAGAGAGAGAGAGAGAGAGAGTTCTTATCGTTTAGGAATGAAATTCATATTGAAAAAGGTTGCTTCAATCAAAAAAGACAGTAATACTGTATGCGTGATATAGAGCTAGAACAAGATGGGAACAAGTTGTTGCGACTAAAATCAAACCAAACCGAAAATAGGAATCCATAAGTAAAACCAAGCGGAACTGAATAGAAAACAATCGGTTTTTGCAAACACGGCAGAAAATGAAACGATCGAATAAAAGTACATTTACAGTGAAGAGTTGTGCAAGTTTTCTAGCCTGGATGGTTTTTGGGGCTGGTCCGTATTGGCGTGTTCCGAAGGGCGCCAGGGTGGAGAAGGATGTTCGCCAACCCCGGCGCCACGAGCCGGGAAAGCCACGAGCAGCACTGGCCGGTTGCACGGGTTGCCAGTGGGCAGGTACGACCGGGCGAGATCGGCTACTCAATTAGCGAACAACACGATAGCTTACAATGGATTAAAGAGCCAGTAATACAATGACAATGGTTTGAAGGAGGGGTCCTTGGAGGATCGAATGCCGGTCACTCTTGTTGCTAGCTTGTTCGTTATGCTCGTAATTTGGCAACAGGTCTGGTGCTGAGATGGCCCAAACGTTTGCTTCTAGTGACAACACTGGAGACTATGTAACCGTTTTTTTTTTGTTTTTTTTCGGGTAGCGCCGGTAGTATACCGAGCCAAGACAGGGGGGCGTGAGTAGGCGTGGTTGTGATTGACGTGTAGAAGCTGTATATGTATATTCCGGTCATGTGCGTATAATGAAGGAGCAATGCTTTACTTACAGGCCGCTTCTGGTGCTCACTGGTGAGATACATTGCACATCGAGTACGTTATCCTGTGGAGGTAGAACGCTGCGCAGACACCGGGCGGCGGTGCTAGCGCATAGTCGAGCGGTACAGTGAAGCCACAGCATAACGGACGGGAGTTTGGAGAGGCTGTTATATAGGCCCTGAGTGAGTATAAGGAACCATGGCCACTAACGCGGAAGGCTTGAGAGTTCAGAGAGAGTCCCACGGGCCTGAGCCACGCCCTGGCTCACGTATAGGACGTTGGGATGTTCTTTTGTAAGAAACTAAGGCCTATCTTGGTCCAGCAGTAAGGACCACCGACGAATTTTTGTTTGTTTCCAAATGGATTTCCACGACAATGGTAGACATCGACAAAAAAGGGGTAGATTCGTTATGCAAGACTTCACCATTGCCACCAAACATTAATTAAATATCAGGGACCAGATATGCTGGTGATGATGTATGGGTAGGACATAAGGGTTTTGGGGGAAGGCAACGATTATGAAATCATCCGATGGAAAGGATCTGATTTGGGATCTGAGGAGCAAGTGCCAACAGGGGATCTGAAGGAGTTTGGAAACGGGCTGTGTGTATGCTAGATAGCTTCCGAAGGAGATATGGAGCAGATGTGATGGGGGTAACTCGACTCATGTATCACCGGTGAGCACCGTCCGAAGCCAAATTACGGAACTATAATAAAAAAAATAAGTAAATTATAATATAAACTAGCAGAAATAGCCATACCCAGTAGTCAGACATCGGTTTCGATACTAACAGCTAAAGCGCTATTATGGCGTTGTTGTAAATTATTATTCGCTCCACCGATGCTGCCGACACCGACGCCATCGCCGCCGGCACTACCACCACCAACACCAACACCAACACAACCGATGGAGGCGGCACTAACAGCACCACCGACGACGCCTCCGCCGCTGCCACCGCCGACACCGAGGCCACCGCCAATATCACCGATACCTCCACCACCACCTCCACCTCCACCACCTCCACCACCACCGCTGCCGCCAATACCACCTAAACCTCCACCACCATTCGATGGCTGTTTACAGCAGTTCTGTTGCTGCTGCTGCAATTGGTGTTTATCGGTAAGATGCGCTCCTAAAAATGGAACCATACGATTTTGTTCACCTAGTAGGCCAGACGTCGCCTCGACCCCGTCCTCCAGGTCCATCATGTCGGATGACGATTCGGAGAGCGACGTTTTCTTTAGATGTTGACCTGCAACGAGAAGCAGAAAAGGGATAACGCGTATACCAGGTACGTTCCCCGGTGCGCCTTGGTGGGACACCGGACACCTACCTAAAGTACCGGGAAGGTACGGGCAGCTGGTAACGTGGTTAAAGTTCTGGCTCTGCATCTCCTCCTGGTCGGTTTCGCGATGGTAGAAGTAGTTAAAGTTGCTCACGATAACCGGTACGGGCAGTGCGATGGTTAGTACACCAGCGATCGCGCACAGTGACCCCACGATCTTGCCCCAAACGCCGACCGGTCTGCGCGCCGATCGTGTCGTGGCCGTGGTGGTCGGTCCGGTCGAGCATGATGGGAAAGAGCAGAACACGTAGCGTCAGACTTGTATGCTGGGCCAACCAACGTCGGCGAACATCGGCGCGGTTTAGGGGCTACTTGTTAAAGAAGGGACACAACCAAATGTTTCCGTACTGGTGTTTGCATTCAGAGGCATTTTCTTATCTTTATGCGAGTTTGCGTGTGTGTATGTGTGTGTGGGTGGGTGTGTGGATGTGTGTGTTTGTTGTGCAGAACTGTGTTGTGACAAATGTTCGTTTGTGTTTTTGTGGTGTGCGATGCTGAGCTTACGGGCGATACCGATTAATAACAGAAAGCAGGCGAATCAGCGGCTCAAGACAGGCTCCTAACTCCCTTCCGGTGGATATACTTGATTAGCAATACTCGTGTTACGGAAAATCGCCGCTTTCTACAACCAGTACAGCCACACCGGCACCTCGAAGGACCTCGAATGCTTTGGTGACAATGATTTTTTTTGATTGTGTTTGAAATGTGTGGCTATACTTGGCGGTGAGCAGTGTATTCGGTGAAACACGAACAGGTGTGCATGCATATCCTGGGAGGGAGGACCTCTACTCGCGCGGTCGAAAACGAATGTTTCAAAATGGCGAATGTGCAACTCATTTTCCTTTCCAGCTCCATTCGCTGAATTGGCTCAGGCTGCAGCAGATTGAGCGCAAGCTGGCGACATGCGGCTAATCCGAATCTAGAACAATGCGCGACTACAATGCAGCAAAACGTGGAGGGGGGAGGCAACGCTAGGCCAGCCAGGCGCTAATCGACTACACACTACCGAAGGTGAAACACGGACACGAACTAACGGTTGTAGCTACCATACACACTAGACGCGGTGAAACGAATTAGCTTCGCACGCAGGGTGCACCAACTACGAAGGCATGGGCTCGGGCTCTAGTTTGCCACGTAATTACTAGCTCCAAGTCAGTTTACAATATTCCCGCAATAATAATGCAAGGAAGCGCTACCTACAGAAAGGGGTGGCAAGCTAATCAATGCAGTCTAGTACTAACGAGTGAGAAAAAACGATGAAACAATAATCGGTGAGCGCAAGCGGTGAAGGGTGAGAATTTACGCTACGTGGAGCTACTGGGAGAGCGTGGGGAGCTGGATAAGGTTTGTTCGATTTAATTTTATTTGATATCGGTTAGAGTTCGTTTTGATCACTTAGGTCCGAATGGGAACCATGGCCACCCATGGCTATGAATGAAGCGAACCGGGGGGAACTCCTGAAACTCCAATTCAACGGTGTAAGTGTCATGAAGTCAGCGCCGAACGTCTGCGGAAACCCACCCAAAAGCTCAGATGTGATTTTGCCCCAAGAACTTCGAGTTCGCTCGACTGGAAAACATCCGTGTTTGCCAATTTTGTGTGGGAAAGCTCGGTCCAATTCTCGCTCTATTTCGCCAGCTGTGCAGTAGAGCCCGGTAGTGCCTTGACAAGGTGGCCGTTCCACCTCAGATGCCAGTTACCAATACATTTTCAACATACTTTCCAGCGTTCCAATGTGAGAGTTGAGCGATTGGCGGAAAGCGATGATAAGGTAGTGCCGCACCCTTTCGTAATCTGCATTTAAATACCGTTAAACATAAATATAGGAGAACCAAAGGAACCCGGAATAATCCTGTTATCCAACGAACAGGCACCTTGAAGTATGGTGTTTTCTATTTCTTGCCTATTTCTTTTTTCGAATTTCGTCAAGAAAATCGCTGGTGAAATGAATCGTTCAAGAGTAAGAACCTTCTCGAATCGTACACTTTAAGTAGTGCGAACCGAACCAGGAGAGAGTTTACATCACACTACGGCTTTTCATCCGGATGTTGAAAGAGTATTGGCAAACAGTATACGAGGCAGAAGCGGCCGGTTTGCTTCAAAAGGAAAAATTGCTTTCCTTCCAGTTGAGCGAGCTAAAACGGTTGGACTACGGCCACGTCAATAGTGTGACCACAATTGGGGGACGGATGAGCGGATATGAGGTGCCAAATTTCAATCACGTATTATTGACACTTTCGTTCGCATTATTGACGCGGCGATTGAACAAAACCACGACCCGGCCCAGAATGCGAGTTTCGCGTCCCACGTGGAGCATGCAAGATGTGAAGGAGAAACTGACATAAATTACTATGAGGTTATATATATAATATAATTGAAAAAAAACAGGGTTTAACATAAACATAAATGATAGGACTAAATGTTTGGCAATGCTTTTAAAACCTCGAGCTGTGTACCAATTGGAAGTTATACTCATTGCGGCGAGTTTGGAGTTTTAATAGCAGAGTTTGTGATGCAAGCGATGAATGTGGTTCAGTAATTCGTACTCCGTAGCTCTCGTCAGATAGGTGGATCGTTCGTAAGGTGTGCTCAGAGAGTGCTTCAGTTCCTAACAGCACTGCCTTCAAATGGTGTAGCAGTAGCTTCAAAAGAACGATACGAAATGACAGTGGCAGAATGACAGTTTCCACCAGTTCCGTTTCGAAACCGGAAATACTTGACCTTCACCGGGAGAGGTACCTTGGGGTTCGTCGCCCCACAAAGCTGTTCAGGTTCGCACATACACACCCACACGGAAAAGCCACTGTTTCGAGGAAAGAAACGCACGCGCGACAGCCCAACTTAACAGAAGAGCTGTCACGTTTTTCTCAACTTCGCTGGGTTCCTGGGTCAATTGGTCAACGATATCGGCCGGGCCGGAGATGCCCGACAGCACGGACTGTCACTCGGCGGTGGTACCTGCTGTTACTGATACCTTTAGACACACGGCTCACACGAAGTAAGCAGCGGTAATCTGCACAAATTCCGGGAGTCACACATTCGAAATGAAACGTCAAAATTTCAATCCTACGCTACATGGTTCGGACCGGGTCTATTGACTTCCTACAGTCAAGTTAATGAAACACAAACCCTTTTTAAGGTGGGGGTGGAGGAAAGTTGGACTCTTGAAAGTGACTGTTCGAGCAGGATTTTGGTGTGTTTTCTACTTGTTCGAGCCAAAAAAACAACTAGTCAACCGGATCGGAGTGCAACGTCAGACAACGTGCGGCTGTTAATGTTGGCATTCGATGGCGAGAACGGAACAGGTTGGTAGGGTTGGGGTGGAT
>JAOEFI010000001.1:2194869-2226587 GCA_034621735.1 Anopheles plumbeus | reverse complement strand
GCCTCTGAATAGGATGTAAGAGAACGAAAGTTCAACTTTGCCTAGGAGGATATACCCTAGCTCGCAGAAGAAGAAGATGAAGAAAAGACATAAATCGGTAAATCGATATTTACCGCAAACTGTGTGGATGCTAATGAACTCTTTGGAACGCTGAACAGAAATTGCCTAGTGTATATGGATGAATTCGAAATTCAAAAGAACACAACAGTAAGAAAAATGCCGTACGGTGAAGCACTGAAACCAGGAGACAGGACTACTCCGTAGTATCCATAATATACACAAACCCTAATAGTACCCCTAACACAAACCCTAACACAAACCCTTCGCCAACTGAACTGAAACGCCAAACACCATCGACATACGAAAACAAAAGAAACACAAACACGAGCCCACACAACAGAAAAAGAGAATAACAAACAGAAAAAGTAAATGAAACAAATAGTCAACCCAACAGAAAAAGTAAACAACAACAAAACAGAACACAAGACACGAACAATCGTGCTAACAGACGAAGTAGAATTCATTATCAGCGATAATGTAAACATGCTGATTGCGGAAGGAGCTGTCCCTGACGTGGAAGACATGACGGGGTCTCCACGGAAGATGAACACCACGCCCAGCCATGCAACAGAGACTGTCGTTAAATTGCATTTGTTAAGCCGGCTCGAAAATACGAGGCGATTATTTGTCAACTTCTAGCTACAAGCCATAGCAAACTGCGTACGTGTAACAGTAAGTCTTGATCATCGTAGTAATTTTTTCTATCTTTTTCAGGGCTCCAGAGTGAACAATACGTCTCGACATTTGGAGGTCGAATTCAATAAGCTGGCCAATCTGCTGGTCGGGAAGAACGGGAACTTAATGGTTCCGCATGTAGGCTTAATCGGAAGCGATGTAGTAGTTTGAAAGGAATGGTCGCTTGTGCAGAGTCTAGAACTCGGAACTTGCTTATAGAGGTTTTCTTGAGAATGCAGATTTTACAACCCTGGTGTGATCAACTGGTGCTGGGTCTGGTGCAATTGCTGCTGGAGGACTCGGATGAAGGCAAGCAGTACACATTCTACAAGAAAGCGAAGCAGAAGGAGTGTGCGAGGATCGCTGAATCAGCGCGCAATGTGCTGTGGGTGAGGGATCTCTTCGTTATGTTATTTTACTTACTTACATTGGTGGAGCTACAACCGCAGAACGGTCTTGGCCTGACGAAGCTCCATCCGAAACCACCCATGGTCGCACTCCAACCTGGTCCAATTCGCTATCTCGGGTTTGCTGGCGGCTTCGTCAACGCCATCTCTCCATCTCAATTTAGGCCTACAACGCCTCCTCTGTCCTTCGTGACAGCCTGAGAATGCTTTACGGGCTGGGCCGTACGGTGCCATTCGCATGACATAACCAGCCCACCGAAGCCTGGCGAGTCTAATTCGCTGCATGACAGAAAGGTCACCGTACAGCTCATAGATCTCGTCATTATAGCGGCTCCTCCATCGTCCGTCCTCACATACGGGGGCAAAAATCCTTCTGAGCATCTTCCTTCCGAACACGGCTAAGAGGGTTTCGTCATTCTTCGACGTGGTCCGTGTCTCAGAGGCGTATGTGAGTACTGGTACTATGAATGTTCATATAGTCCCAGCTTCGACCGTGGTGACAGGTATTTCGAGTGGCGAAGTTACCTTAGGCTGTAGTATGACCGGTTGGCTGCCATCACCCTAGCGCGAATCTCATCATCGAAGTTATTGTCGGTGCTCGTATTGAACCTTTGACCCAAGATAGGTGAAGTTTTGGACGATTTCGAAAGCTCGCTCACCCACTTGTACGTCACCCCCGTTTAGGCATTCAGCAATTGTTGACAGGGCCGCTGATTGTGCCACCATCATCTTGGTTTTTGTCTCGATAATCTGCAGACCGGGTTTTTTTGCCGCCTGCTTAATCCTTCGGTAGCTCCCTGTTACATACGAGATTCTTCTCAATATCATCAGCGTATGCCAGGATCTGGACTGACTTGTAGAAGATGGTGCTCGAAGTTTCCACTTCCGAGTGTCGGTAATTCTTACGTGCCTGGTAATTTTAGCCGGGATTCCCAACGAGCTCGTGGCTTGATACAATTTTGATGTCTATGAAGAGATGGTAGGTTTTTTTATTGGAACTCCGCCGTCTTCTCCAAGACCTGCCGCATGGTGAAGATCTGATCTGTGTTCGATTTGTCTATTCTGAGTCGCTGATAGATACCAACTATCTCTTCAGCGTATAGGACGAGTCGTTCATGGAGGACAAAGGAAAATATTTTGCAGGCGGTATTCAACACCGAAATCCCCCCTTAGTTACTGCAGTTCTTTCTATACCCTTTTTTGTATACAGGGTAGATGATCCCAAGGTTCCATTCACAAGGCATCGATTTGTTATCCCATACTTCAGCAATCAGTCGATGAATCTCGTTTTCTAAATATTGAGGCAATGAATAGCCTTTCGTGTTTCTACAATGCTAGGCGGCTGTAGCATTATTTCATCTGCTGCTGTTCGTTTAGCTGGTCATTCAATAATTCATCGAAGCAGTGAGCCCGCCACGATAGGACCTCTGGCTGGTCACTAACCAGATCTCCATCCTTATTGCGACAGCAAGTCACCTTCTGAGTAAAGTTGCTTCACGTAAAGCCAACTCAAGGAGCCAAAAACTTCAACAATTTTTGACAACTCATATTATATCGACTCATTAGGAAGTTATTTTATGAGTCGGACGGTCGCACACATCCATATGGGTAGTTTGTTGTTGCATACGCGTACGCGCTGCGGTTCTCTTCTGCGAACTGCACGTCCGTTGGCGAACACGCGTTTCTCTTCTGACAGCCCAGCGTTGTCAGACATACGGAAGTACAAACGTCATGGATTGCCACCCAGCGCCTTTTGACATCACAGGTAGGAATGATAGTACTACTACTATTCACTTCCTATTTGTTACTATTCCCCTTTCATTCACACGCAAAGCTGCCCAAATAAAGCTCGGTTCACTTTTTTCATTTATGCTTTATTTGTCGTTTTACCCATTCCCTTCGCCAGATTCCGGAAACTCTAAACAGAGGTGAATGAAGCCCATATAAAATAATATTTAACAAACAAAAATTACGAGCAGATCCCTCACCGCACATTGCGCGCCTATTCAGCGATCCTTACACTTTCACGCTTCGCTTTCTTGAAGAACGTGTACTGCTTGCCTTCATCCGAGTCCTTCAGCAGCGATTGCACCAGATCCAGCACCAGTTGATCACACCAGGGTTGTAAAATCTGCATTCTCAAGAAAACCTGTATAAGCAAGTTCCGAGTTCTAGACTCTGCACAAGCGACCAGTCCTTTCAAACTACTTCATCGCTTCGTTCCGCATTACGTTCCCGTTCTTCCCGACCTGCAGGTTGGCCAGCTTATTGAATTCGACCTCCAAATGTCGAGACGTATTGTTCACTCTGGAGCCCTGAAAAAGATAGAAAAAATTACTACGATGATCAAGACTTACTGTTACACGTACGCAGTTTGCTATGGCTTGTAGCTAGAAGTAGACAAATAATCGCCTCGTATTTTCGAGCCGGCTTAACAAATGCAATTTAACGATAGTCACCCAACTTGACCATTCAAACGCACACACCCCAACATTGAAAATAATATTGATCACAACAGTACATATTCACGCACACATTTAAATAAATTACCCTTTCTCACGCACACAGTCTCAAGCTTCTCTTCTTGGGCAGAATGATGGACATTTCACATTCCCTCCATGGAATTGTATTATACGTAGTTATACGAATTTGAACTTTGTTCTTTATATATATGTATATATATTATATTATATATAAAGAACTCCCGAAAAAAAATATATATATATAATATATAAATATATATATTAATATATATATATATATATAGAACGAATATAAAGTATAGAAGAATATAAAGAAACATGCATGGATAAATATGCATTGCAATAATTTGAACGTATTTGAACGTAATGTGTCATGAATCATTATATCGGTTTGAGGATTTTTGTTTATAAAAACAGATTCAAACAGAATTGCGACGACGTTTTACTTAATCACAACATTTGCACACATTTTGTAGCAAAAACAATAAATGGTAGACAAAAAATACAGTTTCACATTTATTTTTAGAACATGCCGATCGTGCCTCTTTACCTTTCATTTCCAGACTACAAATATAGGCAGTTCATTTGGCTCGTAGATTGCATGACCTGTTCGAACGTTGGCACGGCTGACTTATAATACGCTACCGACTCGTTCATCCATCGCAGAACCCCAATAATCATACGTTTTTCTGTGTTTTTTTACCAGAACATATAACACAAAATTTAATCGCTTTTTGTTATTACACGCATTGCATCGCTCGTTGGTTTTTGTAACAGGGCTTATCTGCAATGGAACCCGGCCCACTTCCAAAGGCAAAACAAAATAGAAACAAAAAATTTACAAAATTTTCCATTGACCAATGTATGCTTTGACCCCCCGATGACGATGAGTTTTTAAAGTATTTAATGTCTGCCGAGATGTTGCGTGTTCCAGGCGACCGCAACGATGTGCCTATCGCAAACCAAGAACATGTACCCAATTCTCGACTTAGCAACAACAGACAGTCGTTTTCTGTAGGTGGGTCATTTTAAATAGGAAGAAAAATATGTTCAAGGATTATGGTCCTGCATCTAGTCGCTGGCCGACAGGCCGTTGGTATGCTGCACAATAGAAATTTTTCTATCCACATCGTCTGTGTGAAACCAGCAAATGAAGTACAGAAGCTCAGTAATACTAAAGTATTGTTGAGCTCTTGTGATTTAACTCATCAAAACTTCAGAGTTCTTCTAACCAAATTTTAACTTTACCGATGAAACCAGCAGCATGCAGCATACTACACAATCTGAATGCTATTATTAGCGCTAAGTATACAAAGGCTACGCGAAAGTCAAACAATGTACTATGTGATAACCTAGCCGAAATACGCAATAAATCGTACAACATTCATAATTTTTTCTTTTTATTGTTGCTACTTTTCACCAACAGATCGATTTCCAGACAACGGAACATGCTGTAGTGTGGGGAGTAAGCAATGGGAAATTGTGCTTGGTTTGTCTTCCCCCAAGTGCCCAATCAACGGGACACTTCATACGAAAATGTAATAATCTCGTGGGTTTTTTTTGAACTGCTTCAGCATTTCCAAGAAAGCTATCTGTTTACAATTGAAGTGATTCGTATTATTACGCCGCCAAAACAATTGGTAGTCGCTTAATTTTTTTAATGTTCCGTTTATATTCGACGTTGTGTTTCGTTATTTTTTTCAAGTTTTATTTAGAAAGTGAGATTGACTTCGCTTATTCAATAGATTTTCGTGTGGATCACGATTCTTCAGAATGGACCATGATTGCGCCGTCTCCTCTGCATCACTACAATCGATGCCACAAGTGTTGCGTACAGCTTCGGGAGATACTGGCGCATCCTCTCGGCTGGTGTGGATCCTCCGACACTGAGACGGATGTGGCGGAAACCCGCGTAGTTGCTCGCTCTGCAGTCCAGAACACTGAAGGCAGCAGCAAGATTTACATGAAATAAAACAACAGCGGGTGAGTCTAGCCGGTGTCGTAGCATGTGGCGCTTATAAGGCCCGACGGCGGAACAAGCGGTGCCCATTCGGTAATTGGAAGTAGCATGGAAACGGTTTACACGAGCAAACGAATATTCTTAAACAGTGCCACTGGACCAGCAGATGTATTTGCTGGTGGTCTGGTCATCTCGTGTATCGATGGCAAGGTGACACGTGTCCTGGACACATGGACCGCTGTCGATAACTATCTGAAAGAGCACGACGGTGAGCTAGAGGTACGTATGCTGGCAGGTGCTCCCGGCAAGTAACTGCACTCGATGGGATAAGCGATGTCGCATGTTCAGACATCTATCAACAGAAAAATCTTCTGAGCCAGTTAATAATATAGTGCGCAGTGTGCGGTTTAGTTGAAACAATTGAAAGTTGAAGCGAATATAATAGTGATATGTTGTAC
Organism: Anopheles plumbeus; assembly: GCA_034621735.1. NCBI lineage: Eukaryota > Metazoa > Arthropoda > Insecta > Diptera > Culicidae > Anopheles > Anopheles plumbeus. The sequence continues at coordinate 2,220,544 of JAOEFI010000001.1, read as the reverse complement.
TCAATAGCATTATGATTTCGGCGATCGGCTGGTAATGCCAGGCCTGATCGACACGCATGTGCACATCAACGAACCAGGCCGTACGGAATGGGAAGGCTTTCACACGGCAACGAAGGCTGCGGCCGCGGGTGGCTTTACCACCATCTGTGACATGCCGCTGAACTCGATACCACCGACAACGAATATCGCAAACTTGCGCACCAAGATAAATGCCGCCCGTGGTAACATCTTCGTCGATGTAGCCTTCTGGGGAGGCTTGGTGCCGGGAAATGCGTCCGAACTACGACGTATGATAGAGGCCGGCGTGATCGGCTTTAAGTGCTTCTTGTGCCCGAGTGGAGTAGATGAGTTTCCACACGTTTCCGAACTGCAGGTGCATGAGGCGGCGGCGATCATGGAGGGAACTGGTGCAGTGCTAGCGGTAAGTTGCATGGTTCAGTCGATCGCTACAGTTTAGCTGCAACACTATGCTGGAACTATTCCCATTTTCAAACTGCAGTTCCACGCAGAGCTTGATTGTCAAAAGTCTGCATGCGACCTGGAGGACACGGTGACCAACGGCAGTGATCCTCACAAGTATCTAACCTTCTTGGAAACACGTCCGGATAGTATGGAGCAGCGGGCAATCGAGCTGGTGGCTAAAGTCGCCCAACAGTACGATGTCCGGACACACATTGTGCACCTGTCGACAGCCCGGGCCCTCCCGATAATACGGCATGCTCGAGAGAATGGCGGCCGGCTTACAGTGGAAACCTGTCACCACTACCTATCACTAGCGGCTGAGGACGTGCCGGATGCTCGAACAGAGTTCAAGTGTTGCCCACCGATTCGCGGCCGCTCGAACCAGGAGCTCCTTTGGCGCGCAATACAGATTGGCGACATCGACCTGGTCGTGTCGGACCACTCGCCCAGCACCCCGCAGATGAAGCTGCTCACGGATGGCAAACGGCAGGGCAACTTCTTAGAAGCCTGGGGCGGCATATCATCCTTGCAACTCGGACTGCCCCTCTTCTGGACCAACTGCCAACGATACGGGCTAACGCTCGAGGATACCGTACGGTTGCTGTGCACCGTACCGGCACGACTCAGTGGTCTGGACGCCTGCAAAGGTCGGCTCGACCCGGGCTTCGATGGTGACCTGTGCGTTTGGGATCCCGAGGATACTTTCACGGTTACCGAGAGCATGATCGAGTTTCAGCACAAAGTTACACCGTACCTCAATCAGACGCTGCGAGGCGTCATACACGGGACCTTCCTGCGCGGGTTTCCAATCTACCGCCGTTCGGAAACTCCAAATTTCGGACCACCTCTAGGTAACATTCTTCTCCGGTCCAGCAAAACAACTGCATTCGGTGGCGAACTCGAACAGAAAGATTTGCGGAAGCTGCAGCACGCCCCCAAGCTGGAAGATTTCGACGAGCAAGTCAACGAGCTAGAAGATGATGTAGATTTATAGACGCATTAGCAAGAGCTACCCAATACACCAAATGTACCGGAAAATGTATATAAAGTAGATAATACATCCACATGGACCAATCCTCTCTTGTTACTACAACAGTATCGACATTCATTTGGGTATTCGAATATATCGGATGGCAAAGCACACCGATCGAGAAGGGGATGGGAGGAGGGGGAGGTCATTGCACGCGTCTGTAGATTAAGCGGTGGAATGTTTTGACCATTTCGATGGGATTTTCATGTTATTTAATGTTATTGTTTGTTAGGCAAACAAAAGTGGCAGGCCTCTTTCGCGCGATAAGATGCGTCGAATGTGCTGAATAAGAAGTTCATCTTTTTGCGTCCGAAGAATATTAAAAGCGGATAGGTCAAATGATTACAATACTAGACTAAAAAAAAAACATGTAACCAGTCAGTCTGCAGGGGTTCGTTCGATTCTCCCAAATGTATCAAATGAGCATGTAACCGAGCATGAGCCTCCTTGGAAGGGTCTGAGGTAAACAATGTTACTGACTTGGAGCACATGGTGGAATAGATTGTGACTTGTAGTGACGAGAGATGTGGTTGTCCACGCTCGCTACGCGTGATCATTTGGCAAACATAGATTCGTTCCTGTACACATCGTTACATGCTGCAGGCTAGAAACGTATCAATATTTGGGAGAGAGCGAAGAAAAGTTTCAATTTTCAGCTCACTTGTACATTCGCTCAATTTTGCACCAAAAGTCGAGGAATTGACCTTTGCTCGTGAACCTGACTTATATTTAAGGATAGTTTATTTCAAATCTGTACATCCTGATGGTTATTTTCCCAATCACACAACCATATTTGAGATGAAACGAGTTAGCATCCATATTAGCACATTTGAACCAGTATTTTCTTTCGAGTGTAGCTTATCTGCAGAGGACTGAGTTTAGCACAAACGCTGTTTCATGTTTTCAGGTCATTTTGGACGACTTGATTACTGGGCATCGTTTCTTGATTACTGGTCCACTGTTGCATAATAAATAACTAAAATAAATTAACTATATAGGTAATAATTCTTCCGCATTAAAGTGTTCATGCATATTCACATACATTTGCGCGAATCCTACGCCTACTGATTCTTTCAAAACCGCTGCTTATCATGCTGCTGCACGCTGTCTTTAGCGCCTGCAGCTCCACCAACTTGTACCCTCCTAATCACCCTGTCTCTGTCTCTGTTTTTCGATTTTTTTTCTTACCTTCCGTCGATCTCTCTTTCTCTCCCTTGGTCCTCTCACCTGTATTGCACCTTTCATTCGGTTTTCCCTCACCACCAGTTGTGGCAAAACTCGTTTAACACTTGAACCCGTGCTGCGGAATGTGTCCAGTGGGAGTACCACGACTAGGAGAGATATTCGTATTTACCGGTCATTCAGCGGACCCCAGCGACAGTGTTCAAAACACCATCCGCCCACCGATGGCGATGGTCTTTCATTCATCCAGCTTACTCAAATCAAAGCACCGAAACCGAGAAAAGATTCAGTCCCTTTATATTGTCACCCACCGCTAACGGGTTTGCGCCGTGTTGCGCCACGCATCCCAGCAGCGACGAAAAACCGAAAGCGCACGCAAAGATCAAATGTCGAACAGGCAATGATTTTCGCCATGAGCACACGCCATGACCGGCGGAGTCCTTCGTATGGCCGCGCTTGTGGATAAGCTAAAGGGAGGGGGTTCAGGGGGGCGGGAAGGGATATAAACGATCCCCTATATATATGCTATATATAAATATAAATATATACATAGCAGGACAGAGAGACATAGAGACAGACAGAGAGAGCGAAAGATCGCGGGAAGGAGCATTTGTAACGTCATGCATGTTTTTTATTCGTATGGAATATATCGTCATGGGGAGTCCGCAGCGGCACCATTCCCTCATCGGAGGTGCTGTGGACCTCCTTATAGGCTTCACCACCAGCTGACGAGCGGACAACTTGTGGCAATGGCTAAAGCCAGTTCCGAGCCAGCCGCCCATAGAAACATTGTGCACAGCTTGTAGCGACAGTCGTTCCTCTGCGTGACTCAAGCAGTGTACAAGAGCCTAGGAACCCGTCGGGAAGGGAAACGTTTTCCTAACGCGTGGGCGACAGAGCTGGAGAAAAATATAAAATGGTACCGGGGGAGGGGAAAAGACCGTACATAGGGAAACGGGGACAGCGATTATGCAGCAGAAGCGTGAAACCGTACGTATTCGCAACGATGATCATTTCCATGGTTGATCCCCCTGGTGATGGTGGGGAGTGTGGATGGGGGCGACCTGACCCAGCGTCAAAAGGTAGGAAAAATCTACGTTGACCAAAGCTTCCGAGGTCGGGGGAGAAATCTTGAATGAAAACATGAAAGGCGAACCAAAAACAAAAAGATCTAGACACACAAAAGGCTTCCACCCCTTCCTGTTACTAACCTGGAAGGGTGCACTCCCCCCCCCTCCCCCCGCCGCCATCGTATTGCTTTGGGTGTCACCTCCATTCTGGCTGTAAATGAAAGCACCTGATCGCTTGCACCACTTGATCCAGGCTATGCCCCCACAATGCTAGACGCGATGGAAACACGCTAAAAGCGTACTCAACAAACACCCTCTAGGGGTTACCAGCATCGCGGAGGCACAGATCCAAAGAGAAGTTTTGCGGCCCCAAAGCCTCCACTGGTTCGCCGACGCTATTCCTTTTCTTCCGTTTTCACCAGCCTGCTCAATGCGAAGTATAAATCCCTCCTTCCTTCAATCAAACCTGTGTTTAAAGTAACTAAGCAGCTTCCCCTTCCATTCTAGTTCAATCACTTAATATATGTCTATCCTTATCGCTTGCCTCGTTTCTCTCTTTCTCTCCCTCTTCCTCGCTTTCTCTTTCTGACACTCGGTGGACCTCTGGATCTTGTTTGTCACACTGTTTCTGCTGTCACACCGCAGTGTTCCTGCCGCACAGTTCCTCACGTCCTGTATTACTCGACCTTTCCGAGCTATCCACGCTGTTCTCGTGCGATCTTGCGGGCGACCCACCGGTGTGTGTGGAGACCGATCGAGCTGGCAAAGCAGGCAGGCAGGCAAGAGGCACGTAGGCAAAAACAAAATAGCCCACAGCGAAGTGAGATGAAATAAGAAAAAAAAATAAATAAAAATAAATTATAAAAACCATCAGAAACCCAGCCGTAAAGTGACACCGTGCGACCACTCAGCGCTGTGCCGCTGTGAAAACGGCGACAACAACAACAGCAGCAGCAGCAATGGCAGCAGGAGCAGCAACAAACAACGAACAAAAAAAAAACACCATACGCGATCGCGTCCCGCGTATCGAGTATCTCTCGGCGAGCCGAGCCTTAGCTCATTCGAATAGTTTACGCCGAACGTAACAGACCAAAGTGATACGGATAGACACTAGGCGCCCCGTTTTGCGCTAGCTCTGGTGACGGTAGGGCCACAGCGCGACCCATTACCGTGGCACACGCGTATACACACACGCCTACTTAATTTTTTCTAGTGTAGATTGGCTAGTACTAGTCGGTTATGCCCAACTATACTAGCGCTTTTTAGTTTCGTTCGCCTGAACAGCCAGCGGCCCTGCCAGCACCGACCAGCTGTTGCGCACCCGCTGCTGTCTGTTTCTTTAGGACGTTTGCCTTTTCATTTTGTATATATTTGTTTTCTAATACATGTTTGTGCTGTTTTGTTATCGTGCCGTGTTTGCAGCATCGCATAAAAATTAAGCTATAATTGATGATCCCCCGGTCGTACTGTGCAACTTGATTCGTACACTGAAGATTTCGGTTTCAGTTTTGGTGACAGTACATGCGAGGATATATGGGATGTATCACTGCTACTAGACCCGGTTACTGCTGGTGAATGTGAGCACGCTGAACGCGCGTCTACTCAAAGCTAGTTTTTTCACCATACCGCCCAGGAACCAAGTGCCAGAGAGAGCGTAAGTGAGCATTTCAACGACAACATTCTAGTTCATCAACAAGTGGAGAAGCGAATGCGTTCGTGATCACACATTATTAAATGTAAAATATTACCTATTCGCAACAAAAAAAGGTTAGTTTCGTCATAGTATAGAGTGGACAATTCTTATACTTCATATCAATGACTACGTCCCCATCCTATCAACTATAGCATGGCGAGAATTAGCTGCAGCAGTATACTCCATTCAGTATTCCAAAGGCACATCGAATTAAAACACCCACCCTTCATCAAAGCATCCGAAACCTGGCAAACTTGATGGCAAAACCGTTGTTCTCTATCAGCGGGAATCAAAACCTGAACACTTATTGATAGCGCTTTCAAAACGTAGTATGTGTTTTGACAAGTATACATCACTAATAGCAAACACACTGTGTTTGCACAAAAAATGTGTTTCCGCAACAACAAAAAAACGATTTGTTTATAAGCATCGTTCTTTTGATTAACTGATATAACATTATAGCAGTGCGCTACCTACTGCATAGCTTCTTATGTTGACAGATTATTCCAAGTATACAGCAAAAGGGCATACAAACCAAAGTGCAATTACATGTTCAGACGAAATATAAAATCAGCGTAGGAAGAATGAAAACTTCATGCATTCAATTAACGGATACAAGATTGATTGAACCTCCTTTTTTCTTTGGCCGTGGCTACAGAGAATTATAGTTTATTTCGTCAACAATTGGATACCCTTCATTTTTAATAAAGGAAGTTGGAAGTTTCGGTTTTTAATAGAAGAATATCATAATCTTGTCCTACTTCTACTCCTTGTAGGATCGATTGTTCGACTATCGATCGCTAGTCAAGTATACAATAACTGAGCCAAAGAAATTGTCTCGAATATATCCGTCCCGCAAATAAGCAACGCTGCCACTGCATAAAAAGCGCCATTTGCGCCCGGATCGGTGTTTGCATACTGCAATTAGGTGTACGAGATGCAGAAAACAACTTTTCCACATTCCACAAGTCGATCTCCCTTGCGCACGGGCTGGGTCCAGGAGCTCGATAGCCACGGATGCGAGCTAGTAACTCTTTTGGCGTGCGATAGGCTGCCCGTTGCTGGAAGCCCTATGAGGGGTGGGGTTGGCAGCTGGGATCTTAGAAGCAGGCCTCTGTCAATCACCGTCATTAGCCTTTCTACCTTATTCTGTTTGATTTTCAGCAATCAACATCGACATTCACAATTTCCTTGGGGTAGCGAGTTGAGATCTTTGCAGCTTTATTAAACACACACACTTTTACATCGGACAGTGGGCAAGGGCAGGAAACATTGAAGTTTACGTAAAAGCTTCCATGCGACCAGTATGGATTTCTTGGAAAAAATGTCATTCATAGAGGTTTATAGAAAATACAGGCAATATAATCATAATCTGAGGTTCAAGCTATCAAAGAGCGCAGGTGTGCTAAGACATCAATCGAACGAACGGCTAAAACGCAATTAATCACTATTCTCCTCCTCCTTCACCTCCTCATACCGTGCCCACCAGCTCACACTCAGTCAACGTGCTCGGTAGCATCATCCCTGTTCATCGTTCCACGTACAGGCAAATTCAACGGACAGCAATCGATAACGACAAAAACACGTTAGTTTCGCCTGGAGACCAACTGATACCGAATATTAGCTGCGTAGTTCAAAGTCGATTTTTATTGTATTGGCAAGAATAGTATTTCTCGCCGAGCTTATATCCATCTCCGTCCGAGCATTTCAAACTCATTATACGTTTTTATTGGGGTGGGGTTCGTCTCGTAAAATGCCGCTCGAGGTGAGTCTCGAATGTCAGGTGTCGCCGCGGCGAACGAGAAGAGATAAAACATGCAACGCCAGTCTTCCACATTCAAAAAGGAAACTTGTTTAGCGAAGGAGCTTGGAATTTAGCGATAGTTTCGCGGTGCTAGGCGGTGTGTATAACGTCGAGCTAGAACTAGTTTGAGCAAGTTTTTCACAAGCGAATCAGAATGAAAAAAAAACTAATTAATATTCATTTGAACTCAGCAAACTGTTCACAGCTACCACATTGGTCAATGGGAAGATTTTCGAATTCCGTCACCTTGCTAATTATATTCAAAATGGATACATTTTACGATGCGAATTAGTCACATTATGATGGAGACACATTTTCACGATGTTTATTTACTTTTACAGCTCTACGGATTCAGGAATATATAACAATGCAGAAACTACCTAAACTGTGGTTAGTATTGGTGGCGTTGATCTTCGCCCTGGCAGTGTTGATGCCTGTAAATGCCAACCGGGAACATAAGGTAAAATGATATTGAAACTTAAAATACATTGCAACTGATATCGTATTGCTTTTCGCCTTTAGGTTCACAACATCGTGCTCTACCCCAATAAGCAGTCCTGGTGCACGACTCGTAACATCAGCCAGGTTATCACGGAGCCTGGCTGCAAGCAGGTTACAATCGATAACAACGTGTGCGTTGGGGCCTGCTTCAGCTACTCCATCCCTCACACAGAACCGTCCGATCCGGGTGAAGTTATTGGCCCCTACTGTGACTCATGCCAGCCGTCTAATGTTTCATATGAATTTGTAAGTGTGTTCCATACCGGTATCATAAATGTGACGTTTAACTAACACACTTGACCAATACCTTCAGGTGAAAGTCGACTGTACGGAGAACACGAACATGAAGAGTCCGTACCTGTTTAAACAGGTGCAGCTAATTCACAACTGCTCTTGCACATCCTGCGAAGAGCAGTCGACGCGCCGCAATAGTCCTAATAGCAGCCACGATCAAACCAATCAACACACCTCGCAGGAACAGCAGCATCAGCTGCATAACCAACAGCAGCCTCCACTGTCCTTGGATAAGGACCAAAAGCATGATACATTTCCGGCTCAACAGCCCCCACTGCATCACAATCGCCGCACGTCAGCACATGCGGGCGCTGCTTCAGTCAGTTCCAGCGAGTCGGACGGCCATACCGACAGCGACATGATTCAGGACGACATTCCCGAGATACTAGAAGTGGTGCACTACAGCGAAAATGATACCGATCCGATTCGGCACACACCGGTGCACGACTTTCAGTCGCATGACAGTGGGACGACATATTTGCAGCAGCAACAACTCAACCACTACGAGCACAACAGCCACACCGACAACGTCAAGAAGCTGCTGCATCAGAAGATAACCAAGTTGCTGCAGTCGATCGAAGAGACAAACTCGCAGGCCGACCGAGAGCAGCTGATCGAGATGATCCGGCTGATCAAAGGCACGAGCGATCGGAACTGGGACGAGCTTGTCGAGAGTTTACAGTCGGAAAACTCAATCCTAGATTTCAATCGCCTGCGTTCCGAACTCGTGGAGGAAGAACCGTTAGGTGGCCCCTTCGGTGATCGTGCTGCTCCGGTGGACGATGTTGGCGATGGTGACAAGGACAGCGATAGCGATAATGTTGCTGAAGAAGCATCAGCTAACAGTCCGCAACACACACCGGCAGAGTACGAAGACCATCAGCGATTGATGCAGCATCAGTACGATTCAATTCACCATCTGCATGAGCATAATGCTCATGGATCACAGGAGCTCGCGGTTACGAGCCGCGTGTCCAGTTCCAGTTCGGCAACACCCGGCGGCGAAGCATCCACGAAGCAGCAGCAGCAGCACCATCATGCGCATCATGTTGTTGGCGAGCGAATTGATGCACACCACCATTTGGAACGAGGACCACACGGTGCCCTCGTGATTCGAGCGAATGAAGGCGACCAGGAGATCCACCGGAGTCGCCAGAACGGACACGAGATTAAAGAGAAGATCAACATCCATGCGCACGAGCTAAAACCAAACCACGCTGGAACGGTCGTGACGTACGACAGCCATGCACTGTTGCCGGGAGCTGCCGACACCAACAAGCTGCGGATGCATGAGCAGCAGGAACACCACCACTCGCAACCCCATCATCCGCACCATCAGCAGCACACACATGCTGGCCACCATCTGCACAGTCGTACTCACGCATTGCACGATCACGATAAGCACGGGCAGCATCATGCGCGTCCGCAAGACCACCAGCACCAGGCCCAACCAGCAGCTGCACCAGCCGATGGCCAGCTTTCATAGGTTAGCTAACTCAATATTCACGGAAAACAAACTCGAACCAACTCAATTGTCTACCCAAATCGAAATGTCACATGTTTCAAAATTGTAACCATTGTCGTGATGCCTGGTACTCTTAAGCAGTGTGAAACCCCTCCCCCTTCCTTATATTAGACCCAAAATCAAAAAGCTTCAGAAGATCAAGCCGAACAAATCGGTATTTCCTTTACATACCACTAGAATATGGAGCGTCGATCGCTCGTTTACTTCAGAATTACTTCTACGTTTCTAGTCGCTAGGGGGTTTCGTTTCGAATCGAGAAGTAGTGATTAGCACGCAAAGGCACGATATCAAAGAAAAGGGTGAATGATAATTATTTGCAATGTTTTAAAGAATTGTTTTGTCGCGGACATTGGCATAGACAGATTAAAAATTGGAGACTAGTACCTACCAGTTGAGAGAAGAGCTTTATTCTGCAATTGATTGTGAAATACCTGTACGAAGTACGAGTACGAAGACGAAAATCTGACTAAACGGTAAAAAATATTCTGAATATTTATAAAAAGTTATTGTATAGACAATTAAGTTAGTCGCACACCGGCCAATGTGCCGCTTCCAAAAGTGAATGTTTTATCCAGAACAATTTGTATATCATTTTCATGTTACGCCGAGCGTGCAAGTTTTGAAACAGTTCAACATATAATAACTATTTATTACTGCGTATTGAGCACTATTTTCTTTTCATATGTTTTTAGATATTAAACCGTGATCACTACGAACCGTATGCGAGCAGTTTATTACAGATTTTTTGATGTTTTTTTCTATAGTATTTAATTTACTATGGATTTTCTAATATTCGTCCATTCAACACCGAGTTGGTCACAAGTTTGGTTTAAAAGTTTTACACCATTGCACAAAAGTATGGTTGTTAAGCCGTACGCGGACAGTCAACCGTGCGCGATGCACGGTGAGAATATTCCGAACGCGTCAAAACGATGGAATGTTTGCTTCGCACTAATCGCACATCCTGCTCTATAAATCAATAGTAATAATAATCCTGTTTTAAATGATATCAATAATAAATAATAGTGAAAAACAAAGCAAACCATATCGTAGTTCAGCTCGGCTAAATCCGTTCGTCCAGCAGCCGTATTGAAAATATTTAACAATTCGAAATAACTGACTAATATGGATTTTTAAAATCTATTTCATCTCGATCAGTACTTCTAGCAAACCATAGATGCCGCTAATGCATTTGTTGGAAAAAAATAGTTGCACCATATATGGTCAAAGCATAATCGAGGTCGAGGTACGAAAGATGCTGGAGAATCGTTTCGCATGAACAACCATTAAATTGCTAGTTCACTAGATAAGTTTCTAAAGTTCGTCAATGACACATTATCCAAATAACGCGACTTTTCTACGATCATACAAGTGAAGTTTTTCTTAACTTTGGGTAAAGATAGCGAGCTCAACCGCTTATTGATTTCTTTTTTAATTCAAAGATGGAAATGAGATAAGATTGGCCACGCACGGAAGGGTCAAGGCAGCAGAGAACAAACACGTTACACAGCATGCTGTGCTTTCTTCTTCGCGCATACAATCCTCAGGGCAAGCGAAAAAACGCCACGATTCGTTTAAAAATAACACTAACATTACGTCATTCTCTGTAGTGTGTTGTGTATTACTAATCGAATGACCAATAGCGGCGAAGATTTTTAATGCGTTTGTATGCGTGCTGTTGTACAGGTATGTATTCTAATACGCCCGGTCGCACATATATTGCGAGCTAATGTTGAGCGAAACATACGAGAAAATCACATTTGTACTTTGACCCAAACACTATGACCACATTTGCAGTAACTGCTGTAGGATCGCTTTTATTCTTCTCTGCCTTTGCCTTAGCTGGGAAGTTAACCGTTTAATTGAAACCTTCGAATTCCACCTATTCTTGTTTTGGATATGTAAGTCAAGCTGGAGCATCCTAGGATAAATTAAACTCGTCCGCCATCGTCTGAATTCGTCATAAAGTCGAGGCTTTCAAATGCTGATCCTAACCGCGTGGATGTGCTCTAAAATTGAGTAGCTCAGTAATCAACGCCTGTGGGCTGAAGCCTCGACATAACTCTTCGACTTCGAAAAAGGCACGTGGATGGCAGTCGCTAGCGAGATGTGCACGCCACCTTAAAACACTTTCAGAGGGCTCCAGGAAGGGCTAAGTTTTCTTGATACTTTGCAGCTGAGCCAATATCAACCGGCTGTTTTGCGCGGCGCTAGTATTTGGCCTCATGTGCAATTTTTTTCATCAAAAGAGGCATGAACGCAAGGGCTCGAAGTGTATGACTAGCTGTAGGCATTGTTTGCACGTACATTTCCACTGAAGATGATGGTAAACCAACGGAGTCCGAATTGTCAAACTTCAATCCAACATGGATACCTGAAAATGGGAAGCCCACTTGTGTATGTTTGTTTTATTGCGTGTTGAAAACAACGTATACAACCATCGCTGTATTCGATGTACAATTGTAAGATTCAACAAAATAATTATCGCTTGGTATTGGAGCTTGATCCGCAATACCATCTTCTATTGGGTCGCGTCTATCTTTCTGTCGTAAAATTTTCGTATGTTTATTTGTACTAAAACAATTTCCAGCGTTCGAAATGATACCTTAGAACATTGGTGCTTTTGAGAACATCTTCCACCCGCTGTAGATATTTCACATCTTTCTAGCCTGACTCTGAGCAAACTAAAGAAGCAATGAACGCATACACGTCCCGTCGTATGTAGCATCAACAAAAAAGAGAACAAAATACTCCCTCAGTCCTATGGCTTCTCGGCCAGTACACGGAAAGGTCGTGCATGACGTCATCGATGATTACGTATAACCACCACCATCGGCGTCACCAGCTGCGTCACCAGCAGACGGTCTACTGCTGCCTGCGCCATGCGATTTTGATTACTGTTCTTCGTCGTCTCCTCTGTGGGTGATGATTTCTCGCCGAAACGCATAGTATCGCTGCTGGAGCGGCTATATATTCGCAGCAATTTTCAATGTAGGCATTTTCTCGTTTTTTTTGACATTGTTATCAGCTTGTTCGTGGTAAAACATTTCTAGCGTAGTGCCGTGTGCGGTATACGTACGGTAATACGTACAGTTCATGTTCTCTGCGTGAACCAAAAGGCTTGGGCTGTGTTGTTACTCTGCACCGGCGTGCAGCAAAAACATTCCCTCACACAAACAACCAAGGGGTGTGCCGATTGGATGTACGAACGCGATAGCAGCACCGCGTCAGATCGCAAAGCATCGCGATGTCCCCCGGCTGCTGCCAATATGGCAAAGGTACGCGTCGTCTTCGTATCGTTCATGATGCTTGCCGCGAGCCATCACAAGAAGAGACAGCAAAAGCGGACAAAGATGAGGTAATACGACGATGTTCCTCGAAATATCGCGCACTCGTTCGCCCTTGCGCACTGTAGCTTCAGAGCACGCAGAAAGAGTGAGAAAGATAGATAAAGAGAGAGGAGAGAAAGAGCGCCCAGTCGTAGAATGCGGCGAATGCTCGAACGGGACGAAAAATCATCATTCGGCAAGAAATATACCACAGTGCTGATGGGTGCTTTCGGCATTGAACGCTTGAGCGACAGTGTCAGCGGTCGAACTGGCTGTCCTTTTTGCACAGCCGCAATGGTGGCTGCCGTGTCATTCGAAAACGGGAACGTCTCTCTCGTGCGCTTGCTCCGCACTACAGGCTCGCCCGATGACGTTCGAGCGTACTGTCAAAAACAACACCACAGTAGTTCCGTTTCGGTGTTCGCAACGAATATGACGAATTCTCCGGCTCCCTGCAAGCGTGATCCGTCGTCGTCGTTGTTTTTCGTCGTCAGCAGCGTTGCCCGCAGCGTCGCCGTCGTAAGCATTCCCCGCAGCTCCTGTTGCTTTGCAGCTGGCCCGTGGTGGTAGTACTAGGGTAGTGGCCCGCCGTGTGTAGTACTAGAATCGCACTCTTCTTTTTTTATCAGTGCTCTCCCACGAAGATGCCAAATTGTACACCACCAGCAAGCAACATGCACATACACATTCAGTCGGAAAAATGCGCGCTGGCCATCCACTCTACACCCATCCGTGCCCGTGTGTGAGTGTACACGCGAAATCCCGCCCAACCCGCGCGCGACCTGTTAGAACCATTGTGTTCGGCGATTACGATGAGGATTGATTCCTTGGCCTGTGCCTGGTCGAGGCACGTCACATCTCTGAGAAACTCGACAAAATACGTCCTCGTGGTGTTAATAGGGGGTGATTCCCCCGGATTTAATAATCTTTTCTCGTAGGCTCTCTCGCATTCACCACAGGCACCTACCGCTGTGTTACGTACGCATTTGCAGTTTTTGTTGTGCCACAGTGGAGTATTATTATTGTTGTGTATTGCACTAACATGTGTCAATCCGCAGAAGCCAACGTTGGCGCGATCCTTGTGGACACCATACTACCTACAACACAGTTCCTCCGTGGCAGTGCGGTTCCGCATCAACTGTATGTGTTTTATTTGTGTGGCTGCACCACATTTGTTTGTTGTGTTTTATTAAAACCAAGGACCTCTTTTTTGGTGGCTCGAAAATGTATAATAAACCGCACGATAAAAGCCGTTATAGATAAACAACCAACGGAGTACGAAACCTTTTTAAAACCGTATAGAAACAATATGCACTACAACTGGATAATCCTTTATCTGATTTTTTTTCTTTCTTTCTCACTCTCCGTCTAATAGGTAACGCATCGATATCTCAGCAGTGAGCAGTGCAGCGAGTGTTGAGACTGTGGCAACAGTGCCAGGCGACACGGCTAGTGTGAGGCTTGCGCGTGCGTGCCCTTCGCAGGACGGACGCGCTGTGCGCTACTATCCTGTGCGAGCCGTGTGAATTGGTGTGCGTGTGGTACTTACTGGTGTATGCAAACGATTATCACTCGGTCGCCGCGTGCCGTGCTAAGTGAATGTGTGTACCTTTTGTCGAATGGGTTAAAGAAACGCAATGTATCGACCACGCGGGGGCAGCAACTGTACCCATTTAATGTAACCTCCAATCAGCAACAGCAGCAGCGGCGACAATAGCAACATTAACAAATGAACCAACACGAAACATAGTACCAACTTTGAAAAAAGTTTGTGCTTATGCGACAGCAATAGTGGTCAAGGTGCAGTTGTTTTTTCCCGAAAAGTGATAAAAGTTGCCACTGTATGTTTATGCTTGCGAGCTTGTCCGGTGAGTGTGTGTTTTGGCAGAATTTGGTGTGCGAAGTGCAGGCCATTTGCCGAAAATACCCGCTCCCATGCCCGCTCTTAAAACACACACACACGATAAGATAGCAGAGTAGTTCTGGGTACAAGAGAACGACGTGTTAATGCTGCACGATACGATACAGGGGTGCGTTTATATTTCGTGATTAAAGGCCGACTCTTGTTTGTCGATCTTCTAGCAATCAGCTGCTGTATGACTGTTCAGCACACCAACCTGCTATAGGTCCATCAATCTACCGTCAATCTGCCATCAAAATAATATCGCCAACAATTCAAACACGGCACCAAAAAGTAAGGCGCCCCTGCTTCATCATCAACAACAATAGAGACCGCCTATAGTTGACAGTTCTTTTTCTGGAATTGTACGGCGTACTGTTATTGTTTTATAGCTTATTTTCTCCACCCCGGCCTCCCAGGTACCTCAAGGTGCTATCATACTAATCATCACCATCGACACGTAGCACATTCTTGCTGTCTACCAATGCGTTGATGGTGGGGTAAAGAATGTGGCTGTGTTCTATGCAGAAGAAACGAGCATCATCCGCCGGGGTTTCTCGCATTATGATGCTGGGCTCCCTGACCTGCTTTAATTTACGGAGGTTTTATAGTTTTCGCTAAACTTCCCAAAACCAGTCGCAAAATGTGGATGCTTCTAATCCATCACCATTCATTCGTTTCTGGAGGTGTAGATAAATATTCACTATTACTCACGTAAAGCGACGAGACTACGAATTAGGTTTTAGCGAAACCAACTTAGAGTAATGTATTGTATGCCGCTTCAAAGGGGTTAAGCAAACACCAGCTAGCTATCGCAACATGAGCAAGGTGAACGGCATTGCAAGGCAGTGGACACCATGGAAAAACAATTCTGCCTTTTTCGATGCTCCAATCAAGATCATCCGCAATAAACTGCGGGACCATGCGGACGTTTTACAGAAAACATTCCACAACACCCAATCGACTTCGTTATTAAATCGATACTTAAAAATTGACAACCTCAAGTTCTTCCGATCTCCGACCGGAGAGCGAATCAAGCTAGCCTTGAAGCGAACGCTGGTTTATTCACCCCCGCCCCCTCCCTCCACCACAAAAAAAACAAGGCAAACACCCATTTGAGGGCAGAAGTTGTAGCTCTTGTATGAACGCAGGCTATTGATATTTTCTCCTATGAGCTCATCGTTTCGGGGTGGGAAAATTTACTTTTATCCCACCCCTCTTTCGCACACTCTATCAATAATAGTACACTCGACGTGACGGCGAGATGTATCCTTCTAGTAAGCTGTATGCATCATACAAAGGTACATTACATATCATACTAAATGTAATTTTTTTTCATACGTTGGCGAATCCCTGTGCATCATGTTTCACAATTATCAACCTATTATGCAAACTGTCCAAATTACACGAGTAATTCACGGCTTTGGAAAAAATAATAAGAAAAAATAAACCATTCTTTCCAAACGGGACTTTTTCAGTAACGATTACGTACAATTGAAATCCTGCCCTTCACGGGAGGCATTCAGTCACAGTTATGTGATCTCATTTGACCTTTGCCTTTACTTCGTACGGTTTTTTCGCTCAAAAATTGACCAACGATACACGTTCTGGCTATTTTGCTGTTTAGGACAATCGTTATGGGCCAGAGCCGTGAAGTACCATGGAAAAAGTAGATTGGAAAAGTACGAATCCTTGGCAACATATGGAAACATTACACGCACATTTGCAATGTTCTCCGCTAAATAGAGGAAAGTTTTTACGTTTTTCTTTTTAGTTTTTTGTTCCGCAATAACGTCTTTCTAGAAGCATCTCTGTTAGTTCAATTTCCATAGGTTTCACCGCGCCTAAATCTGCAAAAATAACTAAAAACAAAAAGGATGCTTGCTAGCTGAAATGCGAAGACACGATGGTGTTGTAGTTTTCCGTCCCTTTTTCTACGCGCTCACATCTCAGTCGCCCGTGACTCATCACACGCGTTAGTGAGGTGCATTAGGTTGGTCGAGCGAGCGAGTTTGTCCCACACCGCCGTGTGTTGCGATGATGATGATACCTAGCTAGCGTCCGCGTGCGCGCGTGTACGTGCCCTTGTCAGCTGGTCGCAGTAGAGCAGGCGCCTCCCTACGGATCCTCGACGTAACGTAACGTTCACCCCCGGGGGAGTGTGTATTGTAAAGGAAGAATGGGGGAAACAAAACCCCACGAACACAAATACGCCGACAAGTACGACCGTGAATCGAAGGTATTTGTGATTATCGAGGCGCCAAAAACGGACGAGCGAAAGAGTGGGAAGATTTGGTTAACCCTTGGAGGAAAAAGGCAAAATCTATTTTTCATCGGTTGATGACGGTAGCAACCAGCCAAGCGACGCTAACTACGTAATAACTGACTACCGCGAACCCAAATTTACGAACCGCCGATTTTAACGATCCCATGATGGGCCATGTGCGGAGTGATGCTTCCTCGCATCGCGTATGGTGATATTTCATTCTTCTGCCATAGTTGGATGTTTGTGTGTGCTAACGAAATCTTTCATGTAAGCAAAAGGAAGAAAGAAGAGGGAAAAAAATGGATACTGCAGCTCGCGCGCCAATAAGATGTGGACCGATGAAAGTACGATAGCGCATACACATACACACGGGTGGGGAAGAGAAGCGAATAGAAAATATTTCGCGGTACAATTTCACTCGCACACAGTACTCTAATTGTGGCAAAATACATCAAAAGGAAAGGTTGACAAAAAACTGAATCCTGTTGTAGTTTTGCACTTGGTGAAATTGTTCCTCCAATCCTGTGTCAGCGAAAAGAGGTGACACAATGTTCCTCGGAAGGGAAAATTTTACCTTATCCACAAGCGAAGACAGCAAGTAACTAGTGGCAAGGTGTAATTCACGATAGTTTACATCATGTTCGTTGTTGGTATTGCTAATTCCTGCTTTATGTTCGCTGGCAGCTGAATGCTATTTTCGCGAACCTCACAGCCACCCACAACTTAAGCCTCCCGTGTGGCCTGGATTTTTCAAGGTTATTTTAACACTGCAGGCTCGCAGTTCTCGAGAGCTTGACTCTCACAGCCACAGCCACGCAGGGTCTGGCGTTGGCGAATGATGAGCACCACACACCACGACGAAGGAGAAGAAAGAGCGGACGAGGCGGGCGGCTGCATCAGCAGCAGACAAAAATGTCTATATTTGCAATAATTTTCCGCATGCTCACACACCGGGATTCGATAGCATTCGACACCCCATCTTCGCACCTCACGTGCTACGCAACTGTGGGCATTGTCTGGCTGTGTGTGAATAACGGTGCACCCCTAGCAGCCCACCACCTAGTGAGAATGGTGCTGGCGGCAGGTGGCGACGGCGGGAGGAAGTCGTGTTACAACGTTACGGCTGCGTGAGTTGCGCCCAAGGTCAATCCCTGCCTGGCTGCCTGCCTGTGGTTGGCACACTTAGAAATGGGCCCAAATGGAAAATTTGGGAAAACGCGAGCTAAAGGTGAACCATATACGCGTTGTGAGTTCTCTCTTTCCCTTCTTTCCTTTCGTACTGCCTTGCGCTCTCTGAAGTACCCGGCTCCGTGCACAGCATTTGGGATCTCTTGTTGTTGACAGGCACTAAAGTGAAAAACATGCTGGGAAAAACAGGCCCAACGGGAAAAAACGAATACAGAATCCTTCGTCTTCGATGGTTTATCAGGGATTTTCCACCCAATGGAAATCGGCAAGACTACAACTTTTGGCTAAAACGTGTCAGCTCAGCTAAACATTGGTTTAATTACAATTAAATTTTTCTGTTATAGCCTGTTCATGTCGTAATATAGACAAGTTTAATTGGTTAATAGGATAACCGCGTAATCGAATTGTAGTAATGTGTTGTTATTGAACTTGTTATATCAAACAATATGAAATATTGTTTCGTGTAAGCCTGTATACACTTATCATCTAATTAATATGTTTTTTCGATCCTATTTTTACTTTCATTCACGATTGCTGGCTTGGTGATGGTCTTCGCTATCCTACTCGCGAACGCACAGATCTGCGGCTAGAAGAATCGCATTGGTTTCGACTACTGACTGCTGGAAATACACCGTTTTGTAGCTAGGAGAGTTTTTGGTTTAAACACGAGCAGCTTTAACACGTCAGATCGTCGGCCAGCTCGGACGGTTAGTGGCCCAGGCGCAGAGATTACCCGAGTTGCCCCAGTTCCCGCAGTAGAATGCACCCGCAAGGTACGGCATGCGGAATGGAAGCACGCATACCGGATCACACCGGACGATGCACCCGAGCACGGTGTTGCTGTAGCAGCTGCACCGGCAACGTGTGATCGTTTGACACCTGCCCGGAAGGGGCCGTTTTGGGGAGGCGTGGTCCAACCGCCGACAGCAGTAGCAGCGCAGGATTTAGTTGGATGAAAGTTACTTTTTTTTAAGTGATGTGCCTGATGTGTGAACCACGTTCGTTCTCCGTCCGCAGATGGTCCGATTAGTGAAACTTGGAACTAAAGTAGTGCGAATCCAGTCATCTGTCCAGCGAGCTGTTACCCCTCATTAGGACTCCCCTGCGCCATACATCGCCGTGGCAATAGCAAAGCGTAGAACTTGTAGTAATGGCTAGCGTGTGAGACAAGTAAATGAAAAAAACATTGTATAAAAAGTTAAATTGAACTTCATATAGTGGCAGATCATCGAAGGAAGTGCTTAATAGTGTATGGTACGAAAAGGAACCTTCTGGATATAATTTTCCATTCCTTCCTCGCGAGATTTTTTGTATGGTTAAATGTGCACGTACTGTTAGTGCTCTTTGGTAGACAAGTCATCGTGTGAACTGACAGTTGCTTCCGTATCTTCGTTGTGCACTTCCGCCATAATAGCAGGATACAGGGATATCACAATAAAGGAGAAAAACGTCTAAAACCACAACAAGAGCCATTCAAAGCATAGACGCATACCGTAACGCCAGGACGGTCCAGCGAAGCCCGCTGCGGATCGGCGTAGTATGGACAGTAGTATGGTCGAGGAGAACGGTTCCTCGGCGATAGGCGATCCGCTAGGTGGTTCTGGTGGTGGTGGTGGTGGTTCAGGTCCGAACGCTACCGGCCCATCGGGTGGTGACCAGCCGACCAGTGGTGGTGCTGGACGTGGCCCCGCTGCTGGAGCTGCTCAGCTGAACGAAAACAGTGGTACCTCTAACAACAGTAACAGTAACAGCAGTACGGCGGTGGCGGCGGCAGCAGCAGTAGGGGGAGGAGGAGGCGGAGGAGGCGGTGGCGGTTCTGGTGGCACAGGATCAGTTTCCGCGCTAGGCGCACTAACTGCCGGGGCAGCCGGTTCAGCTCACTCTGAGGCGGTGCTAGTGTCGTCGGCAACGGCAGCGGCAGGAGGGCCAAACATTGTTCATCTCCTACCGGCGTCGCAGACGGCCGGGCAGGTTGGTTGGGTAAAATACACGCGGGGAATCTGAAGGGAGGGGAAACTACTCTATGCAGATGATTAACTAACACTTTCCTTCTTGTACGCACAGGCTCAATCCGTCATACAACAGAACCAGCAGTCCGTCATACAGACGGCGGCCGGAAACGTGCCGATAACCAGAGGCGTCCTTCTAGTGTGCAACAAACCCAACTCAGTGATTCACACAACGACGGGTAACCTGCAAGCGATACACGTAAGTGTTCCGTGTCCGTCGGGCGCGACACGGATCATGCTGAGCCTCTTCCGACGAGTACCGGAGCGAGCACTCGTGCATCGAAAGCAAGCTAAACCCGTGTTTCGTAAAATTAATTTGAGCGTTTTTTTTTTCATGTGCTACCGGAACCGGATGTTGCGTCCGCCGAATCAAATTTCTGCTGATTCCGCACGCACACGAAACACGGTCCCGGACCAGATTAAACCTGAACCACACATTGTTACTGGATCCGGTAGCAACATGACCGACACGAACAGCGACGACACGCTCTCGGATGAGGAGGCGTCCCCGAAGAAGCGGAGAGACCTGCTGACCCGGCGGCCATCCTATCGTAAGATATTGAGCGATCTCGGCGGAGCGGAAATCGGTACGTGTCGTTCGTTTTCCCCCCCGGGGGGTGTTTGTGTTCTGTACCCTGCTCTTCACCCTACCGCGCGCAACCTCTTTCATTGTTGGTGTATATGGGAGACACTCATCTCTCTGTGTGGTGTGTCCGTGTCTGTCTGTCTGTTTGTATACCTGACCATACCCGCGCTCGCGCCTGTTTCAGTCTTTGTCCCTTTCGTCCCATCCTGCTCATCTTGTCGCTCCTTCTCTGTGTTGGTCGCTCTTTCGATATCTCTCTCTATCTGACCCTTTTTCCGATCCGGTTTCGAATCGAGCGCCGGACGATCAAGCGGTCGAAAAACCAATCGATCGTCGATCACCACCGTCGATACTCAACCGATAACATATCTGTCCAACGTCTGTCTAACGAACCCCTGTCGCTAACACTACTTTGCACCCATTGCCCCCCGACCTGCGCAGACTTTCATCTCATTTCGTAGCACGCACAGCAATGCGATATCGTTTGTCGCACATTTTGATCACAGATCTTACGGGCTGACAACATGTTCGGTTTCTGTACCTTTCCTACATTCTAACCTAAACTCGATGATGATGTAACAGCCACTATCCTGTCTCGCGCCTTTCACCTACTCATAATCAAACCCTGTTTTAACCTCAGCATTATTCGTTACGATTCTTTGTGAACAAGCAAGCAGTTTGTATTATATTCATCCAGGTCCCTTCCACAGAGCATATGCTGTTTGCGGTTTTCCCCAATGCTACCCTCCCTTGTAATAACTGCCTAGCTTAAATAATTGATCTTTTTCCTACAATAGATTCAATATAATTCTCCTACCGATTGTTCCTACTCTATACTGATGAACTCAACCCCCACAAGCAAATGATCTACGATCAGACTCGCGGAAAAGACTAAACCTCAACCGTTTCGAATCTCATCTGGTTGTCGTTAGTATCTAGTAGTACATAATATATGACTGGTTCTTTTTTAGACGTTGCATGCTTTTCCAATCGCCTTGCTAGCTGTTCAACTTCCATCCTCCTTGATTTTGACGATTCCCCGTAGTTCGTAGCGCTCTAAAATTGGACCCACTGTTACTGTTCCTCGCCCTGCGCTAGTAATCTAGTGAAAGCTGGTTTCAATTCGTCTAACCTCAATAGTGGGTAGGATGTAGATGTTCCCCTTCTTGCCTTCCCTGTAGGGGCGTAGCTTGTCGAGCATCACTTTTTAACAATCGTGTATACGTAGAATTAGCTTTTTTTTTTAATCTTCTGTTTTTTTCTTCGAAACAACTGTGACCATTGATTGACATTAGTCGGTGTATGTATTGGAACTTGAGCGAACGATGGTGAATTTTTCATTGGATGGTCCCGCAGGATGCCCCCCACTCCCCTCCTCCCGTTTCTAGTTCTAGCCATACCATCCGAGTGTGTGTCATTTGCTACGCGTTGTCCCCGTCCCGGAATGTTTTTTGTAATCAAGCACCCGACCAGCGGAATCCGAACTAATGGACGGACAGTAACGCTGCCGCGAGATGAATAATTTACCATCGTGAGACCAGGTTCCCATGTACTCAGTAATCTTCGAGTTACGTACAAAGAGGATCAAGGTATCATTCAGTATAGTAGTAGCGCAAAACGAATAACCGACTAGTGTTCCGGCAGCGGCCCATTACACTTTCCGCATCATACACCGATGTAATTGTTGTGGTTCCTTCAAAACATCCTTCCATACACATTCTTCGCGCCAAGTCATGGAAACAAAATTAATTAATGAGTAACACCACCGCTGTAAAACGCACTCATTAAAAATAACATACTCGGCTTTGCACCGATGCCGCAGCTGGGCTTGTGGATCATTTTCACACAAACAGGGTAGGGTATTTCACGGATTCTTTTTACAACATGTGTAATGTAAATGCAATGTAAATTTAAACAAGATTGGTTTATTGGCAAGAGCATTGACAAACCAATTGGATTTTTATTTTCTTGAAACCTCGAGGCCTTTTCTTGAAAAACAAAACTTAAGGGATGGTTGAAAAAAGAATCCTCCAAACGGGCCATCCTTTATGCTAGGCAGTTTCATTCGCACTACATCAAGTAAAACACTGCCCGCGGCACATTACATGCCCCCACATTACTCCAATTCGTCTTAAAAAAACCTTGTTCTAACCTGGACGATCCTTGAACGCTCCCGTTCCACCAAAAACCATCCCTCACCAGATCCCACCACCACTACCCTTCTTTTTCCCATTACAATAATTGCCTGAACTTTCTATTACTACAACTGTGAACTGCTACTACCCACTACCACAGCAAACACCCCGAGCGATGGTTCCGGACTACATACGATAACGACCTCTGGCGGTGGGGTCGTACAATATTCCCAGCCCCAGGAGGGCCTTTACGTACCTCGTAAGTATAACGCCATCACGTTAATGCCCCCCCCCCCCTTCCCCCCGCGACCGTCCATTCAACCCTCCAATACCACTACCCGCATCCCCTTCCTTCCGTGGTCTAAGTTAGTTTCTTGGCACTATTTTCCCCCGCTTTTCGCTCACTTCTACCGAACGATGAGATCCTTAGCATGCCTCTTCCTTCTTCTCTACCAACGCCACCTCGCATTATCCTCGCGAACTTCGGGCCGATTGCGAAGTCAGCGTGTGTTTCCAGCGTTCACCCGCCGACGAGATTTAATTATTGACGATAACACACAAACACACACGTTTTTGTGCATTAGTTCAATTAGTATGTTAGTTACCTTTCTAAGAATAGCTATAGCTTGCAAACCACTAGTCCTTAGCTTCTTGCCACCTGTCACTTAGATGTAGTATTTTATAGTACCACCCGAAGGACGGAGTCTGCACTCCCGCCCGCCGTATCTACGCCTGTCAAAGCAAAACGCCTCATGCGATGTTGTATTGTGTTGTGCAAGTATTACACGACGCCTTTAGAGCCCTGTTCTGTGTGTTCGTGCGTATGTTCGAGTATTGCATTTCCTTTAATGTAAGCGTACTGTAAGCGACTGTAAGCGAGACGTAATTCTAGCAGTAGCAATAGACATTCGTACTTGTTTGCAAACCAGATCCGACAACCATATTGGCTAGCTTAACAGAGTAGTAGTTCTTGTGCCGCCGTTTATGTTTTCTAGTTGAGCTGATTCGAGTTGAATTTTAGTTAGAAAATTTGAGAAGAATAACGACAGGTGTTCGTTGTGCAACGACACAAAAAAAGGGCTTCGCTCTCTCACATTTTCCTCCAGAAAAATTCCCAATACACGCTCCCCAAGCTAAAGCGGAAAACTTCCACCCGTCCACAACGCTCCCAGTTTTTCCAACAAAGACAACACTCCCTACCAACTCTCCTGCTTTTCGACCTGAACTGATTTGGTGAAAAAAGCTGCTACACCCATATAGTTTAAGAAGATAATTTCGTATAATGCTGAGTTTTTCTTTTATTTTATTTCTTTCCCACTCTATAATTCTCTTATCTTTCTAATTCCGGCTTCATGCACTACTGTTCCGTCGCTACTTCCATGGAATGTCATTTCACTGAAACGCTACTAATTGAAACCAACGATATAATCATAACACAACTTCGACCCCATGCTCCATAACGAACGTTTTTTTGTATTTAAAAAAACACTTCGTTTACTCCTCCTGGTGGTTACTTCGTCTTGATATGGAATATAAATGCCCCCTGCTCCGCTCATCGCGTATCCTGGTGGCCGCGTGTGTTCCATTATATGCACAAATATATATTTTAATTTTTTTCGATATGTTTGGTTCAATTCGTTCCACTGGCCTGCAATGGAACATATTTGTGCCAATCGTAATACTTTCCCCAATGTTGCTCGCGCGCGCTCCACATATGGATTTACCCGAACCGCTCCACCGATGACCGTATCATACTGTTTATATATTCATATACATTTCCTTTTCAACATCCATGCCATCAAACCGTATCATCCTTACCCCCTTCTGAAATCCCGAACATATAACAAAAACAAACCAAATTACTGCATATGTCACGCTGCATCACGGTTGGATTGATATTTCATCGGACCTGGTTCCGAATGAAACCAATTACCAAACTCTATTTATTTCAAACACACAAAAAAAAACAATCAAAAACAATGTAACAATGTTCACGGTGCATGGTTTTATCACACACTTCCGTCACTTGCCCCCCTATTCCCGCATTCCCTACCCCGAACATCATTCCCATTCGATCGCTGGTGTTTTCCTGAGAAGATCTTTTTCCCAACACAGTCATGGGAGGCAACGTGCAGTTAGAGGATCAGTCGCGCAAGCGTGAGATGCGGTTGCAGAAAAACCGGGAGGCGGCCCGCGAGTGTCGGCGCAAGAAGAAGGAGTACATCAAGTGCCTAGAGAACCGGGTGGCTGTGCTGGAGAACCAGAACAAGGCCCTGATCGAGGAGCTCAAGTCGCTGAAGGAGCTATACTGCCAGCAGAAGAGCGACTGAACGGCGGAGGGCCAGGACACCCGGGGTAGTAGTAGCGGTACCAGTAGCATAACCAATTGGGGTGGCAGCAGCGACAGCAACACCGACGGTATTACGTGCCGAAGCTGCCGGAGAAGGGAGCGGGAGAGAAGCATAAATAGCGGAACCGGTGCCGGAAACGATGAACGAACACGAACTCCTAGCAGAATCATCTCTTCCATTTACGACTACTGTGGCCTACAGGTGGTCCTTTGGCGCACGATGCTCGTGACGAACGTGCTGCAACGAAGATCATGCGGCAGCTTTCGTAACAGCGTTGCCACCTGGGATACCAACATTGGAACTAGTCAGACCTCCCGACTACGAAGTCATACAGGGGGGGGGGGGGGGGG
>JAOEFI010000001.1:2179043-2191487 GCA_034621735.1 Anopheles plumbeus | reverse complement strand
GTTCACTTGAAGTCTCTCTTTTTCTGTACATAGCATTCTTCTATCTCTAGTTAAGTTTAAGTTAAGGCATAATAGTTTGTAAATAAGCTAGGTACATTAGTTAGGTAAAAGACATCTGGGTTTTTTTTTGCGCTTTTTCCCAAACCTATATCTTACTGTCAATCAAGCAAATTATTTATATCAGCTATGCTATAAACACAGTTCAATATTTGAGGAGAGCAAAAAGGCGAACCCAATATAATTATAATTATTCAATGTATATAACGTTGTAACTTCAAGTCCAATAAATCCCTTACTACTACTACTACTACTTCCATTGGCTGTGGGTATTGTGGCTGTGGAATGGTGTTTGCGGATGGATAAGGGGTTGTACAAAGTATTGAAGTCTATTGTAGAAAAATCTTGGAGCTGGTTGAGGCACTGATGCTCTAGGAAAAGGTGTTGGTTGGACAAATAGTTTCATGGGAGGTGGTCTTGGAGGTTGAGGTTGATAACCAAAGTCGCTTGGTTTAGGAATAATTTCGAATTTTGAACCGTAGTCATTTCTAAATGGTGCTGATCCTACGTCCATATTGTAGTAGTCAAGGCAAAATTGATAAGCCTTGCTGAGCGTTTTCGTTTCGCTAGTTTTTAGAAGTAACGATAGTGGTTTTTGCAGTCCATCTCTTTTTTCATTGTAATAAAGAATCAAATTCGATTTTATTTGATCCCAATCGCAAGTTACGTTATTGGCATTGAGAACGTTAGCCGCTTCTCCCTATACCTTTCGTCTTATCATTCGTTCAATAAGATGATACTGTACGGAATCAGCAGGGAAATCTTTGTACATTATAAATACGTCATCCACATCGGAAATCCAGTCCATAAGTTCCGATGGATTACCGTCAGAAGTTGGGACGTCCCTAAAAAAATCGGGAGAACGTCCAACTTCAATGAAATTTTTCATTGCGTTGTCAATTCTGAAGTTGTTGAGGTAGTCATTTTTTTTAAAGTTGAGTTCACTTGTGGAAAAAACTTGAATGTTTCACTAACATCGCGAGTTCTGAACGAATTTTGTTTGCACTTTTCGGATTTTTTTCTCGATTAACTAACACTGAAATACTTACATGAATATTACATTCATGCTCCTATCCTTGGTTGGGGTCAGTCCTTCGCAAGTCTGGAAAAGGTTAGGCAGCTGTTTCAGGGTTGTCCTTTTTACCTCTTAAGGCTACTAGGGTCCTTTCGGCAGCAATCGGGGTTAGTTCCACGGTGTCCCAATCTTCGCTTCGATGTCTGCAGTTGTGGCTCTTTGTACCACCTCTGATAGGGTATTTAGCTTCTCTCGTTAAGATTTTGTTATTTTCACAAACACTTTATCCACTTCCCGTCTTGTTCAGGTCCGATATTTGGGCGCCAGTTAGGTTTTTCTTTCGATTAAGAACAACACTAAGTCGTTCGAGTGCTGGTTCAGCTGATGACCAAATTTACATTTATTAATAATGTCTCGTCGCTGTCGTTCCATCTGCAAACTCAGCAGAATGCCGTCGCGTCGCCCGTCAAAGGTAAACGATGGCCACTGGCCTAGTTTTGGCTGTAGCGACGCTCGGTCATTGTCTCTGCTGAGTTACCTTGTTGCTAACTCGCGTTCCTGGCGTTACGAATCGCGTTAAGCTGTCGATGATCATGGGACCGCACCACGTCGAGGAACGAATTCTGGCCATTTTCACAATGTCTCTGTTTTTTCCGCACTGTAGTTCTTGTTATTCGAATTCACCACATGATCGTCAATTTTCACTTTTAAATAAGTGAGTATGTGTGTGTGTATTTTTTGTTTTTACAAATTGGATGCCGTTTGTACTCTCACCGCGCGCACTGCTTGCCGGTTTATACATCTTTGGAACGCCTTCCACAAGGCAAACGCTAACTGCACTACTCAGATTATGACAATTAGCCACAACTTCCAGTCATGTTCCGTATGAGCATGGGTATGTGACTCTAGCGTATTGATAACATTAACCTGAGCATGATGATTGCCAGTACAGATTGCGGTATAGAGACAATATGTTCGTGCTGTCTTGAAGGGAAAATGAGCAGAACGTCGAACAGAAAGTATCAAGCGGCATTCTGGACATTGTGCATACCGATATTAGTGGACCTTTTCAAAGTACATTAGCGGTAACAAGTACTACATTACGCTGATAGACGACAGTACAAGGATGGCATTTGTGTATTTGTTAAGTTGCAATTCCGATGCAGCTGGTTTCATTCCCAATATTGTTGCACTTTGCAAAATGCAAGTCGGAAAAAGGGCTCGAGTTATTCGCTCTGATAAAGGAGGAAAGTATGTTGATAAAAATCTGCAGGAAGTTTTGAGAAATGAAGGCAGTCTAAACCAAAACACGGCACCGTACTCACCTCAGCAAAATGGAATGTCCGTGGGGAAAAACAGATACCTGAAAGAAATGGTTCGCATGCTGCGAAACGCTAATCGAGTCGAGGCATACTTTCTGATAGCTACTTCAAAGCGGTGGAAAATGGATATAAAGGTCAGGAAGCTGATATTCGTGGGATATTCAAATCAGCACAAAGCTTACAGATTGGTCGACAAACAAACCGACCGTGTCGTCATCAGCAGGGATGTACAATTTCTTGAAGAGTGGAACAAAAAGAAATTAGTAGAGGCGGATGTAGCGACGACGAAATCACTAGACAGTCACTACGGAGATGTGCCTATACATGATGGAAAGTACAAACAGGAGGAATCAAAGCGGAACAATGATGCCGATTCAAATCAGAATGTACGCCCACAGAGATCGAATCAGGGCATACTACCATCAAAGTTTGAGAATGTCGAGGTTGCTTTAGCTGCTGCAATTCCGCAACTTACCTTTATTGACCTGGGATAGGAGCAGTTAGTTTTCAGACGTACGAAAGAGAAAGAAAGAGTACGTGTTTCGAATGTAAGCCACCTGGGCGCTGACGGTAAGCTTAGATGAAAAGACCCATAGCAGCGGCCATACTTATGACAAATGACACTATGGGTCTATAAATAGAGGGGCACAGGCCAAGAAAGGGACATTCGGCCATTTATAATTCGCGAATAAAGAGACTAATTTTTTGGCTCCCGGTAGTCTAAAGAACAGTCAAATAAAGTCAAGTTTACAGTGGTAAATACTAACAGTATGTATAGACTGAAACAAGCTGCAGAATGTGGTACCAAACCATGTCGAAATTGCGGAAGATTGGGTTTCACGCAGTGTCGATCGGACACGTGCCTGTTTCGTAAAAATACTCCAAACGGGTGGATGTAGTTACTGATTTACGTTGACGATAGGATAATCGTTAGCAAGGTTGACCAGGAAAAACCTGGAGTGGTGGAGACTATCTGTGGAAAATTGAAAGTCTCATCGCTAGATGATGCAAGGTGGTTTCTTGGAATTCGCATTGCGGAATGTGAAGAAGGAATGTATGGCATTATCAGTTCAGGATACAGTGCTGATACAGGATCAGTTCATCAGAACAGTGCGCAGTGGCCACGTTTTCGGACTGGTTAATGTAAAGGGTTCGAAATACCCAATATATCCAGGTTATTTCAAGTCACGGATTAATAGCCAGCAACTCGCTAACGACATCCAGTAACTACCACAAATTGATAGGATGCCTATTGTATTTGGCGACGTATACTCGTCCTGACATCGCAGCTGCAGTGGTAATTTTGAGTCAATGCGTTGGTATTCCAACGGAGATGGATTGGACGGAGGCGAAGAGAATCATACGTTACTTGCTATCTACAGTGAATTACGGATTGAAGCTCGGTTGCAAGTAGTAATCCGGATTCGACCTATTGGACGACGCAGATTGGGCAGGTGATACGACTGATTCAAAGTCATGTCATGGACAAGCAGGACGGAGGGCTGTGTTGATATATCGACGATTAAAGCGGAATATGTGGCTGTGTCGGAGGCAGTATGGTTGCAGACATTATTGGAAGAATTGAATTTGAAGTAGAAGAATGCTGTGACAATCTATGAGGACAACAGAAGAAGAAGTCGAAGCACAAAGATACGCGCTTTCATTGTGCTAGAGACTTGTGTTTGTCAAGGGTAATGAAACTGGAGTATTGCGCCTATGACGACATGTAGGCTAATGTGTTATCCAAGCCTTTAGGGGCGTTAAAGGAAGAAGTTCATCGGAACTGGGATTAGTAGGTCTGGAAATTTTTGTATTTGCATTACACCTGAAAGGAGGAGTGTTGTAACGTTACTTGAATAAAAGTTCTTGCGTGTGAACCTTCGACAGGGATAGACCGTGTTTAATTTTTCACTCCCGGGTTTCCGAAATGATTCCAACAATGTACGCAGCAATCTTTTTTTTTGTACGTCACCTGATCTTTATTTAGCTCAATATTGTAGTTCATGGATGTCTCTTGCTCTTTATTCTGGTTGTTGTGATTTTTTTGCGTCGTTTTGCTTCTTCCGAAAATTTTCCCTAACCATCTTCTTGTTTTGTTTTTTTTTAATTTTAATTTCTTATTCCCTTTTTCAAATTTTATTTCTTTTATTTGTTTTTGCTTCCTCTAATGGTTTCTCTTCCTCTAATGGTAAAGAGGCTTTCCGTTCGGTCTATGCTATATTTTTTTCTGTTGTTCCTCTTACACAAACGAAGGTTCAAAGGAATCAGATGCCGAGTGAAGGGTGAGTGGTGTGGCTGAAAGAGGGGAATCGCAGTTACTAAGCTCGGAACGAGTGCAGCCTATACACATTTGGTTCTATTGTTTTGCCGAATATTCACTGCGTCAGAGGCAGTTTGCGCCTACAGTTTACACGCGCTTAGTTTAGTTTGTGTATTTTTTTTGAGTATGTGCATGCTGGGGGCTAGCTTTACTCGCTTTTCTCCGTGCCGTCTCCCTAGTCTTTCGCTCGATCATTTCGTTTTTTTCGGTCTCAATGATGCTGGGCAAGTACATAAAGGGGCATCCACCCATTCCCGGCATGAGATTGAGTTGCGCCGTTTGTGGTGGTTCGGGTTGTTGGAGTAGAGGGAGCCGGTTTCAAGAGGACAGTGGGCTTGAAGATGCGGAAGAAGGGGAGAGGATATTTGTCTTTCACATATGTTAGTGTACGTATGGTTCTGAGCTTTCGCTGACTCCCGGTAGGACCTGCCTGATGGTGGGAGATTTTATAAATATTTATATGTATAATTAACTTCTATGATTCATGTTGCTTTTATTCCCTTTTTTTGTGCCTTGTCCTCTTCGCATGCAACTCCAATACACTCTCTCTCTCTCCACTGACTGTCTTGTGTACTTAGATATATTGATATTGTTTCTCTTCGTTTCTCTTTCCTTCCACATTTCGCTTTCTTCATCTCCTCTATTGTACCTGTTTTTCCCTTCTTGTTTCTCTCTCTCCCTTTTTCTCTCTCTCTCTCTATTTCTTTCTCACTCACACACACTTTTTATCTCTTTCCACTTTCATGCACACATATTCTGCACCCATGCTGCAGATCGACGTCCTAATGCAGTTCTCGCAATCGCTTCCGTTATATTACCTTCGAGGGCGCGTTCACTTTCGCTGGCGTAAAGAACTGGGCTGTTTGTGTCACTCTTGTGCTATGATTTTGTTATTTTCTATTTCATGTTACCGGGAATACTGGTATTATCATCATGTATATTAATGTATATATATATATATATATATATATACATATGCCACAACCTCTGCTGCTCCTGTTGCTATTTCTACTTCTGTGTGAGTGAGTGGGTAGATATGCCTTCAACAGCTTTGCATTTTTTGGATGTGGATCTGTGTACGTGTGTGTATTCGTGTGTGTACGTGTGTTATGTACAGAGAAAAAAACTAAATTTACTCCGAGCAAGCGCGCCCGGCGCAACCTAACCGCAGTTTAGTAATACTTCAAATAACGTGTTTAACTTAACTATCACAACATCAAAACAAACAACATAGGCGATACTTTCTTTTTTTTTTCATCTAGTACTTCCGCCGCCTCTTCTTCTTCTGTTTTTTTTCGTCGTTTTGTCTGTTCACCGATGCCACAAATCACAAACGGCAGGCGGCATGCGTAAGGAGAAAGAATTGTCTACCACAGACTTACCGCTGCGAACGGCAATTTGTTTTGCCCTAGCGTCCCTTGTCCGCCGGAAGGTAGGGCAAGACCAGGCTTTTCCCGGTCCCGGTCCCAGGCGACATCGATAGGATAGCGACCGATTGTTTCAGCGTTTTCTTTTTTTCGTTTTGGGTTTCCATTTAGTTGCAGTTATCAGCTAAAAGTAGCAATTGGTAGTACTCAGAGCTATCCTTTCTATGCTCTTTCACAAGGTTCTAGTCTACACTGGCTGTTCGACTAAGTCATGTGTAGGGCGCGTGTGTTTGCAGCTATAGACGGGCTAGACAACAATTGTAACTCACGTGTAGCTCTTATGGTGTGCTTTACGCCCTCTTTCACTCTCTCTCTCTCTCTCTCTCTCTCTCTCTCTCTATTTCTCTCTTTCTCTCTCTCGCTTCCTTTCGGCTGTTTTCCATATTCTTCTCTAGATTCGGTTGGGTTTGCTTTTGTTACTGTTACTGTTTATGTTCGCCCTATGTTTTAGCCACGCAACCTCAGCGTTCTGCTTCTTAAATAGCAGCCGCACGATGCTGCTGTAAGAATCCAAAGCAACCAAACATTAATTTTCTTTTTCTTTGTTTTTCTCTTCTTCTATGTATACATTTGACTATACATATGTATCATCTATTATTTGACTCAGTGTATAAGCATTCGGACATGCATGTACACGCGCATTCGAGAAAAATAACGCATGGATACATACATCGCTAGTGACTTATTACGTTAGTTTTCAGCTATGTTCTTTCCAGAAGAAGCAGCAGTGTGTAATGTCGATTCTAAATAGTTCTATCGACATAAATATAATTACAACGCATTCTTTTATTTTTCCCTAAACCTTTTGCTGTTTCTAACTCTCTTTGCGTCTCAACCCCCTTCGCTTCCCTTCGCTGTTCGCTAGAGGCTTCCCCGTTCAGCATCTTCGTTCCAACACCAGGTTTGTCCCACTGTTCGTTTATTATTTGTCCAGCTTAAACACGTAAGCTCCTTCTTCTTTCCCGCAGAAGAAGGCGTTTGTATAACATGTTGATTACCGCTAATATGTCTACCCTTGCCCGTCGTGTAAACGCCCCACCACATGGCGACCCGCACAGCACACGTATGGCCCTCTAGCTTTGCAGCGCCGAGTGGACTTGCGCTTTGAGTAAGTGTGCACGTACTTACTGCACCTGCTGTCTACTACATAAGTAGTGGCAGAAGTTCTATGCATGTCTTTGGCTGCTGCTGATAATTACTAGACCTCGTACACGCCGCGCCTACACATGGAGCAGCGTCGCAGCAAACAGGATCCTGGTGGGATGACGTTCGCTTCGTACACGCTCCACAAACTAATTCAACTTCCGGCCGATTGCGTTCTTCTTTCCAGCAGAAGACAACTTGCACTATTGTTGTGATCTGTGTTTGTGTGTGTATGTGTGCTTGTGTGTACGTGTTTGAGTGGGTTTAAAATTATCTTTTGGTTTTTTTTAATTGGACCGACCAGTTGTCATAACACATTCGGGCCATTATTTTTTTGGGGGTTTCGAGGGTTTCGTAACGTGTTAGAAAACATTAAAACTCCGGCTGACAAACGGCAAAAACAAATTTGTCTTTCGCAATGCCAGCTTGACGAACGGCTCGAAGCAGGAACAGCTAAGGACAATCGCGAGCGCAAAACTCGAAACAACCGAATAGAATCTCTCTACCACTCTATTCAACATTTGATCCCGAGACGTACTGCGACACCTGCGCGAATGCTGAGTGTGTCATATCGTATATGCGTAGGTGTGGTGTATTTGCTGTGCTTATGCGTGTTGCTGCTGTTCCTAGCTACATAAATTCGTTCCCACCCACCAATACACTGTCGAGAACCGTCGAACCGTGCGCGTGTGGCCGAGTGTTTCAATGCAGCTGCTACTCCGGACCGACATTGTCCGTCTCGAACGTATCATTCTCGTCGTTTTCTGCTAATGTCATCTAAAAATAGAAAAAGGTGTTAGTGTGAAAGATAGAGAAATAGGTTGGACATTATCTCTAGAATGTAAGCAATGGTCCAGTTGTCAATTGTTTTACTAGCAGCACAGAAATGAGGCGGACGCACCTGGAAGCGTAGCCTCGCGGCGAGCGCCTGCGGATCGATAGGCATCGGATCCTGCCCTTCCATCCCCCGGGGATCGCTCGTCGGATTGCCATCTCCACCGTCCCCCTCCTCATCCGGGTCGACATCGCGATCGGCCCGGTCCGACTCCGGATCCGCTTTCTCCTCGGACGGCGGTGACGGGGGCGGTATGCGGGCCTGATAGTAGGCCCGGTTCTCCTCGAGCCGGTCCAGAATGTCCTGTGCGTCAGGGCGCACCAGCTCGGCCCATGCCTCCCACAGAGGGTGTACGATGTAGTCGATGAAGCCGACCTGCGAGCTCTCGACCGTGGCCGAGCGGCGGTCGCACATTGGCGACACGTCCATTCCTGCTGCTCGCTCCCTGTCGCCCTGGCGGAAGAACTCCTCCATCAGGCGGCGCACCCAGCGCCGGTACAGAGGCAGTGGCTTGGTGGGGTTGCTCAGGTCCGCGCAATGCACCAGGTTCTGCAGCACCTGGATGCGGTCGGTGTAGCTATCGAGTAGGCGGAGCAGAACGCCGCTGCCACTGCTGCGAGACTCGGATGGGCCTTGGTTGCCCGATATGGCCACCTTCTTCGTCTCCACCATCGTCTTCAGGTCCGCCAGCAGCGTCATATGTTTGGACATGTCGGTCGAGAGCACCATATCGATCACCATCTTGCGGAACGTGGCACGCTGTTTCCTGGAATCGGGTTTCGGAGGTTGTAATGCGCAATATGATCGAGGATTATCAGCAACATAGGACCGGCATATGACGGTCAAATCCGTACACGACCCCCCAAACCTCTAAATACTCACTTCGGAAGATTTCGTAGAATGTTGCAGTCATCGTTCTGCATTAGCTTAAAGGCAACCGCCAGATGATGATTCTCCAACACGGATTCATCGTTATACATAAGCGCAAGCTCCGAGCCTTTGGTAGATAAGAATAATAAAAAAAGAGAGAGGAGTTAGAACAAAAACAAAATAATACGAATCAACTCCCAAGCAAGTTTTGTGTCATCCAAAGTCGGCATGCTTGCGTACTCACTAGAGTTGATGAGAAACTGGTTTGTCAAGCCAGGATGGTCGACGTCGTGTATGCACGCTGCGACCAGAGCGGCGCATACCTCCAGTGGTGTGAACACGCCGTCCAGCGCCGGACTGTGCAGCAGCGCGTGGGTACTCTGCGTGACGTCGGCCGCGTGTAGCGAGTTGTGGAACGGATTGTCCGCCACGTAGTGATCCTCGACCGTGCTAACGAACGCTAGTAGCACCGTTGGTGGTATGGTGAGTGTGCGAGGGATGTTTCGATCCTGGCGAAACGAGCGAGAATGTTAGACCGATGCGATGGATTGGTGACAGCACCCCTTGGACGCGGGCTCACCTGAAACACCGTGTAGGCCACTGCAGTCAGCGGTCGATTTCCAGTGAGTGTGCCGATACGGAAGATGTCCACGCCCCACTGATCGACTTGACCGAGTAGGGCACCGAGCTCCGCTTCGTCGGCCGCCGTCGCCGTTGGCACACCGTACGGTGGTAGCCGCTCCGCCAGACTATTGCCTCCTACACCGGCCGCACCCGAGAACGAGTTAGTGTGCTGCAACGGCCGCTTGAAGCCGCTGATCTCCGACATCCGGCCGGCGGCACCTGTCGGCCGGCCGATGAGCGCACTGCCCATGGGCACCGGGGCAGACGGGACATCCGGCTCCTGCTGCTTATCTGCGAAACAGATCCAAACTCAGCGACTCACGGATACGTTTAGCTTAGCCTAGAAAATCGAGCGAACAATTCTACAGTACCTAAGAATGTTGTACAAATGTACTCGCTGATCTGATTGCCCGACTTGCTCGACTCGCTTAGGTGTGACAGTTCCTTGTTGAGTAGTCTCTTGAACTGGAAAGAAGGAAGGTAATCACGCGAAACTCATCAGATACCGCCTCTGAATTGCATAAGAATCCCATCGTACCTTCAGCGAGGCCATATCAGAGACGCTGCGATGTGTTTGAACCGTTTCGAGCTGTTCCAGGCACCACTCGAGCTCGTCTATCGTTACCGAAGTGAGCTGCCGCAGGTCGCCTTCTGCTTCCTGTTGTTCATCCGCGCTCTCGCCACCACTGTGAAAACAACTGGAATGAATACACATCCGGTGCTCCGGTCCTAGCACCCTAGCTTACCCTGATTGATCCGTGGAGGTGCCGTCCGATGCTCGTCTTGTCGGCAGTGTGTCAACAGCCTCTGCGTCGGGCAACGCTGAAGAGAGCGCGTACAGGTTCGCTCGCACTGTACGCATGCTAGCTAAAATCTGGGCAAACGGCGTAACAATCAGATCATCGTGATGTCCTCCCGAGCCGCCACCGCCGGAGCTGCCCATGACACTGCTGGAACGTTTGAGAGTGGATGAGTGAATGAGGGGTACGTAGCACGGGGCCGCTCCGTTAGGAGGCGGTGTGGTTCAAATTACTCACGTAGTTCTCTCGGTGGTCGCCGACGTTACCACGGTCGAGGCCGAGCCGATCACTGTTGCCGCATTACTGGACGGAGATGAAGCGATCGACGACTGCAGGATTGACGGTTCCTCCAACGTGGTCTCCTTTAGTTGAAACGAAACGTCACGCCCCATGTGGCCCCCACCGGTGGACAGCATTCCCCCGCTGCCACCTCCACTGGCCGCGTTGGAGTTTGATGTGCCTGAGCCGCTGCTGGCGCTACAGCGCGCCGCGAGCAGCGACGTCGAGGACACCTTCGGTGAGATCTCGAAGTCAGAGTCCGAACGGTACAGGAAGGACTCGCGGCGCTGCGGAAGCGCGGCTGAGAGCAGCGACCCCGGCCCACCCGGACCACCGTCGCCGGACTGAAGGAGCAGCGGTGAGCGGCGATTCGAAAAGCCACCAGCAACGCTCATGACACCGCTGGCGGGCCCACTCGCCGTGCCGTCTGCATTGTCCATGAAGCTTTAGTAGTGAAAAAGTAGGCAGTAGGCAAAGGAAAGTAAGATAAAATGTTGCGCATGCAAACAAGCGTATACCTATGTGATGGCATCCGATACCGCATTAGGTAAAAAAATAAAACAAACCACACTTCCCATTAGATCGACCCGAATGCTGTGCTCATCCCCACGGAAACGAATGCATCTCGAACGAATGTACAGCTGGCATCCCTGGTTTCGTTGATATTTCTACATTCATCCACACAAGTGCTCGCTACTAGGTAACATGGCAAAGGATTAAAAAAAAACGAGTTGCCCTGGTAAAATAATAGGGACGTCCGAGGCGTATCATTTCGCACTAGTCGGAAAAATTATCTTTTTCACCAAGCAGCGGAACGACGTAATAACAGCTCACGCGAAATGTGAAACACACGTAACTAATGTTGCCCTCGTCCACTGCCATACGCCGGATTTCTCGCTTTCGGTGGCCCCCAGGCTAATCAGAAATGTTCTGTTTTTG
The DNA here is from genome assembly GCA_034621735.1 of Anopheles plumbeus. Classification (NCBI taxonomy): domain Eukaryota; kingdom Metazoa; phylum Arthropoda; class Insecta; order Diptera; family Culicidae; genus Anopheles; species Anopheles plumbeus. Next base: position 2,179,856 of record JAOEFI010000001.1, on the reverse strand, counting down.
GCTTGACATGGCTCCGCAAAACCCCATGAAATACTTGAGGTTAATTGTTTCGGACCAACGCCGAAGAACTGTCGAGTGATTGGTCACGGTTTCCCTGTATGCTTGTATGGCCGGTGCAGAATTGCTGTTGTTCTTGTTGATGATGGTGTTGATGGTACCGACGATGATGATGACCCTCGTGAAAAAAGGAATGGTGAGAGACACACAGCATCAAACTTAGCGCCGCCAGTTGTCGAAAAGAACACTACAAATAAATCCCGCCGATTCTAAGCGTGCCCGAGAAAGGTTCCCAAGTTGCGAGAGCATCTGTTGTAAGGCTGCTGTTGTGTATAGGCCTCGGTTACGCCTGGCACCTACGATTATATAATGAAACGACCAAATTACGCACCAATTACGCTCACGAGTGTCGTGTGAAGCCGGACCAGTGCGCAGTTCAGTGGTGTGGTCCTGCCCTAGACCGCACTGTATTTACTCCCCACGAAGGGGTTTAATTACATGTTTAAGGCTTTTGCTGTGAGATTGCATTTAATAGCAATCAACATATCAATAAATTTTCGACGAACCGACAGGAAGCGGGCAGGCCAGCCGGTACATCTTCCCATCTCCCGTCGTCTACAGACATTGTGGTTGCACACGCTTTGGAAAATTAGAAGGTAGAGCGCAAGTCGTTAGCTTGGAATCGGAACAGGGTCGTAACGCGATGTACATAAAACAGCTGTTCCACGCTTCCGTCCAGCGTTTACTCGTAAACACCATCCCCCTCTCCCCACCAGGAGCACCACAACACCTCTTGAGTTTCCACCAACGGCTTCA
>JAOEFI010000001.1:2129341-2168087 GCA_034621735.1 Anopheles plumbeus | reverse complement strand
GGAATAGTCTTGAGAAATGAAGGGGTTGGCGTTCATCTCAGCGCATGCTTATGCATACCTTCTAAATGCGTTCGAGATGTTCGGATGTCAGCACTTTTGTCCTGCACGGGGACAGTAATGTGGTGGTGGCGATGTACTTGATGTGAGCGTTATCTGAATTCCATGGAATGGTGTGGCTAACCATCCGCTAGCGCAGGCGGATGTTAAGCATCGAGCAGCAGAATGGGCCGGGTAAGCGAAGGGCCGATATACATTTTGCGAGAGTGGTGTAATTGTTTGCAAAACCCCTTAACAATCGTCTTTCTGTATTTTATGTGTGTTGTGATAGAAATCTCCCGTCAATTAATGGAACACATTGCATACCCATAGACGTAGAGGCAGATATACATAAAGTTTCATCACCACCAACATAAAAAACACTCGATCCACTTAAATCAGAAAAGGCCATGAGGATAAACAACCCAGGTCGCAACGAAATTCCAGGCGAAGTAAAAGTGTCATCAAGCACATCATACAGGCATTTGGCTTTGGTTGACAAAGATACAAAGTAGTTTATAAACAGGAACTCTAAATTCAAAACATTAAACAGAACCTCATAAGAAGTAGGACACAAAAAGCATGTAAACGTTCAACAATCTTTTATATAAAACAAGTACCGAAAATTGAGAACAACGTCCAGTCCATCGGCGATGCTTGACGATAAAACCCGTGTTGTTTTAATGGCATTCTTTCGGATTCACTTTCATTCACACCGCGTGTGTCCGTATCATGTGGGGATGACATAGTGTCCACGTAGAGAAGAAGGAATGCAGGGTTCGGCGTTCAACTTAGCGCATGTGTATGCGCATTCTCTGGATGCGTGCACAATGTTATAATAGGATGTAACCAGTTTTGTTCTGTTTTTGTTCGTTCCGACCAAAAACCGTGCGACGGGACGCAACAGCCAGAAGAGACCGGTCTCATAGCGTGCGCGACGGCGCGTAGAAGGACACCGTCTCAAGCAGCCAAGGAGAGTCAAGCTCACCCAGCAGCACCTTACCGATCAGCCCAGCCTGAGCATTGGAGCGCCTTCGCTCCAAAGGCATCAGACCAAGTAAGAAGGAGGAGAAGCAAGCATACCCCCAAAAGCACGAAAAATGTCAAAGCGGCTGAACCTTCTCTGAATGCATCCAAACATACTCCAAAGTGCAACACACCAGCGCGTAGTACAATAACTTCAGGTAAGACGGGTCAGATAGGCCAGACGACAACCGCTTCACCAGGCCAAGCAACTTATTCACTCGAGGATCTTCTCATAGTGCAAGTGGAAGGACAGACTACAATCCAGGTGCACCCCAAAGTCGCAGACAAACGAGACACGGGGCAAGGAGGACCCACAGACGGAGTAGATGAAAAGTTAAGGAGAGCTGGAGCGGGAAAAAGAGATTACAGAACATTTATCGGGACGTAACGTCAGAGAGTTAAAAGAGCACTATTGGAGGAGCGAGTCAATCAAAAATTGGAGGGAAACACAATCGCGGTCGCGGAAGAAATCGTTAAGGAAGAGGATGAAAAGTAGTGGAAGTAGTAGTAAGGACGTGTTACAAGTGCACTACCAAGACAGACGTGAGTTAGTAAACTTAGATTACGAACTAACGACAGTGAGAAAAAAAATTAATATAAGTGTCGAAGATTATCATAAAAGGGTCAGCGAACTGCTTGCGCTAATTGTAGCAAGAGTCAGAACTCATCAGGAATACAAAGGTAAGAATGCGGACTTTTTACGTACTTTCGTCAAAAATCAGAAAATTCGTTTGTAAGGTGTTTAGATCGCGAAACAAGGTTATTAGTGAAAGTAGCGGCCCGCGAGAATTTAAGTAAAGAATATCAACACTGTCTACAAATCACTAATATGAGTTCATGATCACCGCTTCATCCAGAGACAAAAATGTACACTACCAAACATGTGCAAAATTGTGCGAACACTCAATCCCCAAGTGGATCGAGAAGCTTTGTTAAAAAAAAAACAGAACCCATGGACGAGGATCCTTCTGCATCCAGCAGATTTCAACGCCAAACGAACGGAATACAGATACCAGTAGACAATAGGTGCTATGAAAACCAAACCGAGACAGTAGTGGAAGAGCTCGAAAATAAACACGCAACCTAGGACCCGGAGGATTTTCGACTTCCATCCGTTCTACGACGGGTTGGTTGGTACTGAAATATTGCTAGACTAAAATTTAAATTTAAATTTGGATAGAGCAACATTCGAGACTACGCTAAGCCCCAATGAAGTGCAAACTATTTCTATTTATTTTTATACTCCTTCAATTACTTCGCAAATAACTAAAATAATTAATCAATCCTTTGATTAATTCGAATCCAAAATTAGAACAGATAATTTAAGCCAAGCTGAAATGAATGCTATTATACCGATACTAATGTCATTGGAAAATATCTTTCACAATCCCAAAACGAAATTTATTTATTTATTTATTTAAAAACATTAAATTGTCCGCCAAGACGGCTAAACAATAGCAAAGAGAACAAAGAGATTGGTCAGGACATGGTCGAGAAGATGAAAACCTAAAGCCTAAGCCTAAATTAACATACACTACAAATGTTGAATGTAGAATTAGAACTTCTGATGAACTACCGGTGTACCAGAGAAGCTACCCAAACCCCGGTTCCTACAAAGAGGAAGTAGAAAAACAAATTTCCAAATTACTATTTGACGCCATCAGCGTGGAACTCTCCACTTTGGATTGCACCGAAAAATTCGGATGGGTCAGGAGGAAAACAATTTAGGCTAGTAGTAGATAGGAAACTTAATCAGAAGACACACTCTGAAAAATACCCTAAGCGTCGACCCCAAAACATTTTGGACCAACTGGGAGGAAATGGCTATTTCACTGCGCTTGAACTTGCCTCTAGTTTCCATCAGATCAAGGTAACTGAAGCCGATGTTGAGAAAACGGCATTCAGCGTGAACAATGGCATGTACGAGTTTTTAAGAATGTCGTTTGGCCTCAAAAATGCTCCGGCAATTTTCACACGCATAATGGATGACGTCCTTCGCAAGTGTATAGGAAAAATGTGGTAAGTCTACATGGACGATGTAGTAGTTTTCGGGAAAAACCTCCACAAGGATATGAAGAATTTAAACATGGTTTTGACTATATTACGACAAACCAACTTTTAAATTCAACTCGAAAAATCTAAATTTCTTCGTAAGTAAGTAGAATTTCTTGTGTTTGTTATCCCAGCCGAAGGAATTCAACCAAATAAAGATAAGAATATTACCATACGCAAATGGATCACACCGACCACTATACGAGCATTTAGACGTTTTCTCGGAATGGTAGGATACTGAAGTGGTTTTGTGCAAGGCTTCGCACGGCTTACAAAGCCTTTGACTAGTCTTTAAAAAAGGAGAATTAAATTCTGACTCGAAAAAAAAAAGCAGAGACCAAATGTTTTGAATAAATGAAACTAATCCTAACTGGAAATGATATCCCCGCTTACCCAGGCTTTAGTAAGCCATTCCTAATAACAATAGCATCTAACTATGCCATAGGCGCCGTGCAGAGTCGAGGAGAGATCGGGCGGGACAAACCAATTCATTTTGCCTCTCGTATGCTTAACAAAACAGAGGAAAATTTCTCAGCAACGGAAAAGTAAATGTTAGCTACACTTGTAAACAAACAATGGCAATAGTAGTGTGGGAGTGAGTGTCGGTCACTGGGGATGAGGGTCTGCGCAAGCTATAAAAACGCGCGCAGTACTGTGGACGCAGCGGTGGACACTCGCAATCCAGACAGTGAAGAAAGAACACACACATTAAATAAACGACACAAGCAATTCTACATTAGTAGGAAAGTATAATGACACAATCCATAGTGTAACGAAAAGAACGCCTGAAGAATTGCTGCTTAGGATATCACGTAACCCAGTAAGTACAGAAGAAATAGATAGGGTACGAGAAAAATTAACGATCAAGTGGTTGTGAGACTTAAAGAAGCTCAACAAAAACAAATGAAAATTCAAAATGAGAACAGGATTGCACCTCCAGAATTTACAAACATAAAATTTCACAAAATTCATAAAACGAATGTGAAAAACATAAGAAGCTGATCTAGAAATCTTACATGAAATCTTACATAATATTAGTTGAATGGGGTTACGATGAGCCAGGAGGCTCAATTCTTGAGGAAGGGGTAGTTCCCACAGTATTGATAAGCTGTATTGTATATGTGATTGTATTAATTTAAGCTACTATTTAAGTTATAAAATCCAAGAACAAGGTTCAGTTTGTAAGCAACCACGAACGAGAGTAGTTCTCTCGCTAACTATCATATACAACATTATGTTCATAATGGAGAGAGGTGAGAGTCTTCGCCGTTTTGCTACCAGGCAAACCGGCATCAGACCACGACTCCTATCGCCCAATCTCGATGTTGTCGTGTTTGCTAAATTATTCGAACGAATGGTCCTCTATCGCTCAGACAGGTGGTTGGTGCTTAGCGCTTCTTGTAACCGAGTTTGAAATTACTCATTCTCGGAGCGATATGATGGCCTCTATTTGTCTGGATATCACGGGCGCTTTTGACTCAATAAACGTCAGCTTGCTGTGTCAAAAGATACAGGACGCGGCATTAGGACCGCGCTTAAATAGCGTTTTATTCAATCCTTTCTCGGTAATGGTAATGAATTTCAAACACGGCCTGTCCGAGATCACATGTGTTAGCTATTATAGACTGCCTCAAGGGTCCTGTTTGAGTTCCTTGTTTTATTACTTTTACGTGAGAGATTTGGGTGCTCAATCGCCTTTTCGTATGAAACACGAGAAATAGATGTTATCGCTTGATGGTCTGATATAAAGATAGTAATCGTATATCTTGTACTTTACTTGCTGTACTAAATGCTATGGTAAGTTAGATGATAACTTAATAACAAATTATTGCTATGCCAACCGCTTGGTGCATCTAGTCTTCGTGTGTTAAGATTGTGAGACAGCTACAGAGATATTGACTCATGTTTCGCGCCAAGTTGTTCTTTTAGACAATTGGCGGACGACGGTGTTGTCTTAGTCGCAAGCAACAACACCGCCGGAAAACTGAAATGCTGATTTTCTCTTTTTACTACGATACCGTAGGGAATAGACGAAAAGGCATTGCAAACCCAAAATTTGATTTGTTCTTATACGGATCAAAAATAACCATTGCCCAATTTTTTAGATACCTAGATGTATGGTTCGATAGTAAAAATGTGTGGAGAAGTCACATTAACTATCTAGCGCAAAAATGCGCTAAAAAATCAACTTTCTCCAGACGGTATCAGGGTTCTGGTGGGGCCACACCGAATCGATCTTCTGAGACTGTATCAAACAACGATGCTGTCTGTCTTGGACTATAGGTGCATATGCTTCCACTGGGCGTCCAAGGCGCATCTTATTATGCTCGAAAGAATCCAGTATCGTTGTTTAAGAATCGCACTAAGGGCAATGAAGTCCACGCATAACATGTCCCTAGAAGAGATGTACGCTGAAGAGATAGTTGGTAACTATCAGAGGGGATTCAAGAAAGGCAAATCGACCACTGATCAGATCTTCACCATGCGGCAGGTCTTGGAGAAGATGGCGGTGTTGCAAAAGAACACCTACCATGTCTTCATAGACTTCAAATCCGCATCTGATAGCATACCCAGGGCAAAATTGTATCAAGCCATGAGCTCGTTTGGAATCCCGGCTAAAATTACCAGGCTTGTAACCTGTACCAGGCTCAAGTCCCAAGACTGTGTGTTTTGGTGCGCTTAACGTAAAAAAATAAATTTTTATTTTCTTGAAGTCTTCGAGTCGGTTTCCGACAACGGTTGGCTTAACACTAACTTATTCTAACTCGATCCCTTAGCTGCTGTCCCTGACATTCCTAACGATAATCTGATACCGTGGGACGGTAGTTGTTTTCGCGCGCCGTAACGCACGAGAACCGTGGGATGGTTGCAGCGATGCGCGTTGGTGGTTATTGTTTATTTCGCGCGTGTAGATCGGGTTGCTCGGATCGGGTCTGCCTGCATCGAGATGCATCGTTTATGCAGTCTCAGCTTAACATATATATGTATGTGCTCGCATCACGCCAAATCTGCCGGCATCAAACTTGGCACAGAGATGGCTGATTTTACCAGTTTACAATTTTTTAAGTCCTATGCCAGGATTCCGCCTCCTTCCTACCCCTCTCAAACACCCTTTCGCTCAAACTATCGAAAAAAATCATTCCTCGGCAGGTAGTCTATCGAGTTCGACCAAAATTGGCACAAACACTTCTTCAGCCCCACACAATATGTGACAAATTTTGATCCTTCTAGAAGGGGGGAAAGGGGAAGCTCCCATATTACCCGTTTCCACAAAATCGTGCTTTGGGCAATATGGGTATCGTTTTCGTTGTTTTTGGAGTCTCTAAGTCGATTAGTTACACTTAGAATTCTCAACTCCACCTCCGAAATGAAGACTAGGTAGCCTCTGATTCTCTTAGAATGATCGTTTTGTCTGTTAGTTTTAGTAACATGGTGTCTTCGGTAGAAGAACTAATTGAATCCGTGTATCCGTCAGTCTCACAAAAATACCATGAAAGAATATGGTTAAAAGAAAACGCAATCCTAGTTCCAAAAAATGACGACGTTCGCGAGATTAATGCCGAGATGTTCAAGAAAGTGCCAGGACCTGATCGATGAAACTTGATCGATAGAAAATCGCCAAAGTAAACTTGATCGACACAATTAACAGAAGCATTCATGTATATGTTAATTTCCAACATAAAACCCTAAACAGTAGCTTGCCCCTACATTACATTTCATTCAGAGTTTATGTTTATGTTTATGTTTATGTTTATTTTTACAACTGTCCGCACTTAGCTTAACAGAGGTTAGCTTAATAGATAAGTTAAATGATAACTTAGATAATAAAAACAAACAAAAGAAAGGAGCGAACAGAGAAAAGCGGGACTACAACTAAGAATGGGGCGTGAAAGAGGAGCATAGGTGGGACCGGAATGAGAAGAGGGAGAGAGAATAGTCAAACATAGATGAGGAGGAGTTAAATCGGCGCATCGCCCGCAGGAGAGGCTCAGCAGCACCTGTGGCTGTTCGACGAGTTGGAATCGCCAGAGGAGGACGAGGACGGAGGAGATGTGAGGGAGCGTAAATACCGACGGAAGATAGGAGCGATGGGGCGTAGATCTCGTTGGATAGGAGAGCAGCAATGACTATTATTTGAGCCTGAGTACGGCGGTCCTCCAGTCCCGCTAAGCCCAGCAGTTGGCAGCGTACGGGATACGGAAGCTGTTCACAACGCTTGTGTTGGGTGCACCGCGGTGATCGGAGAATTCGCGGAAGACGACACCGCAAGGCCAGGTGGCTGGATCCAAAGCTGGGTCCAAAGAGTTGGGTAACTGCTACGCATGTATTGGTGCGAACGTCGTCTGGTTGCTGACAGATAGCTTAGAAGACAAGATCCATAATCCCATAAAGAGAGTAGCTTCCTATAAGTCGAGGGACAAACTCGCAAGAGGGCCATTTTAAAGTGCAAACGGCGAAGAGTAAATAATTTTTAACCTCACCTCACGAGAGAGTCTAAAGAATGAAGTCGCCAATTTGAAGGGCGTTAGTGAATACTATCAGCTAACTTTAAAAGAATGGATAGCAAGTTCGGTCGATGAAAGCCTATCCCCACCTCTTCACGGTACCGGCTGGCTAGAAACCCCGGGCTAACGGAAAAGGTTGGTCGGGTTGAATCGGTACTGTACCGGTACCGGGGCGACCCGTATGAAATCGGGAAAATCAGTTAGTGAATAAATAAAAGAAACTGTATCGGTAGAAGTACCCACCCAGAAATCTTTTTAAATAACAACAATTCTTTTCTAAACTTTAGTTCTTTTTTAACAAATACACCACTTCAAGAGTCGATGTTTTGTTGAAGATAATAGTGTGCTAAAGCAACTTAATGACAATCGGAAATATTCCGAGCCCCAGTAGTCTATTCCAAACGTCAAAAGACCCAGAAAAGCGAGAACTAAAAAAAATTCGCTCGAAGATGAAAATGTGATGGCTTGATGCGACAAGCAAAAGTATAGAGCCGAAATGGCGAAGCGTAGGAAAACTGGGGGAAATTGAATGACGTTGCATGCTGTTAGATCGAAGACCTTGTCTCCGTATTTAGGTGATTCGCATCCGTACCCTCTGTTGTCCCGATCGTCGATTCGAATTACGATTACATTACCGCATTACAAACGCAGGATGCTGTTTTTTTGTTTTTGTGTAATTAAAAGTACAATGTGTGAAAGCAACGTCAAACTGAAACGGGAATCATATTTTGAAATTCCTGGTGGCCGTTAGGTGCAGGGCACTAGATTTCCCGCAATGACACAGGCAAGAAAGCTTGGCTGATTTAAATCTATTCTAATCGGGGTTTCCCCTGCCTGTGAATTGTGGTGTTGTACTTCCGGATTTGAACAAATTGTGCTTCTACGCCTGCCAATAGGGAATCAGCATATGAATACTGAGCGTAACATTGTAAATAATGCTGCCTAATGTCTTTTGGCAGAAATTGCCAGATTTGTTCATTTATGATATTCTACTGGTACTACATTCTATATTAATGTAACAAATTATTTCCACAACCTGAAAACCTCGCTACGCGTATTCTTTCTCGCCCTCCATTCTTTGTTTTCTTGTTTTCTCGCCATTCCTCTCGCTACGTCATGCTATCCTCCCGCTTTCTTCTTACGTTTCCACTGCTTCCGTCGCCAGAATTTTCCAACGCTGTCAATGTCAGGCAGAGGCAGCCGGCTGAACTAGGCGCCACCTTAGTTTTCCGCGGAATCGGAACCGGAGTCATCATTGTCCGATTCGTTTGCCAGTTCCGTTGTAGTAGTGGTGGCGGTGGTTGTTGAGTTGGTTGTGTCCAGGAATGATACGGCTGGTTCTGGAAGTTCGCTAACCGTGGTGCCGGATGTGGATCCAACAGCTTCAGCAATGGTGGTGCTAGTAGCGGTGGTTACTGCTGGAGTGTCGCGGTCAGCGTCGGGAATGGTGGTGCCGTTGGATGTCTGCATCTCTGGGACATTGACTTCCTGCTGGCCGTTCGATACAGAAGCCGGTTCAGCTTCTCTGATCACGTCGCTAGCAACACCATCCATAGGTACCATCGTCGTTCCGTCGGCATTGTCTTCGGTCTCCATAAGGGTTGTCACGGCGCTGGTAGGCTCATCGCTAGCCGGTGTTGTCTCCGGCTTGGCGCTGGTCGTCGTTCCGGCTGTTGGTTGCTGAGTGGCTACTGCTGGTGACTCCGAAGAGACTGGTGTTCCAACTGTTGCCTCCTGAGTAGCTACTGCAGGTGACTGCGAAGAGGCTGGTGCTCCAATTGCTAGCTCCTGAGTAGCTGCTGCTGGTGTCCCGGCCCTTGCTTGCTGAGGGGCCTCGGAAGAGGCTGGTTGGCCAGCGGTAACTTCAGTTCCTCCGGTGGCTGAGGTGCCATTAGTTGGAGTAGATTCTGGTGCAGGTGTGGAGGGTGAAGTCGTTACTGGCTCTTCCGTGGTAGTGGTAGTGGTAGTGGCGGCGTTGTTGGGGTTTGGGGTCTCGGTACTAGAATTGTTAGCTATGGCATTCATTCCTATAGCGGATTCCATTTCCGGCAGAGATTGCATTTGAGGGGCCGGCTTCGCGATGCAACAGGCGCCCATGACCATCAGGACTAGCAGCAGATTGGAGATATTCATTCTTGCAAAAGGATCCTACAATTGAGAAAAAACAAAGCAAACGCTAAAAGGGGTATCTTAGTGACTCGGTCCAGTGGCAGAACTTTATAGCGAAATCACAGCTAACTGTCGTCCTCAGACAGCCTGTCTTGTCCAATATAGCACTCTTCGGTACTGCAGCGCTTCATCTCCTAGGCGCGCATCGCCTGCTTCACGAGGGGGAACTTAAGGTGAATTGACAGAATGCTATGTTGTCGCATTAACATAATCGCAGCACTTATAAAAGCAAGAAACCAATAACTTGGAATGTCGTATGATCCCATATCCACGAGAATGTTCCTGCAGCACACGGGACGACTATGACGGTATACACAACTGACAAGCGGTGTTGGTTGATGGATTAAGTTGACCACGTTACACGCTGGTTGCTGGACGTTTCTGTTCGGGTAGCCTGAATGGTGTTTTCTTTGAAGGTGCCGGGTTGCGTGGATAAAATCAGAAACTAAACTGATGCACGGAGCCGGCGGTCGAAATCTCCGCTAAACTCAAATCGGCCAACGTATGAAAATGCCGCACCGAAACACAAGCACACATTGACTATCACCAGGGATTGAGTCACTAATTGAGCCAATTCGGCAAAGGTGCATCCGTCGTCATACGCTACTTACGGCCTTTTCTAGCTACTTGCACTACAGAAGCACTTTTATTCGTGTGGTTTTTCCGCAACGACTTTTAAATTGCTGTCGACTGGACCGCTGAACAACTAGTGAATGAAATCGACCGGTGCCGGCGCTTTTATAGCGGCCGCCGCCGGCAGCAATAGTGAGCGAGACAGCTAGCCGGCACGATGATCCTCACTTGCCCCCGCCCGGCCCGTGACACCGCAACCTCCGCGCCAGAAGTTTCGCGCGCAATACGGGCGCTCTCGTCGCAGCGCAGCCACACTCGGAAGAAAATTTAGTGAGAGAGCTAGAACCCTCCGCGCGGATGATCTCGAAAGGGACAGGGATGAGTAACAAACACTGCTTGACGAACAACGTGCAAATGGTAACGCTAGGCGGGAGATAAAGCGGAAGTCAAAAGGAAACCATGTTCTGTATGTTATTTTGGAGTGAAAGAATTTGCAGATGCATTCCCAACACATGGATTTTTACACAAAGAGGCGAAGCCTACTAGAAGATTTTCCGTTCGTTGTCCCTTTCTGGAATGCTTCGACCTTGAGCCCAGCGTTAAACCGACGAAAGCATGGGAGAGATATATCTGCACTACAGTTGACGCGGGGCTGTTTGGGTTGTGAATCATCCTGTCAAATCCTTGAAGCATCCACTGTTTGGAAGAACTCTAGAAACAAAGTATTCGCTGTATTAAAATGGCAGCAATTTTATTCTGCACGGAAAACTGTAATACACTGGTAGCGAAATAGTTGGCCTGAGTCTTATCTGAATCCCACGGAACGGTGTGGCCGAACCCAATGCTAGCAAGCGAAGGTAATGCAGCGGGTAGCTGTGAAAGAGCAGATGAAAAGTGATGGGCCCCGCACGCTACACCCAAGATCTTGTGATATCGTGTTTATCTCGATCGATCGTAACCTTCGGACGGAAGCTGCCCAATTAGCTTCGATTGACTCCAAGGTGCTACTGTGTGTGTGTTTTTTTTATTTGGAAAACAATTTGTCTGACTGCGCACACCCATCGTGGCATTGCCGTAGTGGTGCACTTCCTTCGCAGTCCACGCTCGAGATTCCTGAGGTGTGCGCTGAACAGCGGCGGACAGGGGGAGCGGAGACATCAAGGATTACTGTAGCGAAAAAAAAGAAGAAAAAAACAAATTCTGGCTGATGACAACCACCACACTGCTGGTGGCTGTCACACCACCGCTACTGGATCTGCCAGTGGCCGGGCAAAGGCGCGTTCGAAAGGGCCTTGCTGATCCGTCGGATCAATCTGCCTACCTAATCACGGACGTTCAATCGGACCCGTAACACGCCGCCTTTTGTGGCCATAGCATCGGAATAATAATGAAAAAAAAAACTTTTATCTCGGCCGCATATGCAGCGCACGAAAAGGAGGAGCACCAGCATCGTTTAGCATCATCACGAAGCGCGGCCAGATTGAGTTGAGAGTGAAGTACGGCCGTTTTTCCCTACAAATCCATTAAACTTCGAGCTCTCGAGCTCATTCCATCTAATTGGTGGTAATTATAATCAATGGGCGTGCGTGTGTGTGTGTTAGTAGGTGGAAGTGGCAATAATGCCTCAAGCCTGCAGTTGAGTCATCACACTTGAGGCACAGGATCCTGGCCTAGCGAAGACGAGTGCTGGTTGAGCTCACTCTCAGGCGAAATGAAATTTGTCCACGATCTCGATCGTATCATAATCGGCTTGTGACGACTTGGCTTCAGCTCCAACTCTTTGCCGGCGATGGTGATAGAAATCTCATACATGGACCTGGTACAATCCCCTACAGCCCCAGCGTTCGCGGAACGGAACTACACCTCGTTTTTGTCGTCCCGTTCAATCCGCACACGTACCCGGGTTAATTTGGCCTCCCATTCTGGTGGAATTCCCCGGATGTAGACATAGCGTAGGGCTGCAATGTAATTTCACGATTGATGCGGGACGCTCCGGTCCACCGCAGCAGCAGCAGCATCAAGCAGCTGCTTCTGCCGCGCAGCGCAGTGCACCGAAACCGGACAGGAATTGAATTTAATAATAATAAAAATTTCCGGTCGTTATTGAATTATTTCGCGTCGTTAGAATTGGCCGTGGCAGTGTCTAGTGCACACATCTTCCGCACCAGTTGTTGTCTGCACTGTCTTCCCCTGCACCATCCCTCTCTCTTCCCTTGCCTACGGGCTGGACCACCAATGTAATGGGGAGGTGGGCCATTTGGCTCCATCGCAGAAGCCATCGATATCACACTATTGGGGGCCGACCAGCAGCTTCCGATCCTCTAGCTTCTTGTCTTTCAACCCGCCGCTGCAACATGGCCGTCGTCCTCGCGAGAATCCATGAGGAAGATTCGCGCACTGTAAATAGTACTCAGCAACTCCCGTGCAGCGTTCACACGCGGTCGTGATGATGACGGTGCAGCCTTCTCCATCCGCATGACCTTCTCTCGCTGTGCTCGCTCGTGACGAACACGCACAACCCGTGCACGCACGCACGTACGTGCGGTCCGGAAGTGGTGGAGGTATAATTACTAATGCAAGAACATACTATGCATATACCAGCCGTCTGGCGATGTCGAAAGAGCGACCTTGGCCGTGCGTGGTGGCTTGGGATTGGCATAAGAAATCGAATAGCATGAGAAAATCTCACCATCTCTCTCTTCCCCCCTCTCACTCTATTTATTTCCTTCTCTCTCACACACACTTCCGAATAGGACATGCACGGTTTCGGTGGAATGTCTTAGCAGAATGATGACCTTTTTTAAATTCCAAAGCTTCCATTGCTTGTTCTGCACATGCCTCGGGGCTACCTCGTTGCATTTTCGTAACCCACGAGTATAGTACACCCTCGTCAGTGCTTCAGATACCTTGGTGGTCAGGAAAATTGTCAGCATTCTTCTGACCTACATTAGATTGTTGGGGTTTTTAGGCGACGTTGGTCTCCCCGGCTAGTTGGGCCTTTCTGTAGTTCATCCAAATCGTGGGCTATATGTTTGCCGTCCTCCCCGAGGGAGAGTAACACCAGCATTGAATCCAGTGTGGTTGCAAAATAGTCCCCCGGACCAGGAGGGCGTTTAACGTCGCTAAATTGATTTCTCTTTCGGTGTTTCATTCTTCCCTGTTTTTGCTGGGCGTAAATCAAGTGTTCCACCGAAGTTTCACTAGCACAGCGGTGTACGGTGAATCATGAACCGCCGTGCACCGCAACATGCACCCGTGCTGGTTGTGGCGGGGAATATTAGATTAGCCCCAGCATCGGCTATTACCAGTGGCCAGGGTCGGGGCCCTCATATACACGGTAAAACAGCCGCGACGTGAAACACAGATACAGTGTGGTTCCCGCACGCTCAACGGGCCGGGCTCGGCTCAATGAACCGTGACGGTTGCCGCCGCCAGCAACTAAGTGGCATCGTGTCGGCAGGATGAATCCATCGAACCCCGGGGCGGGTGAACTTCCACTGCACCCGGGGGCCCGGGAGCGCCCCGATGTCAAGTGTTTGTGAATTGTGTCGTTTCATAATTTCCTCGCAGTGCATTGTCCCCACCCCTCGTGATACGATACCATACGATGCCCTACGTTGTGTTGTTTTTATTTAGTTATTCTTCTCGGTTCGACAGACGGCCTCTCGGCGCACATATCCGGATAAGGAGGGCTGTTTAGACGCGGTACAGCTTCTCGCCGTCTGTTAGCCGGGATTGCTGGAAAGCCAATGGTCGGATCCGTTGATGTTACTACCCCGGTAGATATGAAGCCATACTTTGGGGTTAACGCTTGTCTCACGACCCGTGCCCCGGTTATGGTTAGAAACGGCACAGATTTGGCAGGCGCTTTGGAATAGCACAGCACATGGCTGTGGCTGTGATGCACACGAATGGGCAATAGTCACGAATCATGTAGAAAATGTACATACTACGGTCCACCGTGGTCTGTTTGCAGTCAATTGGTGTTGCCCCAGCGCAGATATGTCGGTATACTGGCGTAGCTGTATCGAGCACAAAAGTAAAGGGATTCTGAAACCGAAGGTTCCGCGTGGCGCCAGACTCTCCGAGTTAGGAATTTAGCATCGCAGCTTCTTTTTCCTCGGCAACAGCAACACCTCACCAGACAGCAACAGTCTTTTATGAACTGTACAAGATTCTCGGTCGGGGGGATCGCGAGAATACCGAACTGTACCTATGTAGCAGTTTTTTTTTGTATATTGTCCATTGCGAACATGTGAAGCGTGAAGACACTGTCGCTCGTACACCTTTACGTAACTTTTTATAGTAACTCCGAGTACGGCAGAGATGATGGTGGTACCTGCTGAAAATGTAATCAGCTCGATCGCTGCAATATTACTGATTCCTAATAAGCGATCAAATAATTGTTTTTCTTTTGGATAAATTGGCTATGACGATTTCTGCTTGCCACTGTTTGTGCTGTACCGGTTGCTTTTCCACACCCTTCGGTTTTGTCTTCACAGTACCCCAATATGGACCCGACGCGGTACCTGAGAGCACGTAGCGACGCCCTCGGTCAACCGGGAGCCAGGTCTGCGGAGAAGGCGGTCCGCCCGCAAACGCCGCCGATTTTCTTCGTACCATCCGCTCGGTTGTTGCCGGAAGCAGTGGACCAGCTATCGCCGGCCGAGCGCGATCTGCTACAGCGGCTGCTGCAGCCAGTGCCACAGGATCGGCTACGGTCGCTGCTGCAACTTCAACGTATCGCGCTGTACAAAAACTACCCCTGGGAAGATGTACGCGGTGCCAAGGTAGGTCCAACCCCACAAGAGCCCTTTACACTCTTGGAGCGCTTGTAAGCATCCAGCGACATTGATTGTTTGTATTTGTGAATGAGTTTGTGTGTGTTTTTCGCTCTCAATGATCCCAGATTTCGCCCAAGCAATTTTTCGACGATGAGTGCCTTAAGCAGCGCGAGGAAGACCCGTTTCGTGACTTCTAGCAGCTTCAGCAGCAACACTGTGCCTCTTGACCAGTGTTGTGCATTTGTGTCTCTACCCATTTTTGTATTCAATAAAAATAAAAATTTGCCATAAATACTCATGCATGTGATTGTTGACTTAGCGATTTAACACTAAATGTACCAGGGGCGTTAATTCGACATCTTCCGAACTTTTTTCCTCAGAAGAGCTTTCCATTCCTGCAGTGAAAGAGTCAGCGTTATTTTATTTTAGCTACAGACTATTAACGTCATTTTAAAATAATTCCCGACAAAAACTCCCACGATGAGTTTCTATGCTATTTCATTAACCTATAATGATTTTCCTGCATGTTTAAATACAGATGTTTAAAACGTTAAGGTTTCAGTTCAGTAGGTTTTCATTTTGGATATGCATTGTTTTTTTGTACTCTGGTGAAGGTTTTTCCAGCTCGGACGGGTTCGGCGTGCGAACTGGTGAAGAATTGATCAGCTCAGGATAATAATCAAGGGTAGGATAATATTTTTTCTGCCATGTTTCAGTTCAAATCGGTACAAGTTTTGGGGTCAAAGTGACTCCGTCCCGCAGTGAAATGAATAGTATTAAATTCTCAACTGTTTAGTGTTGTGGATTGTTGAGGGTTGTTGGTTTTTCTTGGGCACTCCAGCTTAAGCCAACTTATGCCGACGGTTACCCATCGCACTGGAAGTAGGTCGCCATAGTGAGAGACCGCACGTTGAGCCGTTCAATGTGCGGTGCGCTGGATGCTGGCCATTTTTTCCGCAATTCAAAACAGGCTTGCAGGACAGAACATACTGCCGCTCACGTGGTCTTGGAGGGTGGCTGCGCACCGTCTGCGCAATACACGCCGTGGGCCACATTACCGTGTGTTGTGTGTGTGTGACTTTTGAGGCTGCGTTTAATTGTCGAATCGAAGCATTGCCGCGTGTAGCTGCCCCGGCAATGGTGTGAAGACGTTGAAGGTGATGATGATGATGATGATGAAGATCGTGGAGCGATTATTGCTGAACCATGATCAAGGCATGCGATCGTGGGCCGAGAAGGACGGGCCGGGCTCTGTCTCCCGAGTTAGCTGAGTGCCGCGGGCAGAGACCGTCGCGTTCGCTTGTCCGATGAAGTTATAATGCCTCGATGGCACACTTGACTTGTCAGTATTGGCAGCCTTTCTGGCAGCTCACTCCTTCGATTGGCGTCGAGGAAAACTAGGCAGCCGTTGGGGCGGATTGATCGCGAAAACAAAGACCGCGCACGATTCGTGCACGTGCCGAAGTTTGCTGTGCTCGCTCGCCGCGATGCTGGACTGCCCGTGATTCTGTAACCCCGGCACGATCGGGTAAAAGCATGCTGGACACAAGGTAAAACAGGTGGGTCAAAGAGCTGTAGGAAGCAATTTGGCATCGGATCGTGCTTACCTTTTCGCGCCATCCACCGTATGTCTTGTTGGTGGTCATGGCTGCACTTGAGTCAATTGCTTCCAGATCGGCGAAATGTGTGCCGCTGCCAGTAGCTTCCGCGTCGAGCGCGCGATCACTAGCACCAAATGGCCTTTAACAAAGTTGATTTTCCGATAATCGGTCCGGTCCGGTAATGTTTTCACTTTTCTGAGAGTCGACCACGAAGTATAAGGAAGGAAAAATAAATCAATGGCTGACATCGGATGGAGTCTGTGACGTCCGCGCACTCACTTCCGGATTGTTTGTAAACGCAAGGTTGTGGGGTTATAAGTAAACAACCAGAATGAATATCTGCTCTTCTAGAACCAAAACCCAAACCCAGAAACTTCTCCACTCAAAATACCTGTCACGACGGTCGGGGACAGTTGGGACTATATAGAACATTCATAGTACCAGTATTCACATACGCCTCTGAGACATGGACCCTGTCCAAGAATGACGAAACCCTCTTAGCCGTGTTCGAGAGGAAGATGTTCAGAAGGATCTTTGGCCCGTATCTGAGGAGGGACGATGGAGGAGCCGCTATAATGACGCTATACGGTGACCTTTCTGTCGTGCAGCGAATTAAACTCGCCAGGCTCCGGTGGGCTGGTCATGTCATCCGAATGGCACCAGACGACCTGGCTTGTAAAGTCTTCTTAGGCTCTCCCGAAGGACAGAGGTAGCATGGTATGCCTAAACTGAGATGAAGAGATGGCGTAGAAGAAGCCGACAGTAAAGCGGGTATAACGAACTGGACCAGGATGGCGTGCGTCCGTGAGTGTTTTCGGTTGGAGCTTCGTCAGGCCTAGAACGCTCTGCGGTTGTAGCGCCGCCTAAGTAAGTAAGTATATATTATATTATATATATTATTTTTCAATCCAAGGCTTGATGCAAGACTTGACTTACTAGAAAGACTTGAACCAGCATCGTCTATGGAATAGAAATAGCAAAAATAACCTCCACATTCCAGTGTGAGAGGTGAACCGTATTGCGAAAAGCTTTCCACATAAAAGCTTTTCCTCTGGTTGCGTGCAAGCGCCTTTTGCTCATTTGATATTGCATGCCATCTTTTGTTTGTTTGCCTTTGGCTCAATTATATTCACTGGTAGGAATCCCACGTCAGGGATTGGATTTCACCGTGTGTGCCTGGATTTTCTTCCCCAGTTTGCGCTTTCGGAAAACTTTGCCAGCGGAAAGCTATCAAGATGGACGATTGTAGCATGTTTTCTTTGAGTGCATTTTGCTGCGGACAGAAATATACGCGCATTGCGGGTTGCCTGTGATACTCCTCTATGTGTGGCGCAAGTGTATGTACGTCTGACGTGCGATCCCAGTTTGTGACTACTACCGACAGTTCACTGAAAATATACTGAAAACTAGAGCTACTGCTTTAAACTACATTACAAATTAGCTTTAATACAACACATTAGAACTACATGGCATTCAAAAGTGTAGTAGAAAAATATTCGCTTACACGACATAAAAGTAAATAGAAGTAATAGTTGCGGAAATGTTTGGTTATGAATTTGTCAGCTTTTTACATTATCTCACATGGCACCAACATTGAGAAACAGTTAATAAATATTTACAAGGCCTCTTGTGATCCAGAAAAAAACAGGAAGGGTTGTGTAAAAAAGAACACGAGACCGGCCATAGTTGGGATGCATTAGCGCCCCATCATCTAGTGTTTGTGATACTATAATAGTGCACGAGCGTTGCAACACGTGTGCGTGCCAGTGCTCGCTGGCACGACGCGAAACATAGTGACATTTTTCTCCTGATTTCGTTCAGCAGTTTTCCGGCCGAGCAATTTTTCTCACACTGCACACCCACACATAAGTGCCCGCAGTGTCCCATCTCGCGGTGAGTCCGTCGAGGAATGTTTGATTGCTCCGCCGGTCCGTTCTGTTGTTCCGGTTCGTTCTGGGGTGCGAGTACGTCAGTGCATCCTGTTTACCTTTTTTGTTCCCCTCCGTTTGAACACCAAATATGGAAAGAGAAAACTCACCTCACCAACACACGCCCGGCGCAACACTGCGTGAGCGTTTCGTGGAACGTAAATAAATCCCACAAGTGTCGCTCGGATAGACACGCCGTGGGGGGATTCGTTCGACAATTCGTTTGATGTAGACTCGGCAGCGCCGAACCACTGTAGGCTTGGCGAGCACTTCCGGCTGGCGTTTTTTTTCGCGAAAAATAAAACAACAGCTGGCCTGTACCAACAGACAGTGCAGGTAGTTCGAGTTATGGACACTTAAAGGCGAACCGCTCGTCGACCGGGTGAAGGATGTTCGGGAAGGCAGGCTCCTTTTCCAAAGTTCCGAGGCAAAATTTGTCTTCGTTAACTTCATACCCGGTACTGACTGGTGGCGTTCCCGTGTGTGCGGGAAAAGGGACGATCAATCGATTTATGCGCATAAACATTTCGCCACACTGGCAGTGAATGCTCGCGACTGTGTATGTGTGTGTGTGTATAGCGGTACGTGCGTGCGTCCAACTGTGAGAGGCAACGATACTACACAGAGCGAATGGTACGCCGATAGTAGAGTGCTCCTCCACCAGGGAGCAGCCTAGGTAGGGCAGTGTGACGAAGTTCGACAGTGATCCAGCAAGCCTCCTGCGAGGCACGAGGCTTGCTTCGAGCGTGTGCTGTCAGTTTGGTGTGTCTTCCCAGGGCAGCCGGGCCGTGTTGGGCAATTCCTTAACCACCCTATTGAATTGAACTTTACATCTCCTTACACAAGCCTGGACCTAGGATAAAAGATTTTTCGGTGGACCCGTAGCATCGGAGCCCGGGCCCGCACTCCTTTGTTCGGTTCGGACGCAGACAACCCAAATCTGCCCCCCCCCCCCGGGCCCACTTCCGGGCGATCGGGGTTTTTTCTCCGAAGTTTCCAGCGTCCGCCAGTGATGGCTAGCTTTGGAGAACAAAAGCGCCTAGCAGCTGGCGTGGGTCTTTTCGTTTCACCATGACTGCAGCGCTTGCTCGAAATTGAAATTCGCACTCGCACCTCAAAGTGTTGTTGCCGGAGGAGCCAGCCGGACTTCGAACGGATATCCTTGGTATTGATTTTCGGACGTACCGTCGTGCGTTCCAGCCGTCCCTGTTCCATCTTTTACCCTGTGCATTCGGTAATATGTGCTAATGTTGGAAAACTTGAACCAGCTTGCAGCGGAATATTGTGAAAAAAAATTGGGAGGGCGTATGCGAATAAACAAGCGATGGGTGCAGCAGAAAAGACAGCAGCAGCAACAGCGCGGCGATCCATCGAACCTCGAGAGTGAGAGAGCGAGCGAGAGTGACGTCTGTACTGTATGAGTTTAGCAGCAGAACGCGTAGCGGAATTGAGTGAACCGGAACGGAGAGCGGGAGCAACAAGAGCCACGCACGATGGCGGCACAGGAGTCGTACGGATTCATCGGGACGTGGGAGGTAAGGTCACTGCACTGAAGACAGGCTTCGGAATGCTTCGGTCCTACTGTTGTTTTTTCACTTTGCGACTCTCCAGAGCTTCGATGACGTGTCTTTATTGACAGCCAAACTGACTTTTTTTTGTTGTAATTCTTCCGTTTCCAGATTGTAGAGTCTCATCTCGATGGAACCGCAGCGAAGCTGGGCCTAGAAGGGTAAGCCTGAGATACCGATTTGTCCATCTGGGTGCATTTCCCGCCCCTAATTACATTGTATTCCCTGAGCTCACCCTCCGCGCGATCCTGGGCGTTCGATTTTTGCAGGATTAAGTTCCGCCTGGACGAGATGGGTGACATCATATGGTACAACGATCTGATCAATACGAACGTGCACGGCATCATGAATGGGGTGCCCGACTGTGAGCGGCACCGGTGGAGCTCGGCGTTCTGCCCAATCAACGACTCGGCGGCGGTCCTGTTCAGCTGCGAAACGTTCGAAATCGTCGAGCTGTCGTCGAACGGACCGGGTCTCATTTTCGGGGCATACACCGGGCACAGCATTGAGTTTCGCACGAACCACTACAACCCGGCCGAGCGAATGTCACTGCGGTGCGATGGCTGGTGCGAGTTGCATTGCCAGCGGGTGACAGACGACCAGTCCGTTGGCCAGGAGGAACCGTTCACTCTCATATCGGTGCTCGACAAAGGCAGCTTCTGCGACGTGACGCTTAAGAGTTGTGATAACGTGATTGTAAGTTTGTGCGACGGCCATTGGCGTCCGAAGTAACTCTTTCTACGTATTCATTCCGCATCCCATTCTTTCAGTACAACGTACACTCGCCAATACTGCGTCTGAATGGGTTCGACTGTAGCACCATGACAGCCGCTTCTACGTACCAGCATTTGGCCAGCCGGTTCGAGTGCGCGGAGCAGGCGCAGGCCCTAGCCTCCGCCCATTCACCACTGATGAAGATGTCATCGGTGCCGTGTACACGTACCGCTCGCACTACAAGCCCCTCAGCAAGAGCATCGGCGCACGGACTGGCTCCGACGTTCAGTGTCAGTGCAAACGCCACGCCAAGCATACAACCGAACGTGCAAGCCAGCCCGACGACGGTGTTGAATCCCAACTTTCTACTACCACCATCACTTGAGGCGTACAACCTGTCGCCGAGGCAGGTGGCAAACATATCGAACTCGTTCAATTGTCTGGCGGCGTCGTCTGTGAGCGAGAACGCTGGCAGCAGCAGTTCAATCTTCCTCGACGTGCCCAAACGGACAGCACACCAGCAGGCGTCCTGCTCCGACTCGAATCTGAATGTCGATCGAAACGTGTTCTACTTTCCCGACGCAGTGCCGGTATGCCGCGGCGTGAAGTTCAAGCAACCGTCGTCCCCGTTCCGGGCACGCAGTCCGTCGCCGTTTCCGGCCACGACGATGGAAACGCCACCCTCGTCACCGCTGACCCCGTTGTCTGTGCTGAGCAACATTCCTTCGAAGCTGCTCTCTACGATACTGCACTGGCTGTACTGCGAGTGTTTGCCGGAGCGACTCGACGAGGACCTGTGCATCCAACTGATCAACATGTGCGAAAGTACGACGCCGCTCAGTCGCATGATCGAGCCATGCAAGAACTACCTGAGGAACATTCAGCTGAAGAAGTGTGAGTACAGCTAGCCGCGTTCAATTGCCAGCTGCAATGAACGATGTGGTTTTATATTCTTCTCTCTTTGTACCCCACTTTCTTCTCTGCTCCAGTTGTCGTTGACATTATCAACGACCTGCACGACAGTCTTAACCGCGTGATCCAGACTTTGAACCCTGGTACTATCTCCCACAGTCCGTGCGTGCTGTGCCAAGTATTCAAGGAAGGTGTCAAGGAGTGTCTTACTGGTAAGCAGGCAAACGATGGACTTTTTAAAATGGCAAATGAAATAAAAAACTGGTAGAGAGAGTAGTACACGTTACATCGTTAACACTTTTATTTAATTTTCATTTTCATTTTCTTTCATCTATTCCGACATAGCTATCGTGAAGTTGCTACAATTTTGTAACATCTTCACTAAAGACGCAACGGCTTTCACTCGCTATCAGCGGCACGAAATCATTAAGTACGTTCGCACGCGTATGCCGATCTACCTGTCGCAAGTGCACCAGCTGCTGCAGAACGTCAATATGGTGGTGAGTAGCTTATCGCAGGAGGATCGCAACGATCTAGTGTCGTACCTGGTACCGGAGATTACAGGCGCACTAGAGGTGCTCACGGCATCCGTTTCGGAGGTCAAGATGTCCCTTGAGAAGGTGTGCAAGGATTTGAAGAGCACACAGCAGCAGCAGCAGCAACAGCAACAGCAGCAACCACAGCAACAGCAACCGCAGCAGCTTCCCCAGCCGGACAGTATGGTCCATGGACAGTGTCGGCGTCCCTCGACTAGTCGCAGCAGTGCCGGTCGCAGTGGACAGCAGGGCAACCGTTCCTCGGAGCGCTCGACTTCGAACCGGACGCGCGCGCGTAGCACCGCCGAACAGTCGCTGCTTGGCCAGAGCCCTTCGGAGTCCGACCTAAAGTTCTTCCTGTACATGTACGAGGTGAAGAAGATGCGCGATATCTACGGCCGGGTAACGAGCGCGCTGGAAGTGTTGCTACACAAAAAGAGCACGTTTAACGAAATGAATCTGGTGGACCAGCATCAAACGGTAAGGCGTAACTTAGAACAGCTGGCGGTTGAGGTGCCGTCCGCAATCGGCCAGCTCGAGGAGCTGTGCGACACGATCGACGAGAAGATCGGCTGGAAAGAGTTTAAGTTTTGCTTCAAGTTTCTTACTAGCCAAGTGGTAATGTATTAACAATGTCTAGGCTACATTACGTGTTTTCTCATCAACTGGATTCTAACCCTTTTATTTACAGAACGGTATCGTTTCGAAGCTGCTGGAACATAAATCTGCCTTAAACGATGCAATGCTCTATGTGAGTTCTTGCAAGAGATTGCTCCTGATACGATGCGATACTATAAACATTCCTGTACTGTTTTTTCCCCGTAGATCTCCAATCTGGTGCAAAAGGAACAGTTTACGTGCGCTCTCGTGGAGCTTGGTCTTCTGGATAAGCGTAGCGTAGAGCCGGGACTTTTGCACGAATGCGCGCAACGACGTTGCGCTGTGCGTTCGAGCGTACAGCGGCAGCTCGAGTACGCAACGGTGAAGGTGAACCTGCTGCACAACCTGTGCGAACCACCCACGGCGGCCCACAGCAGTCTGTCGAAGAATGCGCTAAAGCTGCTACACTCGGGGCAGCTGGCAGACATGGAGTTCGAGGTGATAGTATCACTGGCGGACAACCCGAGCGAAACCGTTCCATCAACCTTCGACTTCAGCCCAGACTGCGGTCTACTGCTCAACGAGGCTGGTGGGCGATTCGATGGCCGAGCAGGTTGCAGCAGGAGTGCGGTGGCAGAGAAAAGTCCCGCGGATGGCGCGTTTCCTGCGGACAGCGGCAGTGAAGCATTTTCGGATGGCAGTGCGGTGGAAATGGATTCGGGTGGCAGCAGCACGAGAAGCACCGGCATCGCGAAGGGTTCGCAGTCGCACTGCTTCAAGGCTCACCGTGTGATAGTAGCGGCTCGGTGTGAATGGTTCAAGAAGGCTCTACTATCCGGCATGCAGGAGGATATCAATCGGTACAAGCCCCTAGCCAGACCGAAAAGCGTCCCCATTCCACTACCTTTCACACACTTCTACCATCCGTTGCTCTTTCCAGTAAGATCATTGTCTACGACACATCGCCTGTAATATTCCGCCGGTTGCTCCTGTACCTGTACGGTGCTCCGGTCGACAAGTCCGTCGGCGTGGAGCAGCTGTGCGAGCTGATGCTGCTGGCCGATCGCTATTCGGTCGACAACCTGAAGGCAATCTGCGAGGAAACACTGGTCGCGTTGATCGACTGCGACTCGGTCATCTGTTTATTCGGCATATCGGATCGTTTCAATGCGGGCTGCCTGAAGGCACGCTGCCTGTCGTACCTGTCACAGCATCCTGATTTGACACAGCTCGACATTTTCCAGGAGTTGCCGTTGTTCCTTCAAGTAAGTACGCGCCGGCAGCGTTGGTATCACTCATAAAAAAATATGCTTATACATTTTCTTCGTAGAACGAGGTGAAGGAGTTGATTCGCTGGTGTGGCCGCGCTCCGGAGCCCTGGTGCGACCGATTGGAGCGCTCTCGGTCCGATCGTGCACGGCACAACCTGAAGAGCCCATCGAAAGCGACGAAGTCTTCGCGGTCGCGAAAAACGTCACCGTCATTTATGTGACCGTGAGTTCGCAATCAACCTCAAGTTTGCCGGGCTGGGAACTGCCTAGAACCTAAATGTGGAACTATAGGGTGTTCAAAATTGTTGTTTGCAACGGGGCAGAGAGCAGTACCCGATTTCTGTGACTGTGACTGTGGTCAGGCTTGCCGACCACGAACCGTGTATTGCAAAAAAACACCGAAAGGCACAAAAGGAAACACAAAACAAAAAATACATTTAAAATAAATTTGACAAGGGATTAACATTAAGTATCTTATTGTTACTGTAGATAGACATACAAATTTCGACCGATCGGGGTGGAAGCGAAACGCAAGCGTTAGGGAAAAGCAGCGGCGCGTGTGCGAGCTAGAAACGTGGGCATAAAGTTTACAAGTTTACGAGATTGTTAGTAAAATTCTTCCTTTTTGGTGGTCGTCGCGGTTAGTTGTAGCTAGGTTATCGATAGGAACTCTTGGACGAACAAATATTACGATATTCTCTTTTGCAAAACATAGTGTAACTCACGTACACGCAGACATGTTTGTATTGTGTAACTTAGGTTCTTTGACAATCAAGCAACTGCCTTCGCAAATGCCGATTGTAATCCAACACAGAGGAAAGTGTTTCATGGACCTTTGAACCACACACACTAACGAATGAAGTGCACTGGATATGGATTTGATATGTCTTGGGAACCTAAAGGAGAAGAGAAAAAAAACCCCACAAAAAAAAGTTAAGACTACTTCGATTCGCTGTGAGCATGAGTCCTTATAATTGTTTCGTCAAACGGTTTACAGTAAATGAGACGATACATAGGATTGCCGTGAGAAATGTTGAGGGATATAAATGTTATGGGTCACGTTTGAATGTCTAGCAAAGTTTTGACTATCGTTGATTGCCCCGATGAACAGCCGCTGCAAGTGCGGTTAGAGCCATATATTATGAGTCCACGATACCTTCTATGATCTTTCAGCTAACCATGTTATCACATGGTTTATAGACGAGGTTTTTTATTGCTTTGACAATATGCGGGCACGCATATTACTGATTGCATTATTGCCTCAAATTCTAAAGTTCTAAATTAGTACTAATATCGATACTTATGGATCTGATGCGAGCACCCTCGCCGGTGCTGTGCGGAATAAACAGTTTTCCACTACTTTACACTATTTGGCTACTGTGATTGTTATTATAGGAAATCCAGGGTTATCATAGAACGAAAAAAGAATGATAAGAAAAGAGCGAGCGAGGGAAAGAGAGGAGGGAAGAATGTAGTGTATGTAGTCGATATTTAGAAGTAATTTGTATTTTCTGAAATAACGCATTGCATATGCACTGCACGCATTTCGTTTCCGTATCATTTATCCGTTCATGCATGTTTAATGTGAACATTGTGTGGTCTAGAATATGCTGAAATGCTTCAAACCCTACACACTTATTACCCATTTCAATCGAACAACACAACAAATAAATAAAAAGCGAACTATCATACCATGTTTACATGTTCCATATTAAGGCGAAGCAGAGGAGAAGAGCAACCTGGGTTGCGATTTAGAAACGTTGCATATTCACAAATTGACTTTGTCAAAGAAAAAGAAGAGAAAATAAAAATAGACATTCCTGGAAAACTAGTACTTCCATCTGCCAAGATATATGGATACAATAATCGATCGTAATTATAAAAAATGTAAAAGGTATGACAAAGACAAAAAAAAAAGAGTTGAAGAAAGTTGGGAAAAACGCGATCGATCAACAACGACCACGCTGGAGTGCGGGAACAAAACGGCATTGGGAACAGGGACATTCAGCCATTGTAGATGAGTATTCCCACCATTTCCTTTGCTTCAGTAGATGTCATGTGAGCGTTAGTTTTTGGCACTAGTGAGGGAAGGGTATTTGAATCTGGGCGATCATAACGCATTGGCGCATGAGGCATAATTTATTCATGAATAAAATATATCTTCAGCTCATTCTTTTATTTTCTTAATTTACCGTGTCGCTGATCAATGTTTTACCAATTGGAACAAACATAAATTGAGAAAGGAAGGGCAGAGCCAGAGAGAAGGGATTGCTAGCGTCTGTTGAATTGTTTTGTTGACCGACACCAGGCGCCTCCATCATGCATCCACCGTTCGTTCCTGCACATGGGCTGATGCTGTTCGATTGTTTGATCTAGAATGCATAGGTGTGACGTTGGGGTGCTCCTTTTCGCGACACTCCTCTCTCTCGTGCTCGTCTGCGCCGGATCGCAGTATAATTCCATTCCATTGCGAGCGACGGGACGAGATAACGATTCGTCCTCTGACACTGACCCCTTCGACCTGACAGCGACGCCGTCTCACGTGACCTGCATTTCTGTTCTAGGCGCAGACGACATACTTCGCACGCGTTGCGACTCCGACTCAGTTTGTAAACTTTCTATACCAATAGCGGTTTGTTATCGTTCAGAAACAAATTTGCGCGAATCTTCGAACGGCATCGCCATGGTTGCCATGGTTTAGGTAACAATTTCCGTCGTGCGGCGGCGGGAGTAATTGGATGCCGAAGCTGTCCCAGCACCAGTGTCGCGCTCTAGTTTGATCTGGGCTGTGGCCGAAAGGAAGTACGGGCCAATACTGCTATATAAAGCATATTGTGATGCACACTATGTGCCATTTCCGCATGACGCCTGCATGTCTCGGAGAACTTGGAGCGAATCCCCTTGCTTTCAAAAGGTCATTCAGGGCCCGTGTCTTTAGGTTGACTTCGTACAGAGTGGGAGACTTTTAGGTCGATATCCTTGATTCCTTTTTTTCTCCTTCGGTTTGCTCTCTCTCTCTTTCTCTTTCTCTCTCTCTGCTCCTTTTTGAGGAAAAGGATTGCCCGAAGAACGTACGGCCAAAGGCAAGTAAATCGTTCAGGACAGTATGTGTGCGCTTTTGCTGTTGTTTCTTTGTGGGTTTCAAATAGAATTACCCCAACCAGTCGGTGCGGCGAGAACATTCGCTAGCTGCTTATTCAGATGGCCCGTAGTCGTCTCTTCCGACCTTAACGTTTGCATCAGGTGATCCGAGGAATAAGCACCGCCAAGCAGCGCGAGTCGAGCACGATCGAGTTTCGCAAATGGTGGGCTGTGTGTGTTTGTGTGTGAGCGCGCTGCTCAATGTAAACAATTACTGTCATCGAACCGTGTGCGCTCGATGGCGTTCGGTAACGGCTTGTAGGGAGCGCCGGAGGTGGTGATGCAGGCTGTACGGCTTTACTATCAGGGGTGTCCCCGTTTCTCAGAAATGGGGGATCCGCCGCGGGACCAAATAGCGTCACCGTCCAACGCCGGAACTTTACGCTTTCGCAGTGCTTGCGAGCGTCTACCGTTGCCTAGGGGGCAGTGCTCTCTCCTCCCTTTTTTGTCTCGCCCTCCCCCTCCTCCCATCCCACCAGCGCACAACTCTTGTGTTTTTGAGTGGCCGCGGAGTGAACTCGCGAGTGTTCCAGGCTATGTGTGCGCTTGTGTTTCACTTCGCTCCGAATTCTCCAACCGTCGTTGCCGAGCTGCACGAGTCGCGCGTTTGTTTCTTGGAACCTTCTCTCGGCTGTGGTCCGCTGCATGGTCGTGCAAGCGAGATGGGGTTAAAAGATAGATAAAGAGAGATGAAGAGAGATGAAGAGAGAGAGAGAGAGAACGAGAGAGAAAGAAAGAGAGAGAGAAGAAAAGAGACAGAGAGAGAAAGAAAGGGAGAATGTGGGTAGGGTGGGGTGTGGTTGTTGGGGGTGTAGGCTTAAAGGGGGTACTGTGGGAACAGACGCTTGCGGGCGTACCCTGCTGGCCGCACAGGGGCCGGGTGGTCTATCAGGAGGGGTAGGCAAACAAGGGCGGACGCACACACCAGCGGCCGCTCGTATAGATTCGCAGCACAGCAGCACGCAGAGTCCGTGTAAGGGCCGCAGTTCGAAGGGACCAGCAGCCAGTCCAGGTCTCGCGCCCATCGGTCCGTTCGGTCGGTCTGTCGGTCCTCCGTTCTAATACGTGCCGTCGTTCGCTTCTAGCCAGCCAGTCAAATCGAGACTTCCACTGCGATGGGTTTACGTAATCCGCTACAAGCGCATCGTGCGGTCGGTTGTTGTTT
Organism: Anopheles plumbeus; assembly: GCA_034621735.1. Lineage (NCBI taxonomy): Eukaryota > Metazoa > Arthropoda > Insecta > Diptera > Culicidae > Anopheles > Anopheles plumbeus. Next base: position 2,139,506 of record JAOEFI010000001.1, on the reverse strand, counting down.
GGTGCCCTAATTGTTGTGCCAGTGCCAGTGTCGTCGCGTGAGTAGAGTACGCCCGCCGTTTTCGCGAAGCGCGCGCGCCCTTCCGTCTGCGGTAGACGGCCTTGCCGTCGCGTGGCGCTGCTGTTGGACATCTATTGTTCTCAGCACGCATCATGAGTTTTTCAGCGGTGGGTGCGGTGTGGAGTGGAGCGGAACGAGAGTGTGGCGGACACGCCGCGTTACTCTCCAGCCAGTGACAGTATGTACGGGAATGTAAGAACGTTGCCGTGTGTCGCTGTGTTTGTGTGTCTGTGCCCCTTCCCTATCAGTGCATTGGCAGTGGGGTGCGCGTATATATATATTTATGTATTTATATATATATATATATATCAATTTTTTCATATTATATATATAAATATATATATTTATATATATATCGTTATTTAGATGTATATATATATATATATATATATATATATATATATGTGTGTGTGTGTGTCATGGGGTCGGGCGGTGTGCATGCAGTCGGACAGATGATGACGCATGTGTGTATGCGTACTGCAGTACTCGGCGTGTGGTGTCCTTTTCAAGTGTCCTCAGGACCGTGGATGGGGGAGGCGCTGGCGTGTAGTGGGCTATCGGCGGTGCTAGTTTCGGGAGAGTTCAGGGGGAGGTTACTGTTTGCACGTTAGCGCGTGCAGGAACTGTGGCAATGGCCAAGGAGTCCCAACCGCGGGATCCAACCCCGACTTGGCTACGACTCTTGACTCATGCCACCTTAGGATCTGCCAAACTGCGGGTCCTTCGTAAAAAAACCCAAAAAAAAGAAGCAAAACTCCTCCCTATCGCCCTCTGTGCCCGGGATTAGCATCGTTAGGGTTACTAGGAAAACTGTTTGCCTTGTCAGCTGTCCGCTAAAAGACGTCAGCGTCATGTAATACCCCTGCTTAGATGGCCGAAACACTGGAGCAGCCGGTGTCTGACGGACACTCGACGAAAGCCGACCTTTCACACCTCCTACACGCCGCCAGGGAGAGACGTGATGTGTACGCTTTGCACACGCATTTCCATGGCAAAACCTGACCTCCCTAGATTCGGAAGAAAAACTTGCTTTCGGCTACTTCAACGATGGGCAGACGTTTTGTCCATTGAATGGGCAACGGTTATATAGGGGCCTTAGGTTGTGCCAAGGAAGGTAACGGCTTTGCACACACTGGCATCAGCTGGGTTTAGGCTAGATCCGCCCTTTTTTCGGTCCCCGGTCTGTCGAGCTGCCCAAAACCTGCCATGAATTGTTCTTGGGATAAGGGAAGGCCCAGTATTCTAGTTCATCTAGTCCAATCATCCTTAGATTTAACTAGAAACGAAATCTACTTTTTAGCAGCTTTGTGTCGCGCCAAATGCAGCGCAATTGGGTAGCGTTCGTTCCCTTTCGGGAAGCATTCGACAAATGGACGACGATATGTGGGTGAAGGCGAGCAGACGATAACGGAAGCGGCTCGCCGGACTTGTTTGGGAGGTGCTGTTGTTTTTTTTCCCTCTACCGTTCCACTTTGCCTTAGCGGATAATGTATCCCTGGAAATGAGATAACGGAAAACGGGAGCAAGGGCTCGGAAAATCTCATTCTAAGTGCGCCTTCTCCTGACCTATGGAGCATCTCGTATGCCCGAGGTTGCAAACCACTTCGTTGACGTTCACGGCAAGGGACCAAAACCCGAACAGAGCAGTCGATATTGAGAGAGACATATTTCCCGTGCGAAATAGGGCCGAACGGACAAAGATGGAAAGAGAGCCAGGGAGACAGAGAGAAAGAGGGGAGTGAGTGAGATAAATTTGTGGCATGGAGGGAGAAAAGCAAACCAGGAGGGGAAAATAGAAAAGAAAAAAAACCGAAAATGAGAGAAACATAATTTGTGCGAGTGAATCGAAAGTGTTGCGGGTGGTGCACAATGTTTTATGGAATGGTGTGAGGGTTGTATAGCGTGTATTAGTGTATCTATTTATGCGAGAGTGTATGCGAGCAGCTAAAAAGAAAATGACCTCTGATAGAGAGAGAGAGAGAGAAAGAGAGATAACGAGGAAGAGAGAGAAAAAGAGAGAGAGAGGGAGAAAAAGTGTGTGTGTTTGTGTGAGAGAGAGAGGAGAGAGAGTGAGTGAGAGAAAGAGAGAGAGAAAGAGAGAGAAAGAGAAGGAGGGAGAGGGGTGGATCCATAATCTCCCTCGCGTAACGTCCTACCAATGATCTGTCAGGTGTGCTTGTGTGTGAATGTGTTTAGTTGGTGGTAGCGTGTAGCACTGCCGATGGAGACGCCTGGTACCCCAGCGAAGGGTACCCCTCTGCTACAATCAATCCTCTTCAAACAACTCAAGGGCGCACAAGAAAGCAAAACCCGCTGAAAACATAGAGGGGGCATCATTCGGAGGACATTGGCTCACCTGGTCCTGGAAGATATAAAACGGCCCCGCAACAGTCTTCAATGGATAAACCGTGTTGGCTGAGGATGAAGGGAAAGAAAGTTAGCTGGCGGTCGTAGCAACCGAGATATGCAAAGAAGTAGAACGCTTGGGTGCAAAGCTGCGTAAGAAAAAACTGGAGTGAGTGAGCGAGAGAGAGAAAGAGGGGGAATGAGGGAGAGAGAGAGAAGAGAAGAGAGAAAGAGAAAGAGAGAGAGAGAGTGATACAGAGAGAGAATGAGAGGGAGAAAGAGAGAGAGAGAGAGAGAGAAATAGAATTAGAGAGGGGAAATGAGGGCGCATTAATAAAATTGAGCAAGAGAGGATGCAAAACAGGAGAGAAAATAAAAAGATAGGGGAAAACAGGAAAGAGGGAGGGGAGGGAGCGAGAGAGAGGGAGACACAACAGCAACAGGGAGACGGCAATGCGAGCGTCTTGGTTTGACTTTGGTCAGCAAACACTGGATAAACCCGGAGGGAGCTCGATAAAATCAAAGCAGCCCTGTGGGCATCGACGAATCTCCGCGGAATTTTTTCAGAGCCGGGCCGATTCGGGTGAATTATTGAATGGTTATTTTTCCCATTCACTTCATTGTCTTTTTTATTTTAGCTTCTCCGTCTTCGCAGCCGCCGTCTTTCCATGTGCACTTTCTGCCAGCGTAGGGACAAGGTATAGCTGCTATATAGCCGCTAGCAGTACAGCGGTGCCTCTGCGATGCTCGATTTGGTCCAGGGGCCAGCAAGCAAGCAGAACCCGCTCGGGTTGACCTTGACTCGGGGTTTTTCCCTCAATATTGGTGTCGCACTAGTTCTCATTCTCGTCCTGGTGTGCTCGCCCGGATGCTGGTCCTAAAAAAAACCAGGACCACTAAGGCTACGGAAAAGTCGTTCGTAGAGATGATTGCCATCGTCAAGTCTCGCAGCGGTACCCGTTGGCAGGAAATTCTTGAAAATAGCTCCATCTCACGCCGCCACTGCCGAGGTTCCCGCTGTGTACCACGGGTTCTTTTACCAAGCGCCGCTGTGTCACGGGAAGCCGATAATGGAAATAACAACATAACAATAAATGCATAAAAGCTGGGAAAAACTTTCAACTTCGAGTTCGAGTATGTTTAGTTTTATTGATCCAATCGACCAGGGCCGGAAAATCGTCTTCCGTTCCGGCTTGGTACAATTCAGTCGTTCGGAAGAGTTGTGTAGAGTTGATGAATCGACTCGAAGGCAGCAGTGGCGTTCTATCGCCCACAGTGGAAATGCATCAAAACAAAACTATAAAATAATCGCGCCAGTTTGTGATCGATGTTTTATTTTCCCCGCCCTGTTCGCCCCAGCCTTTTGTCCGTGATGTCCCAAACCGGAGACGCTTGTCAAAGCACAATAAGCCGGCAGACAAAACGGGACACTGGGCAGGCGGTACAGGATACCCTTGAGTAAGACATGGAGAAGCTCCGGACGGCCGATGAGTAGCCGGAACAGTACTTTCTCCAGCAGCTTTCGGAATGCGCAACGAACAAGCCACATTCCGGAATATACCGGGCAAGTGAATTGCCTTTCTCCCGTTCGCTTGTGCGACCGCAATCACTGTTCTTGCTGGAATGGATCATTTCTTATGGGAGTTTTCGCCCCCCTTTGAACCGAGAAAGATCCGCTGGTGTAAACTTAATTGCCGTTGAAGCACAATTTTCCTTCGGAAAATAAGAAATTAATTTTGGATTTCTTTCCGCTCCATGCTTTGCCGTGTACCCTTTTTTATATTTCATTATATGTTGTTTTTCACATCGTTGAAACCCGGCAAACAAATCGGAAACGAATTTAATGTGAGAAGTCTAGTCTAGAAGTTAAAAAAGTAAAAAGTAAGGTGAATTTTTTTTTTCGAAAAATTAATTCATTCACCCCTTTTTTTTGTCATCTTCGAATGCTTGTCAGATATTATGCACTTATGCACAGCGTTTTTTTCAAACTTCAAAGCTTAAGCAGATTTTGGTTTAGTTTTTAGTTATTCCTACGATGCGCTAAATATGCCTTCAATCATCGCAAAACGTCTTCCTTTCATTGGTCTCTTCAGTTTTGGGAAGCAGTCGCAGATTGTCAAGTCAGGTGAATGTCGGTTATTTAATTAATTGATTTGCCACAAATTTCGCATAACTTGAAGGTAGTATTCCTTACCGAGCGGTCTGTCGAAATGTTTCAAAAGCAAATATATTTTTGAGACGTCAAATCGTATGAAAAATCTAGTACTTCGTTTCAAGGCAAAAAACGTTTCATCACAAACCAATTCGTTTCCGTCGACCATCGACCAAATTGGTTTATGAATTAAATATCTGGCCACATGTACGTAAATCATTAAAATAAGTTGGAAAACTACACGCGGACATATGTCATTGAACACACAACAACAGTAATGTTTAAATCGATAGCAGGCACATATAATAAACAATTGGCCCATACGTAAAAAAGGATCTTGAGATCAAAATGCCAACATTTGAGGTAGCTCTGGCTCTAAGGTCTCTGTCAGATGAGTTATTTTTATATGGAGGAATGGAGCATCAATGAGCCCAGTTAACAACTTGTAATGAAAAATAAGCAATTGAGACATTGAGCAATAGTTCGCCTGCGTTCGAGAAAATCAAACGGCAGCGTGTCTCATTGTGCGTTGGCAATAACGAACCATATCTTCAGGTAAGAAGTCTAATGGATGTCCGGGTAAATAGCCTTTGATTCTGATAGATTGGAGACCAAACCAAAGATGCAAATTCCATAACCGGTAACACAAGGCGGTATGATACTTTTTTAAAGCAAATTGGATCTCGAGGCGGTTCAGAGGCACGCAAAACAATGCTCAGAGTTTTGTTGGCTTTGCGGATAGACGCGTTTTTATGTATGTATGTATTTTTTATTTCACAATACGTCATGTTTCTTAACAATAGCTTATTTACATTCATTCTGGTTAACATTATTGAAACCATTACTCAATATGGTTGGAGTGATTTTCCGGGTGGCAAATTTTGTGAAAATTTAGTAGTACACGGTTGAACCAATGGAAACAATTGAAAAAAACCCTGGTAGTGTTTATATATAAAAGAAAAACAGCTTAATTAACTAATATTTAAAAAAAACTACTAAGAGGTGGACTAATGTGTCCACGGCAGTTGGTGGTGCATTTAGATTTATATTTATCTAGGAAATTACTTATGAATTCTGTGATTCTCTAAGGATAACATTTGCTGTGGATATCAACAGTACTATGCCATGGTGACAAATTCAATATGCGTTTGAGGCATTTCTTCTGTGTTACCTGTAGTTTCTTAATATCGGCTTTTGCGCATTTGGCCCATACTGGGGACGCATAAAGTAAGATTGGTCTTATGATAGTTTTATAAAGTAGTAACTGATTTTTAATGTTCAATTTTGAATGCCTGTTTATGAAACAATAAAGGCACTTTATGACTTTTTATTCGCTAATTAGCTTATTTTCTACCTTTGAAAGTTAATCTTTTGTCCAGTGTGACACCTAGTTAGGATACATTATTACTCCAAGCAATATCCGAGGTGTTTATTTTTAGATTTCGATTAGGTTTTTTGTTTGTACTGGTGCATCGTGTAAAGTCATCGTGATAGCTTCAGATTTATTGTCGATTATTTTAAAACATCAATTTTTTATAGTAATTTGCGTATTTCTTAATGGCTATATTTATGTTCTTAATGATCGTCCCAGGTAGCTTGGCCGAAGAGCTCATTGCAAAGTCATCAGCGAAGGCAAAACATTTGGTTGATTTCATTTTAGGGATGTCTGATGTGTAAATAATAAATAGAATTGGTGATGACATGCTGCCTTGGGGTAATCCAGCTGGTGGAATAAAGGAGTCAGTGTTTGATGATTTCAACTGGATTTTGCAGATGCGGTTTGATAAGAATGAATAAATTAGCAGTATGTCGTTTGGTGGAAAATTTAGGCTAATGAGCTTGTAAGTAAAGCCTCGATAAAATACTGTGTCGAAGGCGTTTACCAAATCTAAGAGTACTAATCCTGTGGATTCCTTCAAATTACGTTGAGTTTTTACTGCATTCATCCATTTAGTTAATAAGTTGGTCCGTGGTAAACATTCCTTGGCGGAAGCCAAATTGAAATAAAGGTATGGTATTGTGATTATGAAGGTGTTTGGATATACGTTGTTCCAGTAATTTCTCAAATATTTTTCCTAGACAGCTTAACAGGCTAATCGTCCTGTAGTTTGCTGGGTATTATGTAATCTTTATTCGGTTTGGCTATCGAGATTACTTTGGCTTCATTCCATACCACTGGGAAATACTGTAGTTTATAGCAGCAATTGAAGATAATGGTTAGGTATACTAGGGCTTTTTTCGTGAGGTGCTTTAAGGAGCGATTGTTTACATTGTCGGTTCCTGTTGATTTTTCAGCTTAGAGCTTGGATATGATATAATGGATTTGTTTCAGCTTTGTAAACAACGTATTTTCATAACTTTTGTGCGTGCTATTGTAAGTTAAGAAATTATTAATTGTTTGTTCGACATGCTTTTCAAGAGCGCTTATTTGGGAAAATGTTATTTTGTTAGCCTTTTCAAAAACCGCCTTTAATGCCTCGCATTTTTCTTTATCTGTTAGCAGTGAATTGTTGTTGTATAATTAAGGTGGCATTGGTGTGGCATTGGATATCATTCTTTTAATGTATTTCCATAGTCTATCGTTATTACGGCCACGGGTCATTTTCACAAGGTGAAGAACCTTGACCACGCTTCATTTCAAATTTTTTAAATTTCATTTTTAATTTCATTTGCTAGTTTGTTATAAGAATATTTAAGGTTTAGGTTTATTCTATCTCTTTGCCATTGTCTTCTTATCACGTTTCTTTGTTTAATTTTTGCTAGTATATAGTTTGGGAGGATAAGTTTATAATGATCTGGAATCGTTAGTTAGACGGACTGCGCATATGCGTTAACTATAATTTTTGTGAAATAATGATTCATAGTGCCAATTTGGGAGACTTCATTTATAGCATTTATATCAAGGTTAGCTAAGTTGATTTTGCGCTCAATTATTTTTCCAAAGTAACGGTTACCTTGATTACACCGTTACTAACTTTTGTGGTGCTTACATAGAAGCAAACTGGTAGATTATCAGAATTAAAATTAGCGATGGTATGTAAAGGAGATAGTTCATGGATATTGTTCGTCAATACTAGGTCAGGGATAGATCGGGAGCAGTTTATATCACTTGGATAAAAAGTGAAGCTGTCTGGATGGTAGATAGAAAAATTTCCTCTTTGAACTTCTGCAAAGAGGGTATTTCCCACTGGTTGGACCTCAAACAGTTCCACAACTGGTGGTGGGCGTTGAAATCACTACATATAATGAAACTACCTCCGATATTGCATAGAGGTCCTTTTTCGACAGGAGATCTATCTAGCCTATGTACAAAAAAGTCTGGGTGGGAGAGACGGATGTGTGGTTTAAGGAACGTTTCACAAATTGCTGCCACTTACATAAATGTTTTCCGACAAGAAATAATTGAAAAATTCTATGCTCTTATTAGCGATGCCACATTTGATGCCACAACACCATTGACAAAACTCACTAAGACACTGTGTTTAGACAATGAGTTCTGTCACGAATAGGCAAATAAGTCTTTAGATCGTCAGCATCAGTCCGGCTGAAATGTAGAGCTGAATTGTTGCTTCACGTTCTTGTAGACCACCTAAATAGGTTTCAAAATGGTCTTGCATCTGGAACATGATTGTAGACCGCTTGGTTACCGACTGTACGACCTTTTGACAAGTGCTCATAATGCACAACGCTTTTGTAATCGAGGAAAACAGTGAGCAAAACTTCACAGTACTTTTCGAACAGACCATATGTACAAAGATATTAGACCGTTTTCGAACGCCTTCGCCAAGTGTACAAAGTCGAATGGTATGTTCAACAATATTAAATTGTCTTATCATTGCTAGACGCAGCTCGTTGTACGTGTAAGTCCTACTTTTAAGTTTCGTTGTTCGAGAAACCTGCTCGAATAAAACGAACCCTAGATAGTAGCTCTAATGAGTTGATATGATTCACTAGCAGGTTGACCAAAAAGACACGGTGCAACGCGTCTGTACTTCAGTAAGAAGCATATTGGAATCCTCAATCAGTAGACTTCAACATCAGGAGCGAAGGAGGATAATGTATTTGGTACTAACAGAGATAAACTTGAATCGTTGAATCAATTCGATATTATTTTTTAGAATTTTTTTTTTAATTAAAATTGTATTTTATTTCTTTTCTTCTTAATGGACATTTGCTTGGCGAGGGATACAGCGATATCGCGTTTCTACTTTGACTTATCTTTTGGAAGTAAACCAATGGATTGGAATCCAATCGTATAGTTGGTCTATGCTATGGTTATGATATATGGTCTATAACGTTGCGCATGGTTTGGGGTTTTGTTGTTTGTTGTTCCTAATCCTATGCTACCTACTAACTTGATTTCTAGCTAAACTTAACCTTAACCTTAACTAAACTTTACCAAACAGTAACAGAAGTCTGCTCGACCGTAAGTCCAACGTGCTTGACTTTCGGCGATCAGTCGATTGGTGAGGTTCCTGCCGTTAGCCTAGCGATGGTCGGATGACAAAGCATGTTCTGCCGGAACCGATAGGGGAACACGGTGGCTTGGGTTTTAGGTGCGTTTGTCTTTGTTTTCCAATCAGCAGGGTACTTCAGGAAAACGTTTAGGCAGCGCTGAGTTAAAGTTCGTAGACCCTTCGGCCCTAGAATACGATGGCAGTGTCGCCTGCGAAGAGAATCAGCTGACCCTCGCAGGGAAGTGTAGGGATGTCTGCTGTTTACAGGAGGTACAGCATTGGACCTGGTAGACTTAGCTGGGATCGGATAGGGAAGAATGCACAGCCTACTGTGCCAGACGTTTTCGAACGCCTTTCCGACGTCTCAGAAGACGACAGCGGGAAGGTGACCAAGCTGAAGGCATCTGTTAGAGATGTTGTAAACCAGGGTCAGGGCTTTCATATGGAGATGCTTCAGGAGGATGTTGAGAATTCTGGCAAACATGTCTTCGGAAGCTAATTCGAAGCTAATTCGAATTCGAAGAATTCATGTTCTTCGAGCCCTTCAGGGCAACCTGGATTTCTTCGACAGTCACCTGGTCACCATTGACACATACAGGAATGCTTATGTTAACGATGGGTGTAATGTCAATAGTTCTGTATTCAGTAAATGGTCCATGTAATTTCTTGAGTATCTCAGCATTAATCTCGTCGTCATGTTTGGCCGATAGGATAGCTCTTTCCTTTAACCATGTTATTTCATGTTATTTTTATGAGACTGTCAGGTATACGGATTAAATTAGTTGTTCTGCTATGTCTGACACTATGTAGACACTATGTTACTAAAACTAACTGACAAATCGATCACTCGAGGGGAATGAACTAGCTAGTCTTCATCTCGGAAGTGGAGTTAAGAATCGCAAGTGTATCCAATCGACTTAGAGACTCTAACAACCACGAAAACGATACCCATATTGCCCAAAGTACGATTTTGTGGAGACGGGTAATATTTATTCATTCATTCATTTTTATTTATAAGAAGATAATACATCTTTACTTTAGTGTAAAGTTTTGACGTAGTGTCTTAAAATCACCCTTAATAACGATGTTTTGTAATCATCTCAGGTTTGATACATTATCGGCACATTGTTACAAAAAAATTGCTCCCAGA